>OZ008367.1:239563013-239957072 GCA_963931995.1 Phaonia tiefii
TTTAATTACATAGATTGTTTTATTTTGGGAAATTTTTCTTAGTTAAGATCAAAAATTTATGTCGGAAATTTATTATGCACATTAGGATGTCCCGAATTATGAATTTTTTCACGTTAGGTCTCAAACGACGAGTACTGCGAAACTTTTTTTGAAAACTAAACTTTTTTTTGGACAAAATACACTACGATCGCCAACTTCACACTTTTTCCTGTAATTAATTTTTAATTACGCGTCCAAAGTTCGGTGAATTCGGGACATCCTAATGCACATTAATTTAAAAATGAATAGCTTATATGAATTTATTTTTTATTTATATACACCGGAAATGTGTAAATTTTTAGCGATAAAAATCGGTAGTTTAATTGTCAAAAAATATTCAATAAATTTCAATACAAAATTTCCGAATTCTGTCAACTTAACTACCAATTTTTATCGTTAAAAAATTACGAAATGTCGGTACTGATACGAAATGAAACCTATTAGCTTCCCGTTTTGAATTAAGGAAGTAGTTCTAACCTGCCTGATTCTCATATAATATGTAATTAGTTACTTTTATAGCTTAAATTATGGATAAGAGAACGTAGGAATGCATTTAGGTTCATTTTGTAATACATTGCTTATTTAAAGACATCCCGTATTATTTTGATAGTATAAAGAATCGATTGAGTAATCGGTTGAAATGGCTACTACCCCTTTGCAATGTGTTTTGTAATGCAGGCATAGAAATTGGTAACCAGAATTGTAAGTGATTATATGTCAATATGTTCCTAGTGTAATGACTAATTTTTTGCTGGGTTTATACAAGTTTTTTAACCAATTTCGATTCACTTCATATACCTCTATAAATGTTTTTAGACCAATTGTGATTCGCTTCGAATGGTTTTAAAAAGACCTATTAAGTGATTTTAAATGAATACCAATTTGATTAAAAACAGTTATAAAGTTAACTGTTATATAAATAAAGTATTTCAGATTAATTTCAAATCACTTTCTATATGTTTAGAAAGCAATTTCGATTCATTTAAAATACTCTTATAAATGTTTTGTACCAATTGTGATTCGTGTCGAATGGTTTTAAAAAGATGCATTAAGTGATTTCAAATGAATATAAATTGGTGTAAAAACAGTTATAAAGAGAAATAATTGAAATCAATCCCAACTATTTAAAACCCTAAATAAAATATTTTAGATTAATTTCAAATCACTTTATAAATGTTTAGAAAGTGTAACGTACCCCTTGTTTAAAAGCGCGGATCGGCACTAGGCTGTGGCTGCGGGTCAGCTCGCTGGATGGGGGGGTTATTTCCGCGGGGTAGTACAAATGAAAATTATTTGTGCCGAAGAGACTAACAAGCAAAAAACATATAACAGTGGACATTTATGAAAATAATAGGAAACTGAAAAATTAAAAGGAAGAGTTAAGAAATAAACACTGAAATGAAAAGATAACTAATTTTTTTTTGATTTGAAATTATTTGTAGAAGACCAAGGCAAGAGTAGAGTAATGCAAACGGAAATAAAATTAATCGGGAACTACAGTAATTTTGTAATATGATGTTGTATCGAATTAGCAAGTCAAGAGACTACACACGAATACACCGTACGAAAACAAAACCCAGAATTTTAAATTATTTTTTTTAACGAACCGGAAAAAATCGGATTTTAAAGGATGTCATAGGAAATATATATTGTATTGGAAAGGAAAAGGGTGGGTTTCGATGATGTACCTCTTCTGAAGTTGATATAACATCAACACGATTTCCAGGATTTTCATTCTGAGGATATCGATGGCATTATCCTCCCAGGCTTGCCCGCCCCTGATATGACTTTTCAGTCATCCTTGGCAGTTTCTTTGCCTGAATTTAGTTTGTTGGAAGCTACCCCAAACAAGATTCACCCAACCTTCACGTATCCGCTACGTTCAACTTTTTTTTTAGACAATTTAGCACATTGTTTTCTATTTACAATATTCTAACACAAATTTATTATAGGCGTAAAAATAAGCATGTTTTCCAAAATAATGACAGTTTTAATCTTAACTTCTAATGGTGTGGACTGGAAAAGAAATACAAAAAAAAAGAAATTGAACATATATATGTTTTTACTTTTAATTCATTGTCTGCTGTTTTTTTTTAATTTAATTACTTCATTTATTTGTTAAATTTAGTTAATTATTTCTTTGTGTTTTTGTATTTCTTTTAACGTGTTCACTGCTGATTTAAATAATCGATTAATTAATAATGAGAATACTTATAATTTTCTTAATATTTTAGCATTTTTTTGATTTAGACGTTTTTTACATTGTTTCATAATTAATCTTTTTTTAGGGAAAAAATATAGTTTTTTTTTTTGTAATTGTTTTCAGTGTTTTCACTAATTTACATGTATTTTAATTAATATGTATTATTATTTTTATTATTTTTGTATTATGATTGATCTAATGTTCGTTATATGTTATTTTGTTTTAGGCATAAGACATTTACTGCACTCACGGACACAATTTGAAAAAACAGGTTGAGGTTAGGTATGTAAATTTCAACTAATTTTGTTACTACAGGGACCTTTCTATTACTTTTTTCCTTTTTATTTTAATTCTGGGAAGCCTTACGGAATTTTCATTTTCATTAGCACTTTTCTTCCATTTATTGCACTTTTTTCCACTGGTTGGTACTAGGTAACCCTTGCGGAACTGTCTTACCTCAAAAAATATATATTTGATTGATCTGCACTGCTTGACGGTAGATGTCGATGTCGTCCGCTGGTAGTGGTGACTATCAGTCCCCAGAAACTATTATCCAGAGTGCTGTATACTGTGGTGGTTTCAACCAAATATCGTCCGTACTCGTCCACGCCGCCGGTATTCTTCCTCAACTCAACTCACAGCATTTTAGGTTAGGTTAGGTGGTAAATAAGATGGCGTTCCAAAATCTTTTTTTTTTGCTATGTCGCAAAATGATACTTTTGTTTACAAATGAAAATGTTGTTTTACAAACAATGTTTTACAAATGAAAAATCGCTAATACAAAAAAAACCCTATAGTTATCCAAGCGAAATTTTTTTTAGCCTGGCAGTGCGATACGAATTATTTTATAAGAGAATGGCAATACCATTCAAGTTGTAAAAAAAATAAGTCTGGCAACTCCCATTTGAAATTCCACTGAACAATGATTGCTGTCATTGCAAAGATCTTGTATGTCAGTTACCAAAAATTACCCTAGCACGAACGTCAATTTAGGAAAATAATGAGAAAATTGCGTGCAAAATATATTAAAAAAAGGAAAGCAATAACACTATGGAACATTTTTGGGATTATTGTCTGGGGGGTGAGAAATTCCAAGTCAGGGTGATGGTACTAGGTCAGTATAGTAAAATCCTCAAAGGGTTTGGCGTTCGTATGTGTCAGTTTTTTTTATGAACTTTTAAATTTTTTCCTTATCTTGATGTTTTTTCGCTTAGTTGTAACATTTTTGCAAAAACGTAGTTTAACATAACTCGAGAACCACTTGTCCGATTTTGCTAAAACGAACTCAAAAAAATGTAGAATTACAATTTCGTTAATCCGTTCATATAACGTTTTTCTTTATAATCAACAGTTTTGCCGGTAAAAATAAATTTGTGGAGAAAAAAAAATATTTTTTTGCCTAAAAATTAAAATTTTTTTTTTAAATTCATAAAAACCAAACCAATAAAAACCATTCATAAAAATAAATAACCAAAACGGAAAAAAGGATCAAGTGTTATTAATTTCATGTAAAGTCACATAACCTATAAACAAAATGCGACATAGATCATAGAAATCGATTAACGCGTTCTGCTTTTATTTACAATTAAGTGAAGGTATCCCATTTTGACAAGAATATTGATATTTGTTTTTATTCAAAAAAGTGTCATTTACCGCCTTTTTTATAAATTTTCCCCAATAATTCCAGACTTCTGGCCATAAACTACTAAAAAAATTAAGTAAACATTTTTATAATTTTTTATTTTTATTTTATTTATTTATTTTAATAAATATTGCCTAGACTTTTTCGATGGTGGTTGTTCGGGACTAGTGGCATCGCATTCATCGCTATCATCAGTTTCTGAACCACACATAATGTCAATGTGTGACTACACTGTTGGCCCTTCTGCATCTCCTGAAAATTCTTTATCATCAAGATCATCCTTGTCTTGCCACACAAGCTTACTCCACCAGAAAATTTCCGCAATTATTGCACTCGGCGACTTTTTGCCTCTATATCTGTAAGTTTTTGTTTTATTAAAATGAGTTTAAAAAGATAAAAAATCAGTATTACCTCATTTCAAATGGCATAGCAACTTGATGATAGCGTTCACCTTGTTCATCAGATTCGGTAGCCAATTGTTCGCTGAAGTAGTCCAGATGATGATGTAAATAATGGATTTTCAAGGACATGTGGACACCCATTTCCGAGAATGCTCTTAACATCCTTGCGACAGAAACATCGTAGTTGTTAGAACGATGCTTTCCCAACAAGCCTTCTATTACTTCTTTGATTGCCTGCCATGCATTCAATTCAGCGTCAATCAAAATATTGTTGAATGCGTCACTTTTAATCAGCTTTCGTATATCTGGACCATTTACTACGCCTGATTGGAAAAAATTAATGTGTTAAGATGGCAAATCATGGGAAATGAATGTGATATTATAACTTACCTTCTTTAATTATACTTTCGCTGAGTCTCGGGTAAATTAGTTTCAAACACAAGAAAACTTCATCTCTTTTGGCGACAGTTTTGATAAAATTCTTAACAATTCCAAGTTTAATATGCATTGGAGGCAGCAATATCTTCTCCTTCGGCACTAGAGGCTCACGAATAATATTGGCCGTTTGTAACCTGCTGTGCTCTCTGAGTTTCCATCCGTGGCATGCATATTGGTCACCGGAAAATCGTGTGTCCCAATCGCACAAAAAGCACATATATTTTATATAGCCGCTTTGAAGACCGCAAAGCATTGCTACAACTTTTAAATCGCAGCATATGCGCCACATATGTTTGGCGTAGTTAACCATTTTTAAAATATTTTCCAGTGCATCATATGTTTCTTTCGTTTCTGTACTATAGGCGATTGGAACTGAAGGTTTTTTATTGGTCTTATGCACTAAAACCGCCTTCAAGCTGATTTTTGAACTGTCAATAAATAATCTCCAGTCATCTGCTTCACATTTTATTTCCATTGCGTCCATCAATTTTCCTACATCCGGGCAATACGCAGAAGTTTTTTCATCATTCACAAGGAATAAACTTTGGAGTGTTGCCTGACGACTTCGATAAGCTGTGACTTTCACACCGGGTGCCAACAAATTGTTTGATTTCAAAATGGAAGCCAGCTCTTCCGATTTATGCTGTGTTAATTCCAACTTGGCAACAATTGAATCAAGCTTATTTTGATTTATTAAAATTGGCTCATTGGATACTGATGGCTCATATGGGGGATCATCACGTGCACGATATGTCGGAGCAGTCGTAGAAGAGAAAATATCTGGGCTAGAAGCTTTTGGCACAGGAATGTGGTCCGAATGAATTATACGATTTTCTTATCCTTTTTGCGGCTCCTTTATTCGCACATGCATAGCAATTCAATGGATTGTGACCTTCGCCAGGATTAGTCCAAGTCATTGGGATGCCGAATGGCATACTTTCACGTCTTCTATTTTGCCAATCCATAGACGGTTGTAGCAGCTTTTACACACTATATTTGGTACCCAATTTTCGTTCACTATAACATTTTGGTTGAAGTACATCTCGTATGTTTGAACAAAATCAGTACTGAAATTTCCCCTTTTTTTATGTGTTGAGACATATTGACCACAGCAGTAGCAAAAGCTATTTATATCTGGCTTGCCCAGTCCATATTCTGTTCAGTTTTGTTCACTTTTAAAAAACTGGAGAAAAATCACTTTTATTGTTCGCGTTCGTCGGCAGTTGTTGAATGACAAAAATCACAGAACCAGTGTGAGAAAGAGAAGAAGTATAATGACAATGCATGTTTTATGTGAACATTACAGAACCAGTGTTGCCACATCAATATTTCTCTTTTAGTACAGTAGAAAAATATCAGAGAGTTCGGCTTGTGAGTGTCAATGTTTTCTCCAAATAATGTTGTGCATATCTGGAGCAAATTTTTGAAATTCATACATTTACCTAATTGTGAATAAATGAGAAACGCGTGCATCGATTTTCATGATTTATGCCGTTTTTTGCTCATGAGTTATGTGGCTTTACGCGAAAGTAATTAGTTTTGGCACTTTTTTCCATTTTGGATTTTTTATGAATTTTAAAAAAAAAATATTTAAATTTTTAGGCAAAAAATACTTTTTTCCCTTCATACATTCATTTGTAACTTCGAAAGTGTTGCACATATAGGAAAATTTTTCTTAATTTTTCTAAATTTGTTTCATCAAAATCGGAAAAGTGGTTCTCGAGTTATGTTAAACTACGTTTTTGCCAAAATGTTACAACTAAGCGAAAAAACATCAAGATAAGGAAAAAATTTAAAAGGTCATAAAAAAAACTGACACATACGAACGCCAAACCCTTTGAGGGTTTTACTATACTGACCTAGTACCATCACCCTGACTTGGAATTTCTCACCCCCCAGATTGGCTGTTGTACTGTGTAATAGACAAGGCAACAACGGTCAGGAGAACTCGTGGTTGCTGAAGAGTACCGCCTTGAGGATATTTGGCCGCTGATGTGGGTATTCTTCACTTGTTCGAAATCATTACCACTATATGTGGCTAATTGTGTGTGTGTGAGTACGATCCACGAAAATGGAGTATCGCTAATACCAGTCATCTGTCGCAAAAATGGTGTAGATTGTGAGCATCATGTGAGAGCAGATATATGACACTGTTCGGAAAACGGAATCTAGGCACACGGAACAATGCAGAGTAAATTCTCTGTTCTTTTAACCCAAAAGGTGTAGACATACCACTCCGTCTGAATATTTTGATTCAAAGCGATTCCCAATGCAGAACATTGTCGATATATTTGTTTTTGCGTACAATTTGACTTTTTTTAATACAATAAAATTATTCCACTGGGTAATTGCATGCGCAAAAATGTACGGATATCCACATACGGACGGATATGTAGTAACGATTGTACTCTATACCAGGTAAGTGCAGAAATAGCCGCGACGCGAGCTGCATTGGTGATTCGGTCAGTCCAATATATAGTCATCGTTTGGCTGTGTGCCTATTTGTTGGTCGCATAGATATTCTCATGGCCGTTTGCTTTGTTTATGGTCGTGGCAAGTAATTGGTCGGTCGGACATGTTACCATAAACAATAGCAAAATGGATTTATGTGTGGGAGTAGATGTGGTGGATCTCCAATACATTCTCTCTGTGTGTCTGGGCAGATGTTGCAGATGGTCACCTCGAAAATAACAAGGCTTGAGACGAATGTCACTTCATCGTGTTGTCAAACAAAATCCCAAGCTTAAAAAGGGATAACTAGAAGATTTAACAAAAGCGCTCATTTTGTTATTTGTTATTGTTTTTAATGTTGTCTAATTACTATCAATAAGACCTTCACTCATATACTTGCCACTTTCTGTTATAACCAAAAAATAAGTAAGTCAGATTTTGTGGTGCAGTGTTTAAGTTTTAATTTATTTTTTTTTATCTAAATCTTTGTGTCTGTTGGACTTAATACAGAGAATAAACAACGTCAACGTCATTTTCAACAACCTCTGCCAAACCAAACTAACAACATACAAACCTTTTGTTACCTTAAATAAATAAACATCTTCATATTTACATACATACGTAATAATTAAAAGCCAATTGTGTTGTCATTTACGGAAGCCAGCCGGTTTAAGGGGAAGTTTATTCTGGAACGTTAACAAAACGTCACAACTTTATTTTGGAATTTGTCTGCAAATAATTTAGTATATGTCTCAAAATTGTCGTAAAAATCTTGTCAAGCTTGCTGTTGCCGTCGGACGGACATTTTGTTGTGACATTTGTCAAATTTGTGTTAAATATTGTGGATATTGCGTCGTTTACTTACCCGTTTTTTGTGATCCCGTCGGTTTTTTATGTTGAAAAACCAAGATCAGCCGAGAAGAACAAGCACCAGACGAAATCAAGAAGTTCCACCCGCCCGTTTTGAGTCCTACATCTCCGATATGCCAACTCAGCACTCGCCAAATAAAAGTAGCCAATCACAGCCGTAGAATCCAAATTCGCCGTCAGACATTTTGTCAAATCCGCCAGTTGTTCAGCCGGTTCCAAAAAATCCATCAACTAATTCGCCAGCACCAGCATCAAAGGCCAACATGTCGAGTCAGAACCAACAATATGCAAAAGCCTCGGTCAGTGCACCTTTCGCCAACACGCCTAATCCATCTCCTTCGTTACAGCCTCTAGAAGCCACAGTCTAGTCGCCAGCCACCACCTATAGAACTGCAAATTAATTTCAGGAATGTAAAAAACAAATGCGATTACAAATGGAGCAGATGCAAAAATAAATGCAGGCAATACAGAGTGAATTTATGGCCTCTACACAACAATTGCACGCACAACCATTAATTTCGGCACAACAGGTACAATCACATCTCACCAATTTACAGCCAAATACACTGTCACAACAAACACTACCTGCATTACAACCACCGCCAGAAATAAATCATCAGCCACAGATTCAGAAAAGCCAGCCGCCATCAACACAGAATTTTCCCGCATCACCGCCATTGTCCATAACCTCAAATTTGTCATCACAGCCACTTAATTCTAATAACCCATTATTTGTTCCACAAAAGAAAATTTATCCATTTCCTCCATTCACAGGTCTTCCAGGGGAGTGGCAGACATTTTTTGAAACATTCGAAAGCACCACATCCGAATTTGGTTATTCCAGCCTTCATAATATTATGCACCTGAGAGATTCGTTAAAAGGCCGCGCCAGGGACGCCGTCCAATCGCTATTGGGTAGTTCTGCCAACGTCGCCGCCATCTTGGAGATTTTGCAAGAGACATTCGGACGTCCGGAACAACTAATTCGAAGTCAAATCGAAAAAGTGAGAGCCATTTCAGCAATAGCCAACGAAAATTTAGAGGCACTTGTCACTTTTGCGAATAAAATCTCCAATATGGCCACCTTTCTGCAAAACGCCAAAGGTGAGCACCATCTCTCAAATCCATCGCTGCTGAGTGTGTTGGTCTCGAAGTTATTCACAAGCAGCCAAATGCAGTTGGCAGAAAAATGTCTGCAGCTTCAGCAACCAGCCACCATCGTAGACTTCAGCAATTGGTTAACTGGTTTAAGGCGCCTTGCTAATATCGTAAACGACACTTTGCCTGTTGCATCCACATCTTCCAACCGTCGTCACGTTGGTGCCGCCGCAACACAAAACCGCAAGTATGCCTGTGTCGGAGTCGCCATTAGCCAAATCTGTCCGGTATGCCAGGGTGAGTGCACACACATGAAAAATTGTTCGCAATTTCAAAAATTGTCCATTGACGAACGATGGAAGAAAGTAAAGGAAATTAAAATTTATTTTTATTGCCTGCAAAAAGGCCACCAATTAAAAAACTGCAACATAAAACGTCGTTGCGGTATAAATGATTGCAATAAATCACACCATCATTTGCTGCACAAATCACTACCGACGGAACCGAATCAAAGATTGCCCACAAACGATATGGAGACGCGAAGCAACACACACGAGATCGAAGCACAGCCACTGCAAACGGGAAGAAGAAACTGCCACGCATCCCGCACAAGCGACAACGTCATGTACCAAATATTGCCAGTAATTTTATACGGACGACGGTGCCAATTTGTCCATGTTGGATGTTGATGTCGCACGCGAACTGGAACTACACGGAGAACCCGAAAGCTTAGAGCTGCAGTGGCTCAACGATCAGCGAATTGTGGAACAAACCGAAAAAGTTAATTTCACCATCAGCGGAGTTGGCAAAGACAATAAAAAACATTCAATTAGCAATGTTTACATTTCGTCCCAGCTGTCATTGCCCGTGCAGAGTTGCCAGATCACACATATTTTAAAATCCCACAATTATGAAAAAATCGCCAATATTCTCATGCGGGATTATTCAAATGTCAAACCCACTTTAATATTACATTCAATATTCATATTTTACAGTGCCTTTGGAGATTCCACGAATGCTGACCGATGTTGGACCTATCGTCACGATTACCAGACTGGGTGTTGTGGTATATGGACCGACTCCTGGCCAGGAAAATATGGTGTCAAAACGTGCGTTACATACCAGGAGATGTTCCGATGAGGACAATCGTGACTTGTGGCAAAATTTAAATATGATGTATTTCGATGTGGAGACGCTGGGCACGAAAGCAAATGTAAAGCCATTGGTATCACAAACCGATGAAAGGGCATTGATGATATTAAAAGCGACAGCGAGATAGATGGCCGTTACGAATGTTCTCTTTTATGGAAGGAAAAAATCCCACCCGTACCGGAGTCTTATAATATCGGTTGTATAGTGTGGAGCGAAAAATGGCAAGACACAGTGAGTATTCAATGGAAAATTGTCAAAACATCAACGATTACATCGCTAAGGGCTACTGCCGCAAATTATCTAATGCTGAAAAAGAAGTAGAAAGTGAGCGAACCTTTTATCTGCCACATTTTGGTGTCAAAAATCCACACAAAAAAGGAATTCGAATTGTCTTCGATGCTGCCGGGGAGGTTCAACATTTTTAGCTCAACAAAGCCCTAATTCCAGACATAAATAATCCACTAATAACAATCCTTTTTAAATTTAAAGAAGCCCCAATAGCGGTATGCGGTGATATACAGGAGATGTTCCACCAAATTGTAATCACCAAAAGAGACAAGGACAGCCAACGATTTTTATGGAGAAATAGCAACCCTAGTCAACCAGTGGATGTTTATGTCATGTAGAGGATGATATTTGGAGCCACCTGTTCCCCCACAATAGCTCAATACATACGCCAAAATATTTCTGGAAAAATCCCCCAGAGCAGTGCACGGTATTATTGATAGTCGCTATGTCGATGATTATGTCGATCGTTTCAGCATGAAAGCGAAGCAATAAAAGTCGTGAGTGAAGTTATACAAATTCATAAAGCCGGCAGATTTAATCTACGAAATATTAAATCCAACTCTGACCAAGTCCAGAAAATATGTGGCAACCCCATTAGCGATGACCATAGTGGTGGTAACCTCTTTGGTAGCGATGGAGTACAATGGGTACTCGGTATTCACTGGCTGGCAAATTCAATGTTTTTTGTTTTGATCTGAAGTTGCATAAAGTCGACAAGAAAATATTAAATTTTTCAAAAGTGCCAACAAAACGCGAAATGTTGTCGCTTACTATGTCTGTGTTTGACGCCTTCGGTTTTTTATGCGACTACATGATTACGTCTAAAGTCTTAATGGAGAAAGTGTGGAAGTCTGGTCTGCAATGGGACGAGGAATTACCAGCAAACATTTACTCCCAATGGAAGACCTGGTTAGAGGAGCTGCCGAAATTGTTGGACTATAGTGTTCCGAGGTGCTATTTTAATGATTTCCTCAACAGCAAGGTGGACTTACATGCCTTTGTGGATGCAAGCGAGGAGGCAATGGCTTACTGGCGTGTGGTAAGTGGTTGTGGTACTAAGGTCATTTTTGTTATGGGCAAGACAAGTTGCGCTCCTACAAGGTACCACACAGCACCAAAACTTGAACTACAAGCTGCAGCTATGGGCGTTCGAGTGAAAGATTTAGTAGTAAAAAAACATTTAAAGCCTAAGCAAAATTAGCGAATGGAGGTGGTGTCCAAGTCCTAACAATCCGGCCGACGAAGCGACGAGAGCCAAACAGAACGGAAATTATAATCCGGATGGACGCTGGAAAAATGGCCCCGAGTTCTTGCAAATGCGAGGTGTACTGGCCTGAAGAGGCAAAAATAAGCTGTAAAAATGAGGCCAGCAAATCGGAGCTCCGATCTAAGCACAGATCGTTGCTGGCACGACAGGTATTTTCATGTGTATCAGATTTTAATCGATTTTCTAAATATCGCAGGCTGAAGCGGACAATGGCATGGATATTTCGCTACGTAAATAATCTGAGGCGAAAAGTGAAAGGCGAGTCGATTTTACCAGGCGAGCGAACAGTCGAGGAGGAACAATGTGCAGACATTTACCTTTGCCGCCACATACAGCGACTAACACTGGCCGATGAACTAGTAGATCTAAAGAGGAACGGATTTGTATCTGCTAACAGCGACCTAAAGATGTTAAACCCCTTTATTGGCCAGGAATCGAAATTCTGGTGGAATCTTATCGTAGACGTTTTTGCCATATAAATGTGGCAACCACTATAAGCGAAATCCGGTTGAAGTTTTGGGTGACACCACTTCGTCAGCTAGTTAGAAGTATCCAGTCTCGATGTTCTACGTGCAAAATCAGTCACGCCAAACCTCGTCAGCCGCAAATGACAGCCCTGCCCGTGGAACGTGTCACTCCACTCGTTCGAGCATTTAGTTACACTGGTCTATACTACTTTGGCCCAGTAACCGTTTCGATCCGCCGCCAACGTGAAAAGCGATGGGTGGCTTTGTTCACGTGTATGTCTGTACGTGCCATCCACCTTGAGATTGCCACTGATATGTCAAGTGGTGCGTGTCTGCTGTGTATCCGTAATTTTGTCAACCGAAGAGGAGTGCCCATCATGATACGTAGCGACAATGGGACAAACTTTGTCGGAATCGCCAAGGAATTGCAAGGTGTGAACAATATATTTGAAAATTCTTCTTTTACTGCAGGTATGACGGCTCTTGGTATCAAATGGGTGTATAATACGCCGGTTAACCCCAGCGAAGGCGGTGTATGGGAGCGACTGGTGCAATCAGTGAAGAAGGCTTTGTATATCATGCTCAACGAACAGGCGCCCAAGCTGGAAACTCTTCAAGCCTTCCTAATTGAAACCGAAAACATTGTGAATTCCAGACCACTGACATATCTTCCTGTCACTCCAGAACCATTAACACCAAACCACTTCCTACTTGGCTCTACCAATTCGACTCAGACCCCTTTGAACCCCGATTAATGTGTTTGAGGAAACAATGGCGTGTGGTCCAAAACCTCAAAACTGATATGTGGCATCAGTGGCTACGATAGTACTTGACGGAATTAACTCGTCGGACGAAACGGTGTTTCCCATCCAGCACTGGAGTGTACCACCGTCCTATATCCAGACTAGCAGTACTTGATATTGATGACGAGACTGGGAAAGGTGAATCCTCCCCCTCTGGGTCAGTTCACGGGGGTGGGGGTGTTGCAGATGGTCACCTCGAAAATACCAAGGCTTGAGACGAATGTCACTTCATCGTGTTGTCTAATAAAATCCCAAGCTTAGAAAGGGATAACTGGAAGATTTAGCAAAAGCGCTCATTTTGTTATTTGTTATTGTTTTTAATGTTGTCTAATTACTATAAATAGGACCTTCAGTCCACTTTTTGTTATAACCAAAAAACAAGTAAGTCAGATTTTGTGGTGCAGTGATTAAATTTTAATTTTTTTTTTATTTAAATCTTGGTGCCTTTTGTACTTAATACAGAGAATAAACAACGTCAACGTCATTTTCAACAACCTCTGCCAAACCAAACTAACAACATACAAACCTTTTGTTACCTTAAATAAATAAACATCTACATATTTACATACCTACGTAATAATTAAAAGCCAATTGTGTTGTCATTTACGGAAGCCAGTCAGTTGAATGGGAAGTTTATTCTGGAACGTTAACAAAAAGTCACAACTTTATTCTTTATTTTGGAATTTGTCTGCAAATAATTTAGTATATGTCTCAAAATTGTCGTAAAAATCTTGTCAAGTATGCTGTTGCCGTCGGACGGACATTTTGTTGTGAAATTTAATGCAAATTATTTCTGCCACGAAACTCTTGTCAAATTTGTGTTAAATATTGTGGATATTGTGTCGTTTACTTACCCGTTTTTTGTGCTCCCGTCGGTTTTTTATGTTGCAAAACCAAGACCAGCCGAGAATAACAAGCACCAGACGAAATCAAGGAGTTCCACCATCCCGTTTTGAGTCCTACGTCTCCGATATGCCAACTCAGCACTCGCCAAATATAAGTAGCCAGTCACAGCCGTAGAATCCAAATACGCCGTCAGTCATTTTGTCAAACCCGCCCGTTGTTCAGCCGGTTCCAACAAATCCATCAACTAATTCACCAGCATCAAAGGCCAACATGTCGAGTCAGAACCAACAATATGCAAAAGCCTCGGTCAGTATACCTTTCGCCAACACGCCTAATCCATCTCCTTCGTTACAGCCTCTAGAAGCCACAGTCCAGTCGCCAGCCACCACCTCAAGAACTGCAAATGAATTTCTTGAATTTAAAAAACAAATGCGATTAAAAATGGAGCAGATGAAAAAACAAATGCAGGCAATGCAGAGTGAATTTATGGCCTCAACACAACAATTGCACGCACAACTTTTAAACACGGCACAACAGGTACAATCACATCTCACCAATTTACAGCCACATACACTGTCACAACAAACACTGCCTGCATTACAACCACCGCCAGAAATAAATCATCAGCCACAGATTCAGATAAGCCAGCCGCCATCAACAAAGAATTGTCACTCATCACCGCCATTGTCCATAACCTAAAATTTGTCATCACAGCCACTTAATTCTAATAACCCATTATTTGTTCCACAAAAGAACATTTATCCATTTCCTCTATTCATCGGTCTTCCAGAGGAGTGACAGACATTTTTTGAAACATTCGAAAGCACCATCGTAGACTTCAGCAATTAGTTAGCTGTTTTAAGGCGTCTTGCTAATATCGTAAACGATACTTTGCCTGTTGCATCCACATCTTCCAAACCGCAAGTATGCCTGTGTCGGAGTCGCCATTAGCCAAATCTGTCCGGTATGCCAGGGTGAGAGCACACACATGAAAAATGGTTCACAATTTCTAAAATTGTCCATCGACGAACGATGGAAGAAAGTAAAGGAAATTAAAATTTGTTTTTATTGCCTGAAAAAAGGCCACCAATTGAAAAACTGCAACAGAAAACGTCGTTGCGGTATAAATGATTGCAATAAATCACACAATCATTTGCTGCACAAATCACTACCGACGGAACCGAATCAAAGATTGCCCACAAACGATATGGAGACGCGAAGCAACACACATGAGATCGAAGCACAGCCACCGCAAACGGAAAGAAGAAACTGCCAAACGACTACGTCATGTACCAAATATTGCCAGTAATTTTATACGGAAAACACAGGCAAATAAATACGTACGCGTTCATTGACGACGGTGCCAATGTATCCATGTTGGATGTTGATGTCGCACGCGAATTGGAACTACGCGGAGAACCCGAAATATTAGAGCTGCAGTGGCTCAACGATCAGCGAATTGTGGAAAAACCCGAAAAAGTTAATTTCACCATCAGCGGAGGTGGCAAATACAATAAAAAACATTCAATTAGCAATGTTTACATTTCGTCCCAGCTGTCATTGCCCGTGCAGAGTTGCCAGATCACACATTTTTTAAAATCCCACAATTATGAAAAAAATCGCCAATATTCCCATGCGGGATTATTCAAATGTCAAACCCACTTTAATATTACATTCAACATTCATATTTTACAGTGCCTTTGGAGATTCCACGAAAGCTGGCCGATGTTGGACCTATCGTCACGATTACCAGACTGGGTGTTGTGGTATATGGACCGACTCCTGGCCAGGAAAATATGGTGTCAAAACGTGCGTTACATACCGGGAGATGTTTCGATGAGGACAATCGTGACTTGTGGCAAAATTTAAATATGATGATGTGTGAGTATTTCGGTGTGGAGACGCTGGGCACGAAAGCAAATGTAAAGCCATTGGTATCACAAATCGATGAAAGGGCATTGATGATATTAAAAACGACGGCGAGATAGATGCCCGTTACAAATGATCTCTTTTATGGAAGGAAAAAATCCCACCCGAGTCTTATAATATGGCACTTAATGGGTTGTATAGTGTGGAGCGAAAAATGGCAAGTCACAATGAGTATTCAATGGAATATTGTCAAAAAATCAACGATTACATCGCTAAGGGATACTGCCGCAAATTATCTAATGCTGAAAAAGAAGTAGAAAGTGAGCGAACCTTTTATCTGCCACATTTTTATGTCAAAAATCCACACAAAAAAGGAATTCGAATTGTCTTCGATGCTGCCGGGGAGGTTCAACATTTTTCGCTCAACAAAGCCCTAATTGCAGGACCAGACATAAATAATTCACTAATAACAATCCTTTTTGAATTTAGAGAAGCCCCAATAGCGGTATGCGGTGATATACAGGAGATGTTCCACCAAATTGCAATCACCAAAAGAGACCAGGACAGTCAACGATTTTTATGGAGAAATAGCAACCCTAGTCAACCAGTGGATGTTTATGTCATGTAGAGGATGATATTTGGAGCCACCTGTTCCCCCACAATAGCTCAATACATACGCCAAAATATTTATGGAAAAATCCCCCAGAGCAATGCACGGTATTATTGATCGTCACTATGTGGATGATTATGTCGATTGGTTTCAGCATGAAAGCGAAGCAATGAAAGTGGTGAGTGAAGTTATACAAATTTATAAAGCAGGCAGATTTAATCTACGAAATATTAAATCCAACTCTGACCAAGTCCAGAAAATATGTGGCAACCCCATTAGCGATGACCATAGTGGTGGTAAACTCTTTGGTAGCGATGGAGTACAACGGGTACTCGGTATTTACTGGCCTGCAAACTGAGATGTTTTTTGTTTTGATCTGAAGTTGCATAAAGTCGACAAGAAAATATTAAATTTTTCAAAAGTGCCAAAAAAACGCGAAAAGTTGTCGCTTAATATGTCTGTGTTTGACCCCTTCGGTTTTTTATGCGACTACATGATTACGTCTAAAGTCTTAACGCAGCAAGTGTGGAAGTCTGGTGTGCAATGGGACGAGGAATTACCAGGAAACATTTACTCCCAATGGAAGACCTGGTTGGAGGAGCTGCCGAAATTGTTGGACTATAGTGTTCTGAGGTGCTATTTTAATGATTTTCTCAACAGCAAGGTGGACTTACATGTCTTTGTGGATGCAAGCGAGGAGGCAATGGCCGCAGTGGCTTACTGGCGTGTGGTTGAGGTACTAAGGTAATTTTTGTTATGGGCAAGACAAGTTGCGCTCCTACAAGGTACCACACAACACCAAAACTTGAAGAACATGCTGAGTTAAAGATTTAGTAGTAAAAAATCATTTAAAGCCTATTAATAAAATATTGTTTTGGACAGATTCATACACGGTGATTCAGTGGATTCGTTCGGATGGAGTGCAGCAAAATTAGCGAATGGAGGTGGCAAAATTAGCGAATGGAGGTGGTGTCCAAGTCCTAACAATCCGGCCGACGAAGCGACGAGAGCCAAACACAACGGAAATTATAATCCGGATGGATGCTGGAAAAATGGCCTCGAGTTCTTGCAAATGCGAGGTGTACTGGCCTGAAGAGGCAAAAATAAGTTGTAAAAATGAGGCCAGCAAATCTGAGCTCCGATCTTATCACAAATCGTTGTTGGCACGACAGGTATTTTCATGTGAATCAGATTTTAATCGATTTTCTAAATATCGCAGGCTGAAGCGGACAATGGCATGGCTTTTTCGCTACGTAAATAATCTGAGGCGAAAAGTGAAAGGCGAGTCAATTTTACCAGGCGAGCTAACAGTCGAGGAGGAACAATGTGCAGAAATTTACCTTTGCCGCCACATACAGCGACTAACACTGGCTGATGAACTAGTAGATCAAAAGAGGAACGGATTTGTATCTGCTAACAGCGACCTAAAGATGTTAAACCCCTTTATTGGCCAGGATGAGTTGCTTCGCGTGTCGGGCCGAATCGAAAATGCTGCCTTTCTTTCCATCGAGTGCAGACAGACTTCTGGTGGAATCTTATCATAGACGTTTTTGCCATATAAATGTGGCAACCACTATAAGCGAAATCCGGTTGAAGTTTTGGGTGACATCACTTCGTCAGCAAGTTAGAAGTATCCAGTCTCGATGTTCTACGTGCAAAATCCGTCACGCCAAACATCGTCAGCCGCAAATGGCAGCCCTGCCAGTGGAACGTGTCACTCCATTCGTTCGAGCATTTAGTTACACTGGTCTATAATACTTCGGACCAGTAACCGTTTCGATCCGCCGCCAACGTGAAAAGCGATGGGTGGCTGACATGTTGACTGATATGTCAAGTCGTGGCTGTCTGCTGTGTATCCGTAATTTTGTCAACCGAAGAGGAGTGCCCATCGTGATACGTAGCGACAATGGGACAAACTTTGTCGGAATCGCCAAGGAATTGCAAGCTGTGAAGAATATACTTGAAAATTCTTCTTTTACTGCAGGTATGACGGCTCTTGGTATCAAATGGGTGTATAATACACCGGTTAACCCCAGCGAAGGCGGTGTATGGGAGCGACTGGTGCAATCAGTGAAGAAGGATTTGTATATCATGCTCAAGGAACAGGCGCCCAAGCTGGAAACTCTGCAAGCCTTCCTAATTGAAACCGAAACCGAAATTGAAACCAGACCACTGACACATCTTCCTGTCACTCCAGAACCAATAACACCAAACCACTTCCTACTTGGCTCTACCAATTCGACTCAGACCCCGGCACCCTTTGAACTCCGATTAATGTGTTTGAGGAATCAATGGCGTGTTGTCCAAAACCTCAAAAATGATATGTGGCATCAGTGGCTACGATAGTACTGGCCGGAATTAACTCGTCGGACGAAATGGTGTTTCCCATCCCAACCACTGAGCGTCGGCTACCTCGTATTTGTCTGTAATTGAGCTTAAAAGCGGCAAAGATGGCGTTGCACGGTCCGCCAAAGTTAAAACCAGCACTGGAGTGTAGCACCGTCCTATATCCAGGCTAGCAGTACTTGATATTTATCACGAGACTGGGAAAGGTGAATCCTCCCCCTCTGGGTCAGTTCACGGGGGTGGGGGTGTTGCAGATGGTCACCTCGAAAATACCAAGGCTTGAGACGAATGTCACTTCATCGTGTTGTCAAATAAAATCCCAAACTTAGAAATGGGATAACTATAAGATTTAGCAAAAGTGCTCATTTTGTTATTTGTTATTGTTTTTAGTGTTGTCTAATTACTATAAATAGGACCTTCAGTCCACTTTTTCTTATAACCAAAAAATAAGTAAGTCAGATTTTGTGGTGCAATGTTTAAATTCTAATTTTTTTTTATTTAAATCTTGGTGCCTTTTGTACTTAATACAGAGAATAAACAACGTCACCGTCATTTTCAACAACCTCTGCCAAACCAAACTAACAACATACAAACCTTTTGTTACCTTAAATAAATAAACATCTACATATTTACATACCTACGTAATAATTAAAAGCCAATTGTGTTGTCATTTACGGAAGCCAGCCGGTTTAAGGGGAGGTTTATTCTGGATCGTTAACAAAAAGTCACAACTTTATTCTTTATTTTGGAATTTGTCTGCAAATAATTTAGTACATGTCTCAAAATTGTCGTAAAAATCTTGTCAAGCTTGTTGTTGCCGTCGGACGGACATTTTGTTGTGAAATTTAATGCAAATTATTTCTGCCACGAAACTCTTGTCAAATTTGTGTTAAATATTGTGGATATTGTGTCGTTTACTTACCCGTTTTTTGTGATCCCGTCGGTTTTTTATGTTACAAAACCAAGACCAGTCGAGAAGAACAAGCACCAGACGAAATCAAGGAGTTCCACCATCCCGTTTTGAGTCCTACGTTTCCGATATGCCAACTCAGCACTCGCCAAATAAAAGTAGCCAATCACAGCCGTAGAATCCAAATACGCCGTCAGACATTTTGGCAAACCCGCCAGTTGTTCAGCCGGTTCCAAAAAATCCATCAACTAATTCGCCAGCACCAGCATCAAAGGCCAATATGTCGAGTCAGAACCAACAATATGCAAAAGCCTCCGTCAGTACACCTTTCGCCAACACGCCTAATCCATCTCCTTCGTTACAGCCTCTAGAAGCCACAGTCCAGTCGCCAGTCACCACCTCAAGAACTGCAAATGAATTTCTTGAATTTAAAAAACAAATGCGATTATAAATGGAGCAGATGCAAAAACAAATGCAGGCAATGCAGAGTGAATTTATGGTCTCAACACAACAATTGCACGCACAACTATTAAATACGGCACAACAGGTACAATCACATCTCACCAATTTACAGCCAAATACACTGTCACAACAAACACTGCCTGCATTACAACCACCGGCAGAAATAAATCAGCCACAGATTCAGATAAGCCAGCCGCCATCAACAAAGAATTTTCACTCATCAACGCCATTGTCCATAACCTCAAATTTGTCATCACAGCCACTTAATTCTAATAACCCATTATTTGTTCCACAAAAGAACATTTATCCATTTCCTCTATCCACAGGTCTTCCAGAGGAGTGGCAGACATTTGTTGAAACATTCGAAAGCACCATCGTAGACTTCAGCAATTGGTTAGCTGTTTCAAGGCGCCTTGCTAGTATCGTAAACGACACTTTGCCTGTTGCATCCACATCTTCCAACCGTCGTCACGTTGGTGCCGCCGCAACACAAAACCGCAAGTATGCCTGTGTCGGAGTCGCCATTAGCCAAATCTGTCCGGTATGCCAGGGTGAGTGCACACACATGAACAATTGTTCACAATTTCTCCATCGACGAACGATGGAAGAAAGTAAAGGAAAGTAAAATTTGTTTTTATTGCCTGAAAAAAGGCAACCAATTGAAAAACTGCAACATAAAACGTCGTTGCGGTATAAATGATTGCAATAAAGCACAGCATCATTTGCTGCACAAATCCATGTTGGATGTTGATGTCGCACGCGAACTGGAACTACGCGGAGAACCCGAAAACTTAGAGCTGCAGTGGCTCAACGATCAACGAATTGTGGAAAAAACCGAAAAAGTTAATTTCACCATCCGCGGAGTTGGCAAATACAATAAAAAACATTCAATTAGCAATGTTTACATTTCGTCCCAGCTGTCATTGCCCGTGCAGAGTTGCCAGTTCACACATTTTAAAATCCCACAATTATGAAAAAATCGCCAATATTCCCACGCGGGATTATTCAAATGTCAAACCCACTTTAATATTACATTCAACATTCATATTTTACAGTGCCTTTGGAGATTCCACGAATGCTGACCGATGTTGGACCTATCGTCACGATTACCAGACTGGGTGTTGTGGTATATGGACCGACTCCTGGCGAGGAAAATGTGGTGCCAAAACGTGCGTTACATATCAGGAGATGTTTCGATGAGGACAATCGTGACGTGTGGGAAAATTTAAATATGATGGTGCGTGAGTATTAAGGTGTGGAGACGCTGGGCACGAAAGCAAATGTAAAGCCATTGGTATCAAAAACCGATGAAAGGGCACTGATGATATTAAAAACGACAGCGAGATAGATGGCCGTTACGAATGAACTCTTTTATGGAAGGAAAAAATCCCACCCGTACCGGAGTCTGATAATATGGCACTTAATCGGTTGTATAGTGTGGAGCGAAAAATGGCAAGACACAGTGAGTATTCAATGGAATATTGTCAAAAAATCAACGATTACATCGCTAAGGGATACTTCCGCAAATTATCAAATGCTGAAAAAGAAGTAGAAAGTGAGCGAACCTTTTATCTGCCACATTTTGATGTCAAAACTCCACACAAAAAAGGAATTCGAATTGTCTTCGATGCTGCCTTAATGCAGAAAGTGTGGAAGTCTGGTGTGCAATGGGACGAGGAATTACCAGCAAACATTTACTCCCAATGGAAGGCCTGGTTAGAGGAGCTGCCGAAATTGTTGGACTATAGTGTTCCGAGGTGCTATTTTAATGATTTTCTCAACAGAAAGGTGGACTTACTTGTCTTTGTGGATGCAAGCGAGGAGGCAATGGCCGCAGTGGCTTACTGGCGTGTGGTAAGTGGTTGTGGTACTAAGGTAATTTTTGTTATGGGCAAGACAAGTTGCGCTCCTACAAGGTACCACACAACACCAAAACTTGAACTACAAGCTGCAGTTATGGGCGTTCGAGTTAAAGATTTAGTAGTAAAAAATCATTTAAAGCCTATTAATAAAATATTGTTTTGGACAGATTCATACATGGTGATTCAGTGGATTCGTTCGGATCACCGCATTTACAAACAATAAGTCGCAAATAGGATGGCTGTAATTTTGGAGAGCAGCAAAATTAGCGAATGGAGGTGGTGTCCAAGTCCTAACAAACCGGCCGACGAAGCGACGAGAGCCAAACACAACGGAAATTATAATCCGGATGGACGCTGGAAAAATGGCCCCGAGTTCTTGCAAATGCGAGGTGTACTGGCCTGAAGAGGCAAAAATAAGATGTAAAAATGAGGCCAGCTAATCTGAGCTTCGATCTAAGCACCAATCGTTATTGGCACGACAGGTATTTTCATGTGTATCAGATTTTAATCGATTTTCTAAATATCGCAGACTGAAGCGGACAATGGCATGGATATTTCGCTACGTAAATAATCTGAGGCGAAAAGTGAAAGGCGGGTCAATTTTACCAGGCGGTCTAACAGTCGAGGAGGAACAATCTGCAGAAATTTAACTTTGCCGCCACATACAGCGACTAACACTGGCTGATGAACTAGTAGATCTAAAGAGGAACGGATTTGTATCTGCTAACAGCGACCTAAAGATGTTAAACCCCTTTATTGGCCAGGATGAGTTGGTTCGCGTGTCTGGCCGAATCGAAAATGCTGCCTTTCTTTCCATCGAGTGCAGACAACAAACAATTTTGCCAAAAAACCATATGTTTACGAGACTTCTGGTGGAATCTTATCATAGACGTTTGTGCCATATAAATGTGGCAACCACTATAAGCGAAATCCCGTCGAAGTTTTGGGTGACATCACTTCGTCAGCTTGTTAGAAGTATCCAGTCTCGATGTTCTACGTGCAAAATCCGTCACGCCAAACCTCGTCAGCCGCAAATGGCAGCCCTGCCCGTGGAACGTGTCACTCCATTCGTTCGAGCATTTAGTTACACTGGTCTATACTACTTTGGCCCAGTAACCGTTTCGATCCGCCGCCAACGTGAAAAGCGATGGGTGGCTTTGTTCACGTGGCTGTCTGTACGTGCCATCAACCACTGATATGTCAAGTGGTGCCTGTCTGCTGTGTATCCGAAATTTTGTCAACCGAAGAGGTGGGCCCATCATGATACGTAGCGACCATGGGACAAACTTTGTCGGAATCGCCAAGGAATTGCAAGGTGTGAACAATATATTTGAAAATTCTTCTTTTACTGCAGGTATGACGGCTCTTGGTATCAAATGGGTGTATAATACGCCGGTTAACCCCAGCGAAGGCGGTGTATGGGAGCGACTGGTGCAATCAGTGAAGAAGGCTTTGTATATCATGCGCAAGGAACAGGCGCCCAAGCTGGAAACTCTGCAAGCCTTCCTAATTGAAACCGAAAACATAGTGAATTCCAGACCACTGACACATCTTCCTGTCACTCCAGAACCATTAACACCAAACCACTTCCTACTTGGCTCTACCAATTCGACTCAGACCCCGGCACCCTTTGAACCCCGATTAATGTGTTTGAGGAATCAATGGCGTGTGGTCCAAAACCTCAAAAATTATATGTGGCATCAGTGGCTACGATAGTACTTGCCGGAATTAACTCGTCGGACGAAATGGTGTATCCCATACCAACCATTGAGCGTCGGCTACCTCGTATTTGTCTGTAATTGAGCTTGAAAGCGGCAAAGATGGCGTTGCACGGTCCGCCAAAGTTAAAACCAGCACTGGAGTGTACCACCGTCCTATATCCAGGCTAGCAGTACTTGATATAGATGACGAGACTGGGAAAGGTGAATCCTCCCCCTCTGGGTCAGTTCACGGGGGTGGGGGTGTTGCAGATGGTTACCTCGAAAATACCAAGGCTTGAGACGAATGTCACTTCAAATAAAATCCCAAGCTTAGAAAGGGATAACTAGAAGATTTAGCAAAAGCGCTCATTTTGTTATTTGTTATTGTTTTTAGTGTTGTCTAATTACTATAAATAGGACCTTCAGTCCACTTTTTGTTATAACCAAAAAGTAAGTAAGTCAGATTTTGTGGTGCAGTGTTTAAATTTTAATTTTTTTTATATTTAAATCTTGGTGCCTTTTGTACTTAATACAGAGAATAAACAACGTCACCGTCATTTTCAACAACCTCTGCCAAACCAAACTAACAATATACAAACCTTTTGTTACCTTAAATAAATAAACATCTACATATTTACATACCTACGTAATAACTAAAAGCCAATTGTGTTGTCATTTACGGAAGCCAGCCGGTTTAAGGGGAAGTTTATTCTGGATCGTTAACAAAAAGTCACTTCTTTATTTTGGAATTTGTCTGCAAATAATTTAGTATATGTCTCAAAATTGTCGTAAAAATCTTGTCAAGCTTGTTGTTGCCGTCGGACGGACATTTTGTTGTGAAATTTAATGCAAATTATTTCTGCCACGAAACTCTTGTCAAATTTGTGTTAAATATTGTGGATATTGTGTCGTTTACTTACCCGGTTTTTTTGACCCCGTCGGTTTTTTATGTTGCAAAACCAAGCCCAGTCGAGAGGAACAAGCACCAGACGAAATCAAGGAGTTCCACCATCCCGTTTTGAGTCCTACGTTTCCGATATGCCAACTCAACACTCGCCAAATAAAAGTAGCCAATCACAGCCGTAGAATCCAAATACGCCGTCAGACATTTTGTCAAACCCGCCAGTTGTTCAGCCGGTTCCAAAAAATCCATCAACTAATTCACCAGCACCAAAGGCCAACATGTCGAGTCAGAACCAACAATATGCAAAAGCCTCCGTCAGTACACCTTTCGCCAACACGCCTAATCCATCTCCTTCGTTACAGCCTCTAGAAGCCACAGTCCAGTCGCCAGCCACCACCTCAAGAACTGCAAATGAATTTCTTGAATTTAAAAAACAAATGCGATTACAAATGGAGCAGATGCAAAAACAAATGCAGGCAATGCAGAGTGAATTTATGGCCTCAACACAACAATTGCACGCACAACTATTAAATACGGCACAACAGGTACAATCACATCTCACCAATTTACAGCCAAATGCACTGTCACAACAAACACTGCCTGCATTACAACCACCGCCAGAAATAAATCATCAGCCACTAGCCAACGAAAATTTAGAGGCACTTGTCACTTTTGCGATTAAAATCTCCAATATGGCCACCTTTCTGCAAAACGCCAAAGGTGAGCACCACCTTTGTAGTTTCAGCAACCAGCCACCATCGTAGACTTCAGCAATTGGTTAGCTGGTTTAAGGCGCCTTGCTAATATCGTAAACGACACTTTGCCTGTTGCATCCACATCTTCCAACCGTCGTCACGTTGGTGGCGCCGCAACATAAGACCGCAAGTATGCCTGTGTCGGAGTCGCCATTAGCCAAATCTGTCCGGTATGCCAGGGTGAGTGCACACACATGAAAAATTGTTCACAATTTCTAAAATTGTCCATCGACGAACGACGGAAGAAAGTAAAGGAAATTAAAATTTGTTTTTATTGCCTGAAAAAAGGCCACCAATTGAAAAACTGCAACATAAAACGTCGTTGCGGTATAAATGATTGCAATAAATCACACAATTATTTGCTGCACAAATCACTACCGACGGAACCGAATCAAAGATTGCCCACAAACGATATGGAGACGCGAAGCAACACACATGAGATCGAAGCACAGCCACCGCAAACGGAAAGAAGAAACTGCCAAACGACAACGTCATGTACCAAATATTGCCAGTAATTTTATACGGAAAACACAGGCAAATAAATACGTACGCGTTCATTGACGACGGTGCCAATGTATCCATGTTGGATGTTGATGTCGCACGCGAATTGGAACTACGCGGAGAACCCGAAATCTTAGAGCTGCAGTGGCTCAACGATCAGCGAATTGTGGAAAAACCCGAAAAAGTTAATTTCACCATCAGCGGAGTTGGCAAATCCAATGAAAACATTAAATTAGCAATGTTTACATTTCGTCGCAACTGTCATTGCCCGCGCAGAGTTGCCAGATCACACATTTTTTTAAATCCCACAATTATGAAAAAAAATCGCCAATATTCCCATGCGGGATTATTCAAATGTCAAACCCACTTTAATATTACATTCAACATTCATATTTTACAGTGCCTTTGGAGATTCCACGAAAGCTGACCGATGTTGGACCTATCGTCACGATTACCAGACTGGGTGTTGTGGTATATGGAACGACTCCTGGCCAGGAAAATATGGTGTCAAAACGTGCGTTACATACCGGGAGATGTTTCGATGAGGACAATCGTGACTTGTGGCAAAATTTAAATATGATGATGCGTGAGTATTTCGGTGTGGAGACGCTGGGCACGAAAGCAAATGTAAAGCCATTGGTATCACAAATCGATGAAAGGGCATTGATGATATTAAAAACGACAGCGAGATAGATGTCAAAACATCAACGATTACATCGCTAAGGGCTACTGCCGCAAATTATCTAATGCTGATAAAGAAGTAGAAAGTGAGCGAACCTTTTATCTGCCACATTTTGGTGTCAAAAATCCACACAAAAAAGGAATTCGAATTGTCTTCGATGCTGCCGGGGAGGTTCAACATTTTTCGCTCAACAAAGCCCTAATTGCAGGACCAGACATAAATAATTCACTAATAACAATCCTTTTTGAATTTAGAGAAGCCCCAATAGCGGTATGCGGTGATATACAGGAGATGTTCCACCAAATTGCAATCACCAAAAGAGACCAGGACAGCCAACGATTTTTATGGAGAAATAGCAACCCTAGTCAACCAGTGGATGTTTATGTCATGGAGAGGATGATATTTGGAGCCACCTGTTCCCCCCACAATAGCTCAATACATACGCCAAAATATTTATGGAAAACTCTCCCAGAGCAGTGCACGGTATTATTGATCGTCGATTGTTTTCAGCATGAAAGCGAAGCAATAAAAGTCGTGAGTGAAGTTATACAAATTCATAAAGCCGGCAGATTTAATCTACGAAATATTAAATCCAACTCTGACCAAGTCCAGAAAATATGTGACAACCCCATTAGCGATGACCATAGTGGTGGTAACCTCTTTGGTAGCGATGGAGTACAATGGATACTCGGTATTCACTGGCTGGCAAACTCAGATGTTTTTTGTTTTGATCTGAAGTTGCATAAAGTCGACAAGAAAATATTAAATTTTTCAAAAGTGCCAACATAACGCGAAATGTTGTCGCTTAATATGTCTGTGTTTGACCCCTTCGGATTTTATGCGACTACATGATTACGTCTAAAGTCTTAATGCAGAAAGAAGTCTGGTGTGCAATGGCACGAGGAATTTCCAGCAAATATTTACTCCCAATGGAAGACCTGGTTAGAGGAGCTGCCGAAATTGTTGGACTATAGTGTTCCGAGGTGCTATTTTAATGATTTCCTCAACAGCAAGGTGGACTTACATGTCTTTGTGGATGCAAGCGAGGAGGCAATGGCCGCAATGGCTTACTGGCGTGAGGTAAGTGGTTGTGGTACTAAGGTAATTTTTGTTATGGGCAAGACAAGATGCGCTCCTACAAGGTACCACACAACACCAAAACTTGAACTACAAGCTGCAGTTATGGGCGTTCGAGTTAAAGATTTAGTAGTAAAAAATCATTTAAAGCCTATTAATGAAATATTGTTTTGGACAGATTCATACACGGTGATTCAGTGGATTCGTTCGGATCATCGCATTTACAAACAATACGTCGCAAATAGGGTGGCTGAAATTTTGGAGAGAAGCAAAATTAGCGAATGGAGGTGGTGTCCAAGTCCTAACAATCCGGCCGACGAAGCTAGGAGAGCCAAACACAACGTAAATTATAATCCGGATGAACGCTGGAAAAATGGCCCCGAGTTATTGCAAAAATGCGAGGTGTACTGGCCAGAAGAGGCAAAAATAAGTTGTAAAAATGAGGCCAGCAAATCGGAGCTCCGATCTAAGCACAGATCGTTGCTAGCACGACAGGTATTTTCATGTGTATCAGATTTTAATCGATTTTCTAAATATCGCAGGCTGAAGCGGACAATGGCATGGATATTTCGCTACGTAAATAATCTGAGGCGAAAAGTGAAAGGGGTGTCGATTTTACCAGGCGATCTAACAGTCGAGGTGGAACAATGTGCAGAAATTTATCTTTGCCGCCACATACAGCGACTAACACTGGCTGATGAACTAGTAGATCTAAAGAGGGACGGATTTGTATCTGCTAACAGCGACCTAAAGATGTTAAACCCCTTTATTGGCCAGGATGAGTTGCTTCGCGTGTCTGGCCGAATCGAGAATGCTGCCTTTCTTTCCATCGAGTGCAGACAACCAATAATTTTGCCAAAAACCATATGTTTACGCGACTTCTGGTGAAATCTTATCATAGACGTTTTTGCCATATAAATGTGGCAACCACTATAAGCGAAATCCGGTTGAAGTTTTGGGTGCCATCACTTCGTCAACTAGTTAGAAGTATCCAGTCTCGATGTTCTACGTGCAAAATCCGTCACGCCAAACCTCGTCAGCCGCAAATGGCAGCCCTGCCCGTGGAACGTGTCACTCCATTCGTTCGAGCATTTAGTTACACTGGTCTAGACTACTTTAGCCCAGTAACCGTTTCGATCCGCCGCCAACGTGAAAAGCGATGGGTGGCTTTGTTCACGTGTCTGTCTGTACGTGCGATCCACCACTGATATGTTAAGTGATGCCTGTCTGCTGTGTATCCGTAATTTTGCCAACCGAAGAGGAGTGCCCATCATGATACGTAGCGACAATGGTACAAACTTTGTCGGAATCGCCAAGGAATTGCTAGGTGTGAACAATATATTTGAAAAGTGAAGAAGGATTTGTATATCATGCTCAAGGAACAGGCGCCCAAGCTGGAAACTCTGCAAGCCTTCCTAATTGAAACCGAAAACATGGTGAATTCCAGACCACTGACAGATCAAACCACTTCCTACTTGGCTCTACCAATTCGACTCAGACCCCGGCACCCTTTGAACCCCGATTAATGTGTTTGAGGAATCAATGGCGTGTGGTCCAAAACCTCAAAAATGATATGCGGCATCAGTGGCTACGATAATACTTGCCGGAATTAACTCTTCGGTTGAAATGGTGTTTCCCATCCCAACCATTGAGTGTCGGCTACCTCGTATTTGTCTGTAATTGAGCTTAAAAGCGGCAAAGATGGCGTTGCACGGTCCGCCAAAGTTAAAACCAGCACTGGAGTGTACCATCGTCCTATATCCAGGCTAGCAGTACTTGATATTGATGACGAGACTGGGAAAGGTGAATCCTCCCCCTCTGGGTCAGTTCACGGGGGTGGGGGTGTTGCAGATGGTTACCTCGAAAATACCAAGGCTTGAGACGAATGTCACTTCAAATAAAATCCAAAGCTTAGAAAGGGATAACTAGAAGATTTAGCAAAAGCGCTCATTTTGTTATTTGTTATTGTTTTTAGTGTTGTCTAATTACTATAAATAGGACCTTCAGTCCACTTTTTGTTATAACCAAAAAGTAAGTAAGTAAGATTTTGTGGTGCAGTGTTTAAATTTTAATTTTTTTTATATTTAAATCTTGGTGCCTTTTGTACTTAATACAGAGAATAAACAACGTCACCGTCATTTTCAACAACCTCTGCCAAACCAAACTAACAATATACAAACCTTTTGTTACCTTAAATAAATAAACATCTACATATTTACATACCTACGTAATAACTAAAAGCCAATTGTGTTGTCATTTACGGAAGCCAGCCGGTTTAAGAGGAAGTTTATTCTGGATCGTTAACAAAAAGTCACAACTTTATTCTTTATTTTGGAATTTGTCTGCAAATAATTTAGTATATGTCTCAAAATTGTCGTAAAAATCTTGTCAAGCTTGTTGTTTTGTTCATTTTGTTGTGAAATTTAATGCAAATTATTTCTACCACGCAACTCTTGTCAAATTTGTGTTAAATATTGTGGATATTGTGTCGGTTACTTACCCGGTTTTTTTGATCCCGTCGGTTTTTGATGTTGCAAAACCAAGCCCAGTCGAGAAGAACAAGCACCAGACGAAATCAAGGAGTTCCACCATCCCGTTTTGAGTCCTACGTTTCCGATATGCCAACTCAGCACTCGCCAAAAAAAAGTAGCCAATCACAGCCGTAGAATCCAAATACGCCGTCAGACATTTTGGCAAACCCGCCAGTTGTTCAGCCGGTTCCAAAAAATCCATCAACTAATTCGCCAGCACCAGCATCAAAGGCCAACATGTCGAGTCAGAACCAACAATATGCAAAAGCCTCCGTCAGTACACCTTTCGCCAACACGCCTAATCCATCTCCTTCGTTACAGCCTCTAGAAGCCACAGTCCAGTCGCCAGTCACCACCTCAAGAACTGCAAATGAATTTCTTGAATTTAAAAAACAAATGCGATTATAAATGGAGCAGATGCAAAAACAAATGCAGGCAATGCAGAGTGAATTTATGGTCTCAACACAACAATTGCACGCACAACTATTAAATACGGCACAACAGGTACAATCACATCTCACCAATTTACAGCCAAATACACTGTCACAACAAACACTGCCTGCATTACAACCACCGGCAGAAATAAATCAGCCACAGATTCAGATAAGCCAGCCGCCATCAACAAAGAATTTTCACTCATCAACGCCATTGTCCATAACCTCAAATTTGTCATCACAGCCACTTAATTCTAATAACCCATTATTTGTTCCACAAAAGAACATTTATCCATTTCCTCTATCCACAGGTCTTCCAGAGGAGTGGCAGACATTTGTTGAAACATTCGAAAGCACCATCGTAGACTTCAGCAATTGGTTAGCTGTTTCAAGGCGCCTTGCTAGTATCGTAAACGACACTTTGCCTGTTGCATCCACATCTTCCAACCGTCGTCACGTTGGTGCCGCCGCAACACAAAACCCCAAGTATGCCTGTGTCGGAGTCGCCATTAGCCAAATCTGTCCGGTATGCCAGGGTGAGTGCACACACATGAACAATTGTTCACAATTTCTCCATCGACGAACGATGGAAGAAAGTAAAGGAAAGTAAAATTTGTTTTTATTGCCTGAAAAAAGGCAACCAATTGAAAAACTGCAACATAAAACGTCGTTGCGGTATAACTGATTGCAATAAAGCACACCATCATTTGCTGCACAAATCCATGTTGGATGTTGATGTCGCACGCGAACTGGAACTACACGGAGAACCCGAAAACTTAGAGCTGCAGTGGCTCAACGATCAGCGAATTGTGGAAAAAACCGAAAAAGTTAATTTCACCATCCGCGGAGTTGGCAAATACAATAAAAAACATTCAATTAGCAATGTTTACATTTCGTCCCAGCTGTCATTGCCCGTGCAGAGTTGCCAGATCACACAGTTTAAAATCCCACAATTATGAAAAAATCGCCAATATTCCCACGCGGGATTATTCAAATGTCAAACCCACTTTAATATTACATTCAACATTCATATTTTACAGTGCCTTTGGAGATTCCACGAATGCTGACCGATGTTGGACCTATCGTCACGATTACCAGACTGGGTGTTGTGGTATATGGACCGACTCCTGGCGAGGAAAATGTGGTGCCAAAACGTATATCAGGAGATGTTTCGATGAGGACAATCGTGACGTGTGGGAAAATTTAAATATGATGGTGCGTGAGTATTTCGGTGTGGAGACGCTGGGCACGAAAGCAAATGTAAAGCCATTGGTATCAAAAACCGATGAAAGGGCACTGATGATATTAAAAACGACAGCGAGATAGATGGCCGTTACGAATGAACTCTTTTATGGAAGGAAAAAATCCCACCCGTACCGGAGTCTGATAATATGGCACTTAATCGGTTGTATAGTGTGGAGCGAAAAATGGCAAGACACAGTGAGTATTCAATGGAATATTGTCAAAAAATCAACGATTACATCGCTAAGGGATACTTCCGCAAATTATCAAATGCTGAAAAAGAAGTAGAAAGTGAGCGAACCATTTATCTGCCACATTTTGATGTCAAAACTCCACACAAAAAAGGAATTCGAATTGTCTTCGATGCTGCCTTAATGCAGAAAGTGTGGAAGTCTGGTGTGCAATGGGACGAGGAATTACCAGCAAACATTTACTCCCAATGGAAGGCCTGGTTAGAGGAGCTGCCGAAATTGTTGGACTATAGTGTTCCGAGGTGCTATTTTAATGATTTTCTCAACAGGAAGGTGGACTTACTTGTCTTTGTGGATGCAAGCGAGGAGGCAATGGCCGCAGTGGCTTACTGGCGTGTGGTAAGTGGTTGTGGTACTAAGGTAATTTTGTTATGGGCAAGACAAGTTGCGCTCCTACAAGGTACCACACAACACCAAAACTTGAACTACAAGCTGCAGTTATGGGCGTTCGAGTTAAAGATTTAGTAGTAAAAAATCATTTAAAGCCTATTAATAAAATATTGTTTTGGACAGATTCGTACATGGTAATTCAGTGGATTCGTTCGGATCACCGCATTTACAAACAATAAGTCGCAAATAGGATGGCTGAAATTTTGGAGAGCAGCACAATTAGCGAATGGAGGTGGTGTCCAAGTCCTAACAAACCGGCCGACGAAGCGACGAGAGCCAAACACAACGGAAATTATAATCCGGATGGACGCTGGAAAAATGGCCCCGAGTTCTTGCAAATGCGAGGTGTACTGGCCTGAAGAGGCAAAAATAAGATGTAAAAATGAGGCCAGCAAATCGGAGCTTCGATCTAAGCACCAATCGTTATTGCCACGACAGGTATTTTCATGTGTATCAGATTTTAATCGATTTTCTAAATATCGCAGGCTGAAGCGGACAATGGCATGGATATTTCGCTACGTAAATAATCTGAGGCGAAAAGTGAAAGGCGAGTCAATTTTACCAGGCGAGCTAACAGTCGAGGAGGAACAATCTGCAGAAATTTATCTTTGCCGCCACATACAGCGACTAACACTGGCTGATGAACTAGTAGATCTAAAGAGGAACGGATTTGTATCTGCTAACAGCGACCTAAAGATGTTAAACCCCTTTATTGGCCAGGATGAGTTGGTTCGCGTGTCTGGCCGAATCGAAAATGCTGCCTTTCTTTCCATCGAGTGCAGACAACAAACAATTTTGAAAAAAAACCATATGTTTACGAGACTTCTGGTGGAATCTTATCATAGACGTTTGTGCCATATAAATGTGGCAACCACTATAAGCGAAATCCGGTTGAAGTTTTGGGTGACATCACTTCGTCAGCTTGTTAGAAGTATCCAGTCTCGATGTTCTACGTGCAAAATCCGTCACGCCAAACCTCGTCAGCCGCAAATGGCAGCCCTGCCCGTGGAACGTGTCACTCCATTCGTTCGAGCATTTAGTTACACTGGTCTATACTACTTTGGCCCAGTAACCGTTTCGATCCGCCGCCAACGTGAAAAGCGATGGGTGGCTTTGTTCACGTGGCTGTCTGTACGTGCCATCAACCACTGATATGTCAAGTGGTGCCTGTCTGCTGTGTATCCGAAATTTTGTCAACCGAAGAGGAGGGCCCATCATGATACGTAGCGACCATGGGACAAACTTTGTCGGAATCGCCAAGGAATTGCAAGGTGTGAACAATATATTTGAAAATTCTTCTTTTACTGCAGGTATGACGGCTCTTGGTATCAAATGGGTGTATAATACGCCGGTTAACCCCAGCGAAGGCGGTGTATGGGAGCGACTGGTGCAATCAGTGAAGAAGGCTTTGTATATCATGCGCAAGGAACAGGCGCCCAAGCTGGAAACTCTGCAAGCCTTCCTAATTGAAACCGAAAACATAGTGAATTCCAGACCACTGACACATCTTCCTGTCACTCCAGAACCATTAACACCAAACCACTTCCTACTTGGCTCTACCAATTCGACTCAGACCCCGGCACCCTTTGAACCCCGATTAATGTGTTTGAGGAATCAATGGCGTGTGGTCCAAAACCTCAAAAATTATATGTGGCATCAGTGGCTACGATAGTACTTGCCGGAATTAACTCGTCGGACGAAATGGTGTATCCCATACCAACCATTGAGCGTCGGCTACCTCGTATTTGTCTGTAATTGAGCTTGAAAGCGGCAAAGATGGCGTTGCACGGTCCGCCAAAGTTAAAACCAGCACTGGAGTGTACCACCGTCCTATATCCAGGCTAGCAGTACTTGATATAGATGACGAGACTGGGAAAGGTGAATCCTCCCCCTCTGGGTCAGTTCACGGGGGTGGGGGTGTTGCAGATGGTTACCTCGAAAATACCAAGGCTTGAGACGAATGTCACTTCAAATAAAATCCCAAGCTTAGAAAGGGATAACTAGAAGATTTAGCAAAAGCGCTCATTTTGTTATTTGTTATTGTTTTTAGTGTTGTCTAATTACTATAAATAGGACCTTCAGTCCACTTTTTGTTATAACCAAAAAGTAAGTAAGTCAGATTTTGTGGTGCAGTGTTTAAATTTTAATTTTTTTTATATTTAAATCTTGGTGCCTTTTGTACTTAATACAGAGAATAAACAACGTCACCGTCATTTTCAACAACCTCTGCCAAACCAAACTAACAATATACAAACCTTTTGTTACCTTAAATAAATAAACATCTACATATTTACATACCTACGTAATAACTAAAAGCCAATTGTGTTGTCATTTACGGAAGCCAGCCGGTTTAAGGGGAAGTTTATTCTGGATCGTTAACAAAAAGTCACTTCTTTATTTTGGAATTTGTCTGCAAATAATTTAGTATATGTCTCAAAATTGTCGTAAAAATCTTGTCAAGCTTGTTGTTGCCGTCGGACGGACATTTTGTTGTGAAATTTAATGCAAATTATTTCTGCCACGAAACTCTTGTCAAATTTGTGTTAAATATTGTGGATATTGTGTCGTTTACTTACCCGGTTTTTTTGATCCCGTCGGTTTTTTATGTTTCAAAACCAAGCCCAGTCGAGAAGAACAAGCACCAGACGAAATCAAGGAGTTCCACCATCCCGTTTTGAGTCCTACGTTTCCGATATGCCAACTCAGCACTCGCCAAATAAAAGTAGCCAATCACAGCCGTAGAATCCAAATACGCCGTCAGACATTTTGTCAAACCCGCCAGTTGTTCAGCCGGTTCCAAAAAATCCATCAACTAATTCACCAGCACCAGCACCAAAGGCCAACATGTCGAGCCAGAACCAAAAATATGCAAAAGCCTCGGTCAGTACACCTTTCGCCAACACGCCTAATCCATCTCCTTCGTTACAGCCTCTAGAAGCCACAGTCCAGTCGCCAGCCACCACCTCAAGAACTGCAAATGAATTTCTTGAATTTAAAAACAAATGCGATTACAAATGGAGCAGATGCAAAAACAAATGCAGGCAATGCAGAGTGAATTTATGGCCTCAACACAACAATTGCACGCACAACTATTAAATACGGCACAACAGGTACAATCACATCTCACCAATTTACAGCCAAATGCACTGTCACAACAAACACTGCCTGCATTACAACCACCGCCAGAAATAAATCATCAGCCACTAGCCAACGAAAATTTAGAGGCACTTGTCACTTTTGCGAATAAAATCTCCAATATGGCCACCTTTCTGCAAAACGCCAAAGGTGAGCACCATCTCTCAAATCCATCGCTGCTGAGTGAGTTGGTCTCGAAGTTATTCACAAGCCGCCAAATGCAGTGGGCAGAAAAACGTCTGGAGTTTCATCAACCAGCCACCATCGTAGACTTCAGCAATTGGTTAGCTGGTTTAAGGCGCCTTGCTAACATCGTAAACGACACTTTGCCTGTTGCATCCACATCTTCCAACCGTCGTCACGTTGGTGGCGCCGCAACATAAGACCGCAAGTATGCCTGTGTCGGAGTCGCCATTAGCCAAATCTGTCCGGTATGCCAGGGTGAGTGCACACACATGAAAAATTGTTCACAATTTCTAAAATTGTCCATCGACGAACGATGGAAGAAAGTAAAGGAAATTTAAATTTGTTTTTATTGCCTGAAAAAAGGCCACCAATTGAAAAACTGCAACATAAAACGTCGTTGCGGTATAAATGATTGCAATAAATCACACAATCATTTGCTGCACAAATCACTACCGACGGAACCGAATCAAAGATTGCCGACAAACGATATGGAGACGCGAAGCAACACACATGAGATCGAAGCACAGCCACCGCAAACGGAAAGAAGAAACTGCCAAACGACAACGTCATGTACCAAATATTGCCAGTAATTTTATACGGAAAACACAGGCAAATAAATACGTACGCGTTCATTGACGACGGTGCCAATGTATCCATGTTGGATGTTGATGTCGCACGCGAATTGGAACTACGCGGAGAACCCGAAATCTTAGAGCTGCAGTGGCTCAACGATCAGCGAATTGTGGAAAAACCCGAAAAAGTTAATTTCACCATCAGCGGAGTTGGCAAATCCAATGAAAACATTAAATTAGCAATGTTTACATTTCGTCCCAGCTGTCATTGCCCGTGCAGAGTTGCCAGATCACACATTTTTTAAAATCCCACAATTATGAAAAAAAATCGCCAATATTCCCATGCGGGATTATTCAAATGTCAAACCCACTTTAATATTACATTCAACATTCATATTTTACAGTGCCTTTGGAGATTCCACGAAAGCTGACCGATGTTGGACCTATCGTCACGATTACCAGACTGGGTGTTGTGGTATATGGAACGACTCCTGGCCAGGAAAATATGGTGTCAAAACGTGCGTTACATACCGGGAGATGGTTCGATGAGGACAATCGTGACTTGTGGCAAAATTTAAATATGATGATGCGTGAGTATTTCGGTGTGGAGACGCTGGGCACGAAAGCAAATGTAAAGCCATTGGTATCACAAATCGATGAAAGGGCATTGATGATATTAAAAACGACAGCGAGATAGATGGCCGTTACGAATGTTCTCTTTTATGGAAGGAAAAAATCCCACCCGTACCGGAGTCTTATAATATGCCACTTAATCGGTTGTATAGTGTGGAGCGAAAAATGGCAGGACACAGTGAGTATTCAATGGAATATTGTCAAAACATCAACGATTACATCGCTAAGGGCTACTGCCGCATATTATCTAATGCTGATAAAGAAGTAGAAAGTGAGCGAACCTTTTATCTGCCACATTTTGGTGTCAAAAATCCACACAAAAAAGGAATTCGAATTGTCTTCGATGCTGCCGGGGAGGTTCAACATTTTTCGCTCAACAAAGCCCTAATTGCAGGACCAGACATAAATAATTCACTAATAACAATCCTTTTTGAATTTAGAGAAGCCCCAATAGCGGTATGCGGTGATATACAGGAGATGTTCCACCAAATTGCAATCACCAAAAGAGACCAGGACAGCCAACGATTTTTATGGAGAAATAGCAACCCTAGTCAACCAGTGGATGTTTATGTCATGGAGAGGATGATATTTGGAGCCACCTGTTCCCCCCACAATAGCTCAATACATACGCCAAAATATTTATGGAAAAATCCCCCAGAGCAGTGCACGGTATTATTGATCGTCGCTATGTCGATTGTTTTCAGCATGAAAGCGAAGCAATAAAAGTCGTGAGTGAAGTTATACAAATTCATAAAGCCGGCAGATTTAATCTACGAAATATTAAATCCAACTCTGACCAAGTCCAGAAAATATGTGACAACCCCATTAGCGATGACCATAGTGGTGGTAACCTCTTTGGTAGCGATGGAGTACAATGGATACTCGGTATTCACTGGCTGGCAAACTCAGATGTTTTTTGTTTTGATCTGAAGTTGCATAAAGTCGACAAGAAAATATTAAATTTTTCAAAAGTGCCAACATAACGCGAAATGTTGTCGCTTAATATGTCTGTGTTTGACCCCTTCGGATTTTATGCGACTACATGATTACGTCTAAAGTCTTAATGCAGAAAGAAGTCTGGTGTGCAATGGCACGAGGAATTACCAGCAAATATTTACTCCCAATGGAAGACCTGGTTAGAGGAGCTGCCGAAATTGTTGGACTATAGTGTTCCGAGGTGCTATTTTAATGATTTCCTCAACAGCAAGGTGGACTTACATGTCTTTGTGGATGCAAGCGAGGAGGCAATGGCCGCAATGGCCGCAATGGCTTACTGGCGTGTGGTAAGTGATTTTGGTACTAAGGTAATTTTTGTTATGGGCAAGACAAGATGCGCTCCTACAAGGTACCACACAACACCAAAACTTGAACTACAAGCTGCAGTTATGGGCGTTCGAGTTAAAGATTTAGTAGTAGAAAATCATTTAAAGCCTATTAATGAAATATTGTTTTAGACAGATTCATACACGGTGATTCAGTGGATTCGTTCGGATCATCGCATTTACAAACAATACGTCGCAAATAGGGTGGCTGAAATTTTGGAGAGAAGCAAAATTAGCGAATGGAGGTGGTGTCCAAGTCCTAACAATCCTGCCGACGAAGCGACGAGAGCCAAACACAACGGAAATTATAATCCGGATGGACGCTGGAAAAATGGCCCCGAGTTCTTGCAAAAATGCGAGGTGTACTGGCCAGAAGAGGCAAAAACAAGTTGTAAAAATGAAGCCAGCAAATCGGAGCTCCGATCTAAGCACAGATCGTTGCTAGCACGACAGGTATTTTCATGTGTATCAGATTTTAATCGATTTTCTAAATATCGCAGGCTGAAGCGGACAATGGCATGGATATTTCGCTACGTAAATAATCTGAGGCGAAAAGTGAAAGGGGAGTCGATTTTACCAGGCGAGCTAACAGTCGAGGTGGAACAATGTGGAGAAATTTATCTTTGCCGCCACATACAGCGACTAACACTGGCTGATGAACTAGTAGATCTAAAGAGGAACGGATTTGTATCTGCTAACAGCGACCTAAAGATGTTAAACCCCTTTATTGGCCAGGATGAGTTGCTTCGCGTGTCTGGCCGAATCGAGAATGCTGCCTTTCTTTCCATCGAGTGCAGACAACCAATAATTTTGCCAAAAACCATATGTTTACGCGACTTCTGGTGAAATCTTATCATAGACGTTTTTGCCATATAAATGTGGCAACCACTATAAGCGAAATCCGGTTGAAGTTTTGGGTGCCATCACTTCGTCAACTAGTTAGAAGTATCCAGTCTCGATGTTCTACGTGCAAAATCCGTCACGCCAAACCTCGTCAGCCGCAAATGGCAGCCCTGCCCGTGGAACGTGTCACTCCATTCGTTCGAGCATTTAGTTACACTGGTCTAGACTACTTTGGCCCAGTAACCGTTTCGATCCGCCGCCAACGTGAAAAGCGATGGGTGGCTTTGTTCACGTGTCTGTCTGTACGTGCGATCCACCACTGATATGTCAAGTGATGCCTGTCTGCTGTGTATCCGTAATTTTGCCAACCGAAGAGGAGTGCCCATCATGATACGTAGCGACAATGGTACAAACTTTGTCGGAATCGCCAAGGAATTGCTAGGTGTGAACAATATATTTGAAAAGTGAAGAAGGATTTGTATATCATGCTCAAGGAACAGGCGCCCAAGCTGGAAACTCTGCGAGCCTTCCTAATTGAAACCGAAAACATGGTGAATTCCAGACCACTGACACATCAAACCACTTCCTACTTGGCTCTACCAATTCGACTCAGACCCCGGCACCCTTTGAACCCCGATTAATGTGTTTGAGGAATCAATGGCGTGTGGTCCAAAACCTCAAAAATGATATGCGGCATCAGTGGCTACGATAATACTTGCCGGAATTAACTCTTCGGTCGAAATGGTGTTTCCCATCCCAACCATTGAGTGTCGGCTACCTCGTATTTGTCTGTAATTGAGCTTAATAGCGGCAAAGATGGCGTTACACGGTCCGCCAAAGTTAAAACCAGCACTGGAGTGTACCACCGTCCTATATCCAGGCTAGCAGTACTTGATATTGATGACGAGACTGGGAAAGGTGAATCCTCCCCCTCTGGGTCAGTTCACGGGGGTGGGGGTGTTGCAGATGGTTACCTCGAAAATACCAAGGCTTGAGACGAATGTCACTTCAAATAAAATCCCAAGCTTAGAAAGGGATAACTAGAAGATTTAGCAAAAGCGCTCATTTTGTTATTTGTTATTGTTTTTAGTGTTGTCTAATTACTATAAATAGGACCTTCAGTCCACTTTTTGTTATAACCAAAAAGTAAGTAAGTAAGATTTTGTGGTGCAGTGTTTAAATTTTAATTTTTTTTATATTTAAATCTTGGTGCCTTTTGTACTTAATACAGAGAATAAACACCGTCACCGTCATTTTCAACAACCTCTGCCAAACCAAACTAACAATATACAAACCTTTTGTTACCTTAAATAAATAAACATCTACATATTTACATACCTACGTAATAACTAAAAGCCAATTGTGTTGTCATTTACGGACGCCACCCGGTTTAAGAGGAAGTTTATTCTGGATCGTTAACAAAAAGTCACAACTTTATTCTTTATTTTGGAATTTGTCTGCAAATAATTTAGTATATGTCTCAAAATTGTCGTAAAAATCTTGTCAAGCTTGTTGTTTTGTTCATTTTGTTGTGAAATTTAATGCAAATTATTTCTGCCACGAAACTCTTGTCAAATTTGTGTTAAATATTGTGGATATTGTGTCGGTTACTTACCCGGTTTTTTTGATCCCGTCGGTTTTTTATGTTGCAAAACCAAGCCCAGTCGAGAAGAACAAGCACCAGACGAAATCAAGGAGTTCCACCATCCCGTTTTGAGTCCTACGTTTCCGATATGCCAACTCAGCACTCGCCAAATAAAAGTAGCCAATCACAGCCGGAGAATCCAAATACGCCGTCAGACATTTTGTCAAACCCGCCAGTTGTTCAGGTACAATCACATCTCACCAATTTACAGCCAAATACACTGTCACAACAAACACTGCCTGCATTACAACCACCGCCAGAAATAAATCATCAGCCACTAGCCAACGAAAATTTAGAGGCACTTGTCACTTTTGCGAATAAAATCTCCAATGTGGCCACCTTTCTGCAAAACGCCAAAGGTGAGCACCATCTCTCAAATCCATCGCTGCTGAGTGAGTTGGTCTCGAAGTTATTCACAATCCGCCAAATGCAGTGGGCAGAAAAATGTCTGCAGCTTCAGCAACCAACCACCATCGTAGACTTCAGCAATTGGTTAGCTGGTTTAAGGCGCCTTGCTAATATCGTAAACGACACTTTGCCTGTTGCATCCACATCTTCCAACCGTCGTCACATTGGTGGCGCCGCAACATAAAACCGCAAGTATGCCTGTGTCGGAGTCGCCATTAGCCAAATCTGTCCGGTATGCCAGGGTGAGTGCACACACATGAACAATTGTTCACAATTTCTAAAATTGTCCATCGACGAACGATGGAAGAAAGTAAAGGAAAGTAAAATTTGTTTTTTTTGCCTAAAAAAAAGGCCACCAATTGAAAAACTGCAACATAAAACGTCGTTGCGGTAAAAATGATTGCAATAAATCACACAATCATTTGCTGCACAAATCACTACCGACGGAACCGAATCAAAGATTGCCCACAAACGATATGGAGACGCGAAGCAACACACATGAGATCGAAGCACAGCCACCGCAAACGGAAAGAAGAAACTGCCAAACGACAACGTCATGTACCAAATATTGCCAGTAATTTTATACGGAAAACACAGGCAAATAAATACGTACGCGTTCATTGACGACGGTGCCAATGTATCCATGTTGGATGTTGATGTCGCACGCGAACTGGAACTACGCTGAGAACCGGAAATCTTAGAGCTGCAGTGGCTCAACGATCAGCAAATTGTGGAAAAAACCGAAAAAGTTAGAAAAGAATTGTGGAAAAACCCGAAAAAGTTAATTTCACCATCAGCGGAGTTGGCAAATACAATAAAAACATTCAATTAGCAATGTTTACACTTCGTCCCAGCTGTCATTGCCCGTGCAGAGTTGCCAGATCACACATTTTTTAAAATCCCACAATTATGAAAAAATCGCCAATATTCCCATGCGGGATTATTCAAATGTCAAACTCACTTTAATATTACATTCAACATTCATATTTTACAGTGCCTTTGGAGATTCCACGAAAGTTGACCGATGTTGGACCTATCGTCACGATTACCAGACTGGGTGTTGTAGTATATGGACCGACTCCTGGCCAGGAAAATATGGTGTCAAAACGTGCGTTACATACCGGGAGATGTTTCGATGAGGACAATCGTGACTTGTGGCAAAATTTAAATATGATGATGTGTGAGTATTTCGGTGTGGAGACGCTGGGCACGAAAGCAAATGTAAAGCCATTGGTATCACAAATCGATGAAAGGGCATGGAAGGAAAAAATCCCACCCGTACCGGAGTCTTATAATATGGCACTTAATCGGTTGTATAGTGTGGAGCGAAAAATGCCAAGACACAGTGAGTATTCAATGGAATATTGTCAAAACATCAACGATTACATCGCTAAGGGCTACTGCCGCAAATTATCTAATGCTGATAAAGAAGTAGAAAGTGAGCGAACCTTTTATCTGCCACATTTTGGTGTCACAATAAAATAAATAAATAGTTTCCCATTACATCCCATAAAGGGACTGGGGAGAACTTCTCACAATCACTGAGCTGTGCGCTTTCCAGTTTTCACTCACTGATTGGGACCTACAGTTTTACACCGATTCCGAACGGTATTTAGAGAAGCTTTTTCATGGCTAGATACTCGATAGTGTCGCCGTCACTATGCGAGGTGACCGCCGCCGAAAGAAAATTTGAAGGTGGTCAGAGCCGGGTTCGAACCCAGGATCTCATGTACAAGAGCCGCGCACACTAACCATTGCACCACCGACGGCCACCGACGGTCAAAAATCAACACAAAAAAGGGATTCGAATTGTCTTCGATGCTGCCGGGGAGGTTCAACACTTTTTCGAGGTCGTAAGTGAAGTTATACAAATTCATAAAGCCCGCAGATTTAATCTACGAAATATTAAATCCAACTCCGACCAAGTCCAGGAAATATGTGACAACCCGATTAGCGATGACCATAGTGGTGGTAACCTCTTTGGTAGCGATGGAGTACAATGGATACTCGGTATTCACAGACTGGCAAACTCAGATGTTTTTTGTTTTGATCTGAAGTTGCATAAAGTCGACAAGAAAATATTAAATTTTTCAAAAGTGCCAACATAGCGCGAAATGTTGTCGCTTAATATGTCTGTGTTTGACCCCTTCGGATTTTATGCGACTACATGATTACGTCTAAAGTCTTAATGCAGAAAGAAGTCTGGTGTGCAATGGCACGAGGAATTACCAGCAAATATTTACTCCCAATGGAAGACCTGGTTAGAGGAGCTGCCGAAATTTTTGGACTATAGTGTTCCGAGGTGCTATTTTAATGATTTCCTCAACAGCAAGGTGGACTTACATGTCTTTGTGGATGCAAGCGAGGAGGCAATGGCCGCAATGGCTTACTGGCGTGTGGTAAGTGGTTGTGGTACTAAGGTAATTTTTGTTATGGGCAAGACAAGATGCGCTCCTACAAGGTACCACACAACACCAAAACTTGAACTACAAGCTGCAGTTATGGGCGTTCGAGTTAAAGATTTAGTAGTAAAAAATCATTTAAAGCCTATTAATGAAATATTGTTTTGGACAGATTCATACACGGTGATTCAGTGGATTCGTTCGGATCATCGCATTTACAAACAATACGTCGCAAATAGGGTGGCTGAAATTTTGGAGAGAAGCAAAATTAGCGAATGGAGGTGGTGTCCAAGTCCTAACAATCCGGCCGACGAAGCGACGAGAGCCAAACACAACGGAAATTATAGTCCGGATGGACGCTGGAAAAATGGCCCCGAGTTCTTGCAAAAATGCGAGGTGTACTGGCCAGAAGAGGCAAAAATAAGTTGTAAAAATGAGGCCAGCAAATCGGAGCTCCGATCTAAGCACAGATCGTTGCTAGCACGACAGGTATTTTCATGTGTATCAGATTTTAATCGATTTGCTAAATATCGCAGGCTGAAGCGGACAATGGCATGGATATTTCGCTACGTAAATAATCTGAGGCGAAAAGTGAAAGGGGAGTCGATTTTACCAGGCGAGCTAACAGTCGAGGTGGAACAATGTGCAGAAATTTATCTTTGCCGCCACATACAGCGACGAACACTGGCTGATGAACTAGTAGATCTAAAGAGGAACGGATTTGTATCTGCTAACAGCGACCTAAAGATGTTAAACCCCTTTATTGGCCAGGATGAGTTGCTTCGCGTGTCTGGCCGAATCGAAAATGCTGCCTTTCTTTCCATCGAGTGCAGACAACCAATAATTTTGCCAAAAACCATATGTTTACGCGACTTCTGGTGAAATCTTATCAGAGACGTTTTTGCCATATAAATGTGGCAACCACTATAAGCGAAATCCGGTTGAAGTTTTGGGTGCCATCACTTCGTCAACTAGTTAGAAGTATCCAGTCTCGATGTTCTACGTGCAAAATCCGTCACGCCAAACCTCGTCAGCCGCAAATGGCAGCCCTGCCCGTGGAACGTGTCACTCCATTCGTTCGAGCATTTAGTTACACTGGTCTAGACTACTTTGGCCCAGTAACCGTTTCGATCCGCCGCCAACGTGAAAAGCGATGGGTGGCTTTGTTCACGTGTCTGTCTGTACGTGCCATCCACCACTGATATGTCAAGTGATGCCTGTCTGCTGTGTATCCGTAATTTTGTCAACCGAAGAGGAGTGCCCATCATGATACGTAGCGACAATGGGACAAACTTTGTCGGAATCGCCAAGGAATTGCAAGGTGTGAACAATATATTTGATAATTCTTCTTTTACTGCAGGTGTGACAGTTCTTTTTATCAAATGGGTGTATAATACGCCGGTTAACCCCAGCGAAGGCGGTGTATGGGAGCGACTGGTGCAATCAGTGAAGAAGGCTTTGTATATCATGCTCAAGGAACAGGCGCCCAAGCTGGAAACTCTTCAAGCCTTCCTAATTGAAACCGAAAACATAGTGAATTCCAGACCACCGGCACATCTTCCTATCACTCCAGAACCATTAACACCAAACCACTTCCTACTTGGCTCTACCAATTCGACTCATACCCCGGCACCCTTTGAACCCCGATTAATGTGTTTGAGGAAACAATGGCGTGTGGTCTAAAACCTCAAAAATGATATGCGGCATCAGTGGCTACGATAGTACTTGCCGGAATTAACTTGTCGGAAGAAATGGTGTTTCCCATCCCAACCATTGAGCGTCGGCTACCTCGTATTTGTCTGTAATTGAGCTTAAAAGCGGCAAAGATGGCGTTGCACGGTCCGCCAAAGTTAAAACCAGCACTGGAGTGTACCACCGTCCTATATCCAGGCTAGCAGTACTTGATATTGATGACGAGACTGGGAAAGGTGAATCCTCCCCCTCTGGGTCAGTTCACGGGGGTGGGGGTGTTGCAGATGGTCACCTCGAAAATACCAAGGCTTGAGACGAATGTCACTTCATCTTGTTGTCAAATAAAATTTCAAGCTTAGAAAGGGATTACTAGAAGATTTAGCAAAAGCGCTCATTTAGTTATTTGTTATTGTTTTTAATGTTGTCTAATTACTATAAATAGGACCTTCAGTCATATACTTGCCACTTTTTGTTATAACCAAAAATTAAGTAAGTCAGATTTTGTGGTGCAGTGTTTAAGTTTTTATTTATTTTTTTTTATTTAAATCTTTGTGTCTGTTGGACTTAATACAGAGAATAAACGTCAACGCCATTTTCAATAACCTCTGCCAAACCAAACTAACAACATACAACCCTTTTGTTACCTTAAATAAATAAACATCTACATATTTACATACATACGTAATAATTAAAAGCCAATTGTGTTGTCATTTACGGAAGCCAGCCGGTTTAAGGAGAAGTTTATTCTGGAACGTTAACAAAAAGTCACACAGATCACGCTACACTGTAAGGGGATGTTCATGCGGATTATGAGCGTTTTCAATCAACATACGGACAGACAAGGAATGCCATTGAATTAAATATAGAGATGCAATAGAGGACTGCAAATGTTGTGGATGGTGGTGCTAATGTTAAGGAAAGTATTTTCAAAATATTGTGTTCTAAAGGTTTTCGCAGTACTAATTCCTTTCTTGTTTTCTTTCAGGTAGATTTTCCCGTGGATCTAAAAGTTTTCTTTTATCGTTAGTGGGAGTTGAATATTGTTTGTTGTACTGTCTTGTACCCACCAGAGGAAACATCTTCTATTGTGGAAAACGTGATTGTTTTATGGTAAGAGTTGTAAATAAATGTAATTAGTACTCGATTTTGAAACTGTTGTTGTTTTATTGCTTAAGGTGTTACGCGTGTATAATACCAATTTTCTCACCTTTCAGAGTTTCCACCTCATATAGGTTATATCCAACCGCGATTCTAATTCGGCATTTTAGCCAAGGTTTACATAACTTTGCATTTATTCCCTTAGAAAAATTGCTCTGTGCAAAGTTTTTTCGGTAAACCTCTTGTCCCGGTTGGAAAGTTACCACTCTGCTTCTCCTGTTGTAATATCTGGTGTTTCTCTCATAGGCTTCGTGTAACTTATTCTGCACTTTTTCGTGTATTAGTTGCAATTGCGCTGACTGGTAGAATTGTTAATTCACCATCTCCTACCGAACTGATTTTGTTTAAAATCTCATATGCTTGATCATGAGTTATCATGTTATAACCGGTTAAGGCGGAATATGGAGAGACTCCTGTAGAAGAATGGATCGTTGATCGTAGTGAACATTCGATTTTGGACAGGTTTTCGTCCTATTTGGCCTGGTCCGAGTCTAAGTAGCTACGGATGCTACTTAAGATCGTTTGCTTCACCCTTTCGCTGGCATTTGATTGAGGTGCATGAAGTGCCGTTCGCATATGTCGTATTGCGAATAGTTTTATTAACTCTTGGAAGTTTTCCGCCACAAATTGTTTGCCATTATCCGAGTGAACAACCTCGGGTACGACGAATTTGTGAAATATTTCACTTATCAAAAATTTATTAACAGCTTTTGTTGTAGCCTTTGGCATGGCCTTTAATAAGACAAACTTTGTATTATGATCAAGCACTATAAAAATAAATGCATTGCCTGCTTTTGAACGTGGATATGGTCCGAGAAAGTCTATATAAATTTTCTGAATTGGCCTTTGAGTTAACACCTCCTTTCCCATATGGTCCGAGAAAGTCTATATAAATTTTCTGAAATGGCCTTTGAGTTAACACCTCCTTTCCCATCTCTGGACGAAGAGTTTGCTTGGGGTGTTTTGTCTCTTTGCAGGTAACACAATTGTTAATATAACTCTTGATGTCTTTTGCCATGCAGGGCCCATAAAAATATTCTCTAATGTTGTAAAGGGTTTTTGCTATCCCGCCATGTGTCATATTGTCTTCATGAGATTTCTTTATTATACCTGTTCCTAATTTTCTGGCAGCCATATACGCCAACAATCTTCATCGTTTTCAACTTCAACCGTATTAAATTTTATTCGTTTATAAACGATGCCTTCCCAGACTTTAAGGTCAGGTAGCCTGTCCTTATTTTTGTCTATTGTGTCAATTAGTAACAAATATTTGTGGCTTTTAAATTCTTCTGAATTAAACCCGAGTAGGAGTTTGCACAGTGATTCCTTCCATATCCAGACGTGAAAGCATATCAGGCACGACATTCTTTGTTCCTTTCCGATGCTCGATAGGAAATTTATAACCCTGGAGTTTCAAACTCCATCGGGCTAGACGTCCTTTAAGGTCTTGTTGCCTCATAAGCCACTGCAAGCTAGAATGGTCGGTAATCACTGTGAAATCCATTAACTCGATATAGTGGCGAAATTTTTCTATGGCGAGAACTACTGCCAAACATTGTTTCTCCGTTGTGGAATAGTTCTTTTTAGCCGTGTTTAATTTTTTAGAAAAGTACTCGATCGGATGTTCGCCACCGTTGTCGTCTTTTTGGAATAATACGGCTCCAACGCCTACATTCGACGCGTCGCATTGAACATAAAAGGGTTTATCGAAGGCAGGGCTTGACAATACTGGGCTAGTGACAAGTTTGGTTTTCAATTCTTCGAATGTCGTTGTAGCTTCTGGAGTTTCGGAGTTTTCTTTAGGGTATCTGTTAGTGGAGCTGTTAATGTAGAAAAATCGTGAATGAATCTACGGTACCACCCTACAGAACCTAAGAATCTCCGAACGTCTTTTTGGTTCTTTGGTGGTTTAATGTTTACTATAGCTACAACCTTGCTGTTATTGGGCTTCAATATTCCGCCACCTACAATGTACCCCAGGTACTTGAGTTCTCTGTAGCAAAATTTCGATTTTTCCATGTTAATTGTCAATCCTGCTTCAGATAATTTTTCGCCTACAACCTTTAACATTTTCATGTGCGTGTCAAAGTTTGATGACACAACCAAGAGATCATCTAAATATACAAAAATGTTATCCTTCATCTCTAGGGGAATCACTTTGTCCATCAAGCGACAAAGACGCTGTGCAGCATTGCACAGTCCAAATGGCATATCTTTAGATTGGTAGTGAGGTCTACTTGGGACTGTGAATGCTGTTTTCGCTCGGCTTGATTCCTCCAGAGGAATTTACCAAAACGCGTCTTTTAAATCTATTGCCGATATATAGTGCGTTTCTCCGAGTCGTGCCTATAATCCATCGATGTTAGGGAGAGGATAAGCATCCTTTTTGGTAACTTTGTTTAGCTCCCTAGCATCTAAACAAAGTCGATTTTTGTTTGGTTTATTACCAGTGTAACGCGGTTGTTCCAGGCTACGTCTTTTGTTACTTTGGTTACATCTAATGACATCATTCGGTCAATTTCGTCATCTATAAGTTTTTGCTGGGTAGTACTTCATTTTCTTGGGTTCGGCAGTTCTCGTATCAATATAATGTTGTTCCAAATGTGGCTTTCCTAGTCCAAATGTTGCATAGCAACGAAATTCCAATTTTGTGTTTTCTAATTTAATAAATTGTTCCTTTGATAACACATGTTGTCAGATCTTCGGTATTTAATAAATTTAGTTCGTTAACAGATACATTATTCATCTGTATCGAAATTCCCAGAAGTTTCCAGAAATCGTACCCTAATATCAATTCTTGTTGAAGATTTGGTACTAAGTAAAATAAAAATTTTTCGGCTTTGCTTCCGCACTGTACAGCTAGATTAACTTTACCTATAATAAGGTTGATTCTACCATCGGCTGTTTTTATAGCAGATTTATAGTCCATAATGTTCGCTTTCATCTTACGGGTGTTTTCCAAACAATTTTTGCCTAGGTAACTTACGGATGCTCCGCTATCCATAAGGCCTTTGAAGTTCGTGCTATTTAATTGCACATCCATGTATGGTCTTATATCATTTTCGGTTTTAATACAGGCAGATGCTAACTCTTTTCTTTCTTTTTTTCTTCGCGAATAGCCTTGTCTTGCTCTTGCGATTTTTTTACTCACAACAAGTACAAAATCTTTGAAAATATCATCCCTTATTTTTCTATTCTTTTCCAATCTCTGTTCATATGGTACAATTACTTTTAGTTTCCTGTTTGGGTTTTGGTTGCTTCTGGTTTTGTCACGTAGTATCTGAGTCTTTCTTTCTGGTGTGTTTGTTGTATTTGGTAATTTATCGACTTCAGCATCTAATGTTTTGTTATTTACCTCTTTATTGTCTGTGTGTTTCTCGTCCTGGTAATGAGTTAATATTTTCTTGTACTCTTCGGTATCATCGTCCTGAACTGGACTTATTTTTTTGCTGAGAATATGTGGGTCCAGTACTCGGCTTGTTCTTCTCGCGGTTTCCCGAACACTTGGGACAAACGACAGAGGTTACACCATCGAACCCACACTTGTAGCTGAAAATCTTGCTTTCAGCTGGGCACTCGACAAATGGATGCCTATTGTTTCCACAGTTCCAGCAGTGAAACTGTTTGCCTCCGGTGTTTGTTCTCATCGCTTCTATTTGAAAGTTGTCGTTCTTTATCATATCGGATTCGCAACATTCAATTTCACTGACATTACGAAAATTTTGGTTGCGGTGGTAGTTGCGTTTCTGTTTTTTTTACAGGTTTCGCTCCGCTCGCTTGCAATCTTCCTGCAGCTCGTCAATGCTTTGTATTTCCTTGGGGAAAATTAGTTATACTAATCCCTCTTTTAGGTTGTCTTTTATAGTCCGAACCAGTTCATATTCCGGTAGTGGGTGTCGCATTTGATTTTTCAATTTAACGATTTCAGAGATGTATGAATCAGCGGATTCAGAGGGCGATTGTCTTCTCTCAACTATCCTCTTCTGAATTTCGAAATCGCTCTCGAACTTTCTGAACTTCTTTATTAAATGGTATTTTAAATGTTCCCAATGACACGTCGGATTTTGATGGCGGAATTCCCAGATCAAATTATTCGCGCGACCGCCTAACAGATTGATGAAGCGGAGGCACAAACTTTGGGAGAACTGAAGGGTAAAATATATTCTTAGAGTGATAACATTTGCCAATCAGATCTGCCTTGGATCCAAATGTCAGCAAAGCGTTTATGTCTTTTCGTTTTGGATCTCCACAGTAATGGTGGAGAGTAATATCCAAATAAGATAAGTGTGATTGAAAATAACAAAGGAAACAAACAAATGTATATGAATTATTCCAGGATTGGACAACTTTATTTGGATGAAAAGAGAACGAGACCATTTTATATCTACGGAAGTCGTATTTGCAAAATGACAGTAGCTTTTAACGAAAGAAGTTGATAGTGAAGTAAATAGATTACTTTACCAACTTCGATATTTGTATTTGGATATTTCCGATTCAGTTTTTATGAATTCAGGGATTTAACTGAATATAGGAATTCAAAATGCAAATATATAAAAAGAGATACTTTTTGACGTAAACATTTATGACACGTTTAAAAAAAATAGAACTGTAAAAAATTTTATAACAAAAAAAAATTTTAACTAACGAAAAAACCAAAAAAATCAGGTTTTTTTACAGTGTATTACTTTTTCAGAAAGGTTTATCCTTCACTTATTCCATATCAAAAAATAATTTTTTAAGTAGTGTCACTTCTAGTTATACGTACCGAAAGTTTTCGAAATAATTGGAATAACAGCGAAAATATCAGGTCACATTCTTACACATTTACAAAATAGTTCAACAATTCTAACATTTTTTAAATGTTTCCAAATAAAAAACCATCAACAATTGTTTATATTATTTGCCATGTTTTTATTAATTTGTGTTTTATTTTATTTACATTTTTTTTAAGTTAATTATTTGTAAGAAATTTTGCGCTGCTCAAATTTGGCACAGTCAGAATATCGTTATCTGAAAATAAACAAACAAAGAAAAAAAACTAATAAATAAAAAATATTAAATATTGTGATGAGTGTGGATGGACGTGTTTACTAATACCAAAATATTAAAATAATTACCTTTGTAATAAATAACGAACGGATGTATTGTAGCCTGATCATTATTCCAATGGTATCTTTGCACGGCATCTTGTACAAGAAATGCATAATTTTCACCAAAGTCCATTTGAATTAACATTTCTCCTGATAACAGCGCCACTCTTTTATTGTTGATAAATTCAGATTGTCGCTTTGCTATGAAATGATGCGGAATCAGAACTTTGATGCGTTTAGTAAAATCGCTGACAAATGATTCTGGGTTGGCGGTTAACGTTTCCAGAACACATCTAATCGTTGTATTCCACTTTTTGTATATTATTTCTTCAGTTTGGTTATTTTCAAAATGTTTTAGCATATGCGTTTTTAGATTCTTTAAATTTTTGAAGCAGTGACCACACATTGAAACGCAACACTCGCTTTTTTGTATGTCACCATTACAAACAACGAATTTGATAACATCTTTGTAGTCGGTAAATGTGCATTCTCCTTCAATACAAATTGATTTTAAGCCACTTTTTTCAAACATCAATTTCATATTCTGATGCAATGTGCATACACAGATATTTTGTTGGTTTCCAACTCCAAGTTTCATACAATTTTTTGGCCTTAACATTGTAAATTTTGTAAAACCCACTTTGGCCAAGGGATGTTTTTTTTTTTTTAATTCGTAGTAAGATTCGCGTAGTGAAGATAACATCAGTCTTTTTTGAACTTTTTCACGTAAGTTTCCTTGTTCAACAGTAATTGAATCTTGCGATCCTGGCATCATTCGGCTAATTTCATCATCTTCATAAAATAACTTGACTGTGCTTAGAGTTTCGGTTGGTAAACTACGTCTGCTCATTTTTAAAAGATTGATATCTGCAAACTTTGTTTTATTCCTTTGGATATCTTTACGTTTTTTGATACAATCGTGAGATATATCATCCCCAAAACGATCTTTAATTTCTGCGTGACTCATATTTGTCCCGTTCCCACAGACACCTAACGACCTCCTTCTCAACACATTCCCAAGGAATGTGTAGAGTTGGGCGCCATTATGTCCCTGCGGTGCCAGATTGATAAGGTTTTCTAAAAAGATAAATTTTTGCTTGTTGGTACGACATCGAGCGGCATGCTTGGTATGCCATGCGTATGCCGGGCTGGTAAACTCGCCGGACGGGGGGATCTTTCCACTCGATGAAGTAAACACAATCTGACGTGGGAACATCAAGATTACATACCAAGACAAATGGCCTAAGCAGGACTTAAACCGATGACCGACATAATAAAAATAGAAAAAAACGGAGCCCGAACGGATACATCATTAGATGAAAAAGAAACAAATGCGATCTTCAAATCGAATTAATTCGATTGTGTAATATTTAAAGAAAATTGTTTTGCGAGCGTAGGGAAAGTATCTTATTTGTCGATATTTTTGCTGACTGGTGTAGATGTCAGCGTGGCCCACCCTCACGAAGCCCCTACAGCTTCACCATGACTCTGTTTCTTCTCAGAGTCCCAATATGTGTGTAGCCCAAAGAAGCTTAACCCCACTTACCCCTCATATTACCAAATTGGCCAACTACTCAGCCATACTAACGACGACCATAGTTCAGATTTTCAATACAAAATTTATTCAGCCTCGTATAAAGGCAACTATCAATCACAATTTCAAAAACTTAATGTTAATGGTGCCTCTAGGGCGAAGTTAAAATAAATTTTCAACAAAATAACTAAGATGTGGGAGCACCTCTCAATGGTGTCCTTAATAAAATTTAACATTATCAATATTCACATTTAGGGACTAAATACAGAACTTAGTTATCTGAACCTTTTGCTATTTGAGAAGATAAACCTTCGTTGGAACGAACCTAATGTTCTCCAAGGAACCCCATTGTGGGTAATTGACAAAAGCCGATCACAATAAAAGTCATATATATTGGCCCGAAAATTACTCAGGCTACCCTCGTATAATGTATGTAAGCTGAAAATTAATTAAATATATGTAAATGTATCAAATATAAAATGAAATGGCCATTGTTTGTAAAAATACAATATAATAATATAATCAAAATTTATGTTCTAGTATAATAAAATGTCAGAGGGTAAGTATGTCTGTCCGTAAAACTTCACTATACCATTAGAATAGTGGATTCATAGCCGGCGAAAATCTTTACGTTTATTTTCGCACTTCGCCTTGGTTCTCACAAATTTTCAACAACTTATTCTAATTTGATATAATTTCCTCTATCGCTTTTCATATCTTAGCCTCTATAAGGCTTAATTTTTACAATTTTCAATTCTTTTCAGTTGATTTTATTGCGAACAAAAACGTAATAGGTATTTAACTTCCGACGTCTCAAACTACGGGCAATGATTTTTATGTTTTTACTTTGGCCTTTAAAATCTTTACTATTTGGCAGGTATTAAACGGAGGCCTTAGACCGAAAGATACGTTGGACAATTTTAAACATTAGATTGCACCACAAAACGCACGAAAAACTGAATACGGGAATGAATCCGAAACAACGTTTACTTTGTCGAAAATTTAAACTGGACTCTTCTCCGAAAGGTTTCGGATTATCGTCCAAGAAAGGTAATTTTACACGAGATGCACTTGCCGATTCTTGAAACGGAACTGTTCTTTTGACCTAAAGTTTCGAAAAGGCGACGTTTCTCACTTTCCGCACTATAATTTTGATTTCACGTTTTCCCTTTTCAATTGCCGGTTATTACGTTTCTCTTCCAATATCTTCACTCTCAAAGCTCGGTACGATTTCAAATGGAGATTTTACTAAATGGTTCGAACAATTTTACTTTTAAATTTTCCATGTTCCTTCTCTAAAATCGCTCTTAAATTATGATTTGCAAAGTGCAGCTTGGATTCTCTGATTATTTTATGCATGCACTGATTCTAATTTAACTTCTTCATCTTACGATGTACGGAATTTAAATATTCAACACTTAATCTATAGGATGATAAACTTCATCCTCGCCAATAGTATACTTCTTTTATTTCACTTTCCGGATATTTGAAACATTTGCAGTTTATTATGACTATTATAAATTGAGTTTATTTGCAACAAATCGAGACTAAAAAATGAATCAATTAGATTTATCTCGAAAGATCTATTAACGTTACTAGGAAGAAATGAATTTGAGTTAGGTACTTCAGACCAAGATACGTCACTCAGATTAAAATCACCTAGTACGCATAATCTATCATCCGCACCAATATGATTGTACAACTCTACAATATTAGAGACATGAGCATTAGGATGTCCCGTAAACAGCGATTTTTGGAATTTAGCTTCGCGTGGGGTCTCAAACGACGCGTAATTAAAAAATAATGATAGGAAAAAAAAATAAAAAAAATTTAGGATGTCATCTTCCATCCCCAACTAGCGTCTGAAGTTTGCGATCGTAGTGTATTTTGTGCAAAAAAAAGTTTTGAATTTTTTCGCAAAATTGGTGTCAAAAGTTGCGCAATGTGAAGTAGATTAAGGAAAGAAAACTACAAAATTTTTTGTAGAGTAATTTTGGTCCACCACAGCATTTCAAAGTTTAAAAAATTTTTTTTCCTTTTTTTGGTGCAAAAACATGACACGCTGTTAATTACTTCCTTTAATTCAAGAATAAAATTTTAAAAAATTTTTTGCATGGTATCTTTCATCTGTTACAAGCGGCTAAAGTTGGCTCTTATAGTGTATTTTGTTAACAAATTAATTAATTGGTACCACCATCTATCTATCAGATTCTGGTGGCAACACCGTAAAATTTGACAAAAACGTGTCAACAAAAGAAAATTATTTGATAAATTTTTTCAATACATATTTCAACAAAATATAATCAGTTGTCGGAATATTTTTAAGCGTGTGGACATAAAATATATAAAATGAGTTCTGGTCCAAGACGAAGTGACACAATTTGTCCAATCTTTGGACCGTTTTCTGCAATTAGTGATGATCGATTGCCGGTGACGAAAGATGTTTTAACTTTGCTCCTTTATCAAAAATCGGAACTAAAAAAAATATTGAATAGAAAAAATCCACCTACCGCGGAAGCTTTTTTTAATGTTTATAATAAAATAGTAACGATATGGTTAAAAACAGCAGTTCCCATTATTTCAAAAGAAAGAGTGATGGCTCAACTAAAGTCTCTAAGTGATAGATACGATCAATTCAAAAAGTATTCCAAATCCAAAAAAAAGAAAACTTCAACATCAAATTAAGTAAATATTTGAATGTGAAAATACACTGTTTGACTTAGCTTGTTGTAAATGCAGTGATAAATTCATGTGATAAAACTTCAGTCATAGACAAAAATAAAATTCATAGAGCTTTGTGTTCTTCCAGACAAAAGTTGAATGATGACATAAATAATATTGAACTACTTGGTTTATACTTTGATGGTAGGAAAGATAAAACTCTAAAAATTTATGAAAAAATGGACGTTATCATAGCCAAACCATTACAGAAGAACATGTTTCACTTATCGGCGAACCAAATTCCATATATATCGGCCACGTAACTCCCAGATTTGGCACAGCAAAAGCAATATGTAAATCTATTAATCAATTTGTTAATGACAAAGTCGATGACATTATTTGCATTGGTTGTGACGGAACGGTGACTAATACTGGTCATAATGGAGGTGTTATCCGCAATTTCGAAGTAGAGCTAGGTCGACCATTATAGTGGAGTATATGTTTGCTGCATTTCAACGAACTGCCTTTGCGACACCTCTTCACAACATTAGATGGATCAACATCTGGTCCTCGTGGATATTCCGGCCCAATTGGAAAAGCTCTGCTTGATTGCGAAAAAACCTCAATAGCACCTTTTTCGATAGTCATTGGAGCTATAACTGAAATTGAAAAAAATGTATTACATCAACTGAGCGCTGAGCAAAAATATATGTATGAAATATGTCAAGCAATACAATCCGGTCAATGTTCACCAGAACTTGGAAATCGACAGCCGGGGAAAATGTCCAACTCTAGATGGGTAACTACGGCTAATCGAATTCAAAGACTATATGTCGGCTCTACAAATCCTTCAGAAACTTAGTTGAACTAGTTAAGTTCATAATGATGGTGTATGCTCCTATATGGTTTTTTATAAAATCTCATTCATCATTTACGTACGGAGCAAAGCACGTTTTTAAAACCATTGTATACTCGCGGTATTTACCTGGACATTTAAAAGCAGTCGTTGATGCAGTTATACAGAGAAATGCATACTTTGCACATCCGGAAAACCTTCTAGTAGCAATGTTATTTGACACCAGGGAACACATAAGACATTTAGCTATAAATCGAGTAATACAAGCTAGAAACGATTATGATTCAGCCTGCGTGAGAATATTTAAGGTACCTATTATAGATTTTACTGCAGAAGATTACACTGACATGATTGACTGGAATCAGTGCACCATAACTCCCCCGCCTGTCCTTATTAAAATATCTAACGAAGAACTGAAAACAATGATGATAAACAATAATCTGGAATTGCCCCATTTTCCTTGTCACACCCAAAGTGTTGAAAGGTGCGTTAAGTCAGTGACAGAGGCTTCTCAAAGTGTAGTTGGAGAAAAAAATAGAGATGGAGTAATAAAAAACAAAATTAAATCAAGAACTGAAATGCCATGTTTTAATTTTAAAAATCAATTTAACGCATGAATTAAAAGCCATATTTTAACTTGCAATTTAAGTTTTGAGCAAAAATAATGTGTTTTATAAATACATATAAAATAAATAATAAAAATTTTAAATATAAAAACGTGTAACGGACTTTCTGGTGTTGGTAGGTTTTTGTCAAATTTTACGGTGTTGCCACCAGAATCTGATAGATAGATGATAGCTGGTGGTAGTGGCGATAGTAGCTTACTGGTGGTACCAATTTTCTGAAAACGTTTGATTTGTTAACAAAATACACTATAAGAGCCAACTTTAAACGCTTGTAACAGATGAAAGATACCATGCAAAAAATTTTGTAAAATTTTATTCTTGAATTAAATGAAGTAATTAACAGCGTGTCATGTTTTTGCACCAAAAAAAAAAAAAAAAAATTTTTGAAACTTTGAAATGCTGTAGTGGACCAAAATTACTCTACAAAAAATTTTGTAGTTTTCTTTCCTTAATCTACTTCACATTGCGCAACTTTTGACACCAATTTTGCGAAAAAATTCAAAACCTTTTTTTTGCACAAAATACACTACGATCGCAAACTTCAGACGCTGGTTGGGGATGGAAGATGACATCCTACATTTTTTTATTTTTTTTTCCTATCATTATTTTTTAATTACGCGTCGTTTGAGACCCCACGCGAAAAATTTTCATAATTCGGGACACCCTAATGAGCATTATATATTTCATCAGCACTCCTGGGAGGTATATAAGATACACAAATAAACAACTCAGAATTAAGCAACTTAACAGAAATACACAACTGGTCCAGAAGTGTATCCATGTTAGTTATTGAAATAGATTTGCAAAATAAAGATTTCTTGACTGCAATAAGGACGCCTCCTCCTTTTTCATGACCAGTTCTCACCGCATCCCTATCTTTTCGATAAACTATATATACATAGGGATTAAAGAATTCTTCACTATAGAAATCCAAGTTAAGCCAAGTTTTAGTAATAACAAAGATATCATAATCAGACTGTAATGTATAAGAACAAAATAATAATGATTTCGTCCTCATACCCGATATATTATGGTAGTATATTTTTAACGAATTGGTGCCAGTTGTTAGAGTTTTTGCAGTGGGTTCACAATTTTTGGAAAAAAAGCGAAGGGACGAATTTTAATGGCAGAATTCCAAACATTAGGATTAAAAAGACCTTCATAATGAGCAGCTGATATTCCAAGTTTAAAATTGACAAATTTTAAATCTTGCGTTGAACTGCCCTTCTTCACCAATTTAAAGCATACTCTTTGCCCTCTATCAATTTGCAGGTATTTCATTACATACAATATTATGGTTTCTTCAGTAACAGACGTTTTGAATGACGACAAGTGCACCCATTTGAATTTCAGTGCCACATCTAGTTCAGAATTATTGGATTGGCCAACCACAACTCTACGCGTTCTAGCAGATTTTTTCCTCCTAGTAAGATTATTCCACTCAGAATTTACATTAACACCACCAATAGCGTTAGTATCATCAACCACAATATCATCATCACAATTCACATTATCTTCAATAACAGCAACAGCATCCATCTGACAAATGTTATCAACAGCACACGGAGCAGCAGCATCATAAACAGCAATTGAAGCGACAGAGTTATTAGTAGCATTCTTTTTAGCTTTACCTTTTCCACTAGAGAATTGAGCACCCAGAGAAGTTGTTGTTTGTTTAGATTGTACTAGAGAAGGATTAGGCAGATTAGGAAATAAACCAGTATTGACGTCAACATCATAAGCAGCAGCGGCATCATTAACAGCAATTGAAGCGAAAGAGTTATTAGCAGCAGCCTGTTTAGCTTTACCATCAGAGAGTTGAGCGCCAAGAGAAGTTGTTGTTAGTACGGATTGCTCTAGAGAAGGAATAGGCAACTTCGGAAATAAACCGGTATTGTTCATAGGCAAATTGGAGGGAGACGTAGAGACCTGATTATTGTTTTTTGCATTGTTCTCCAAAAATTGTGAGAATAACATTTTGATTTGCTCAATTTCACATGATAAGAGACTTATTTTTTGTATTAATTCCCGCGATGTTTGTAAACAATTGTCGCAATTAAAGACAATATTTTCAAAGTTATTGAGAGCGTTAAATGCACCATCATCTTCTATTTTGGCACATAATTTATGAAACTTGCAGCGGCAGACTTCACAAATAATGCTGCAGTTTTTTTGAATGATTTTGAAACACTTCGAACAAGTTATTTTTTCCGATGACATTGCCAACAACCGGTCTTATTGAAAGCAGAACTAGAACTGGATATGTAATGTGTATCGCCTAACCTGCTGAGCAAGCCCTCTATATGCGGAAGTGGGTACGCATCCTTGACCGTCAGAGCATTAAGTTTTCGTGCGTCCAGGCACAGCCGATTCTTGGCCCCCTTTCTTACCAACGTTACGGGATGGCTCCATGGACTTTCACTGACTTCAATAACTCCTAGGTCGAGCATGCAGTCCACCTCTGCATACAGAATAGTCTGCACTGCCTGCGAAACAGGGTAATACCGATCCTTCACTGGCACTGCATCTCCAGTATCGATCGTGTTTGTTTCCAATGTTGTTCTGCCAAGACCTTTCTTCGTATAGCACGGAAATTTCTCCATTACCGCTTCCAACTGTTCATTCTGCCGTGGTGACAAGGCATGAGCTCGGACCTCCTCCGGGGAAACGACGTCCTCACATAGGTCTACTCCTTGAGTGGTGATACTCTCAATGCATGTTAACAATTTAAATAATCGCATAAAATCAACGCCTAGGTACAAAGCGCGTTCTAGTGATGGTACGAGATAAAGGTTTATTTCTTCCACTCGCTTGTTGAAATGAATTTTAGCGCGTATTCTGCCTAAAATCCTATGCGCACTACCATCGGCGGTTTTCACAGAGGAACCAAATCGGTGTATTCCCAATCCAGCTCGGGCAACTAACTCTTGACATCCTTTGCCTAGGCATGTCACCGATGCTCCGCTGTCGATAAGGCCCTCTACTTCTATACCACCTATGTGGACCTTTGCATAGAATCTATTGTCTTCTCCTTCGAATAGGGTGGTAGTGGCAATCTCTCTCCGCACCAATCGTCGTTTCTGGTATCGGATTCGTGCTCTATCGATTCTGTCCGAAGGTTCTCTAAAAATTCTTTCTCGTACTATGCGATATTCCGCCATACGCTGGTGTATTGGCCGGATTTTTTTCAGAATTGGAATCGGTCGTGGTACTTCTCCGCGATCGTTGTTTCTTAAAATCGTAACCACTGCTTCTCCAATGGGTACATGAATATTATCTGCATCATTATTTATCTTGCTATTGACAGTTAGGTTGTTTTCAGCTAAATCGTAATCCCTTATGGTGTCGTTGTCTGTTGTATCGTTTTCAAGAAGAATGTTATTACTGTTGACATTATTATTGATGTTGTTACTGACGGTGTTATTATCGTCGATGTTATTGTTGATGTCATTTTGGACTAAATCATTCCTGGTTGTGTCATCCAAAGTTGAAGTAGGTATAGCTGGGTCTAAAATTGTGTGGACCTCACCTCCCCAGTCTGAGGTGGGTTCCTGGGCTGGTTTCCCTGACACACTGGACACTTGGGCGTTACAGTGTTTTCACGGCCACACTTGTAACAGAAGACATTTCTCACCGTTGACGGGCAATCTTTGAAACTATGTCCTAAGGCCCTACAATTCCAGCATATCAAACTCCCAATAGCATCTATTTCTGCATCGGCTTCACCTCCAACTCCATCTCCTTCTAGATTCACCTCATGTACTCGCGGTTGGTTAAACTGCCGCGTAGGATACTGTTGCCGTTGTGTTGATAACAACGTCTCAGCTCTTCGTACTTCGCGTGAAAAATCACTGAGTGATGTTGCTGGTATTGGCAACATTAATTGAGCTAAGGCAGGTTTCAAATTCCCCTTCATGATCTCCGCTAACTGCGCCTCAGTATAGGGAATTCGCTGTTGGTGTCTCAATTGCATGACGGTGTTGTAAAATTCTTCGAAGGTTTCTTGTGGCTGTTGACGTCTACTCAGGATTTGACTCTGAATTTGAAACTCATTATCATAACGTTGGAATTGCACTGACATCGCTTGCCGAAGCTCACTCCACCTAAGGTCGGGCGTCAATCTTCTACAGCTCCAATAGTACTCTAAAGCTGGATCTTCTAGCAAATGATGCAAATCTTTCAGCAATTCTGCAATATCACATTCCTTGTCTGCACATATGACATCAACGCGGTATAAGAATTCCTGAACATTCATGGTTTTCCTCGTTGCGTCAAATTTTATTCCCCATTTAGTGACATCTGCCTTACGTCCGCTTCGACTCGAATACTCCTCACGGCCACCAGAACTCGGACTGCGCCGCTGGCGTGTATCGTTCCTTCTCGCTCTGCTGCCAGGGGGTGGTGCTGATTCGCGATCTGGCCAGAATCGTGGCGTTGGCGCCGTAAAATCATCGATTGGCCGCTGCCGTCCTGTGGTCGTCGCTAACTCCATCATAGAAACCATTTCGGGTCTAGTATTCCGCGAGGGTTGTTCTACCTCTAAACGTCTTCCCCGATCTTCAGCTGTTCTTTGATTTCTTCTACTTCTCGGCTCCTGCTCTAAGTAATCTGCCATATCTTGTCGCCTATTTGGTCCATTGTCTGCCTGTGTTGGCATCAGTGGCGATGGTAATCGTGCCTCAGGTTGACTTCCCACACTGCTTGCTAACGATTGCCTAGTGGCGTCCACGATCGCTAGCAGAATACGTCGTACAAGGGCTTCGTCGTCTCTTTGTTGATCCGTCTCCATTCGATGATTCGGTTGCCGTTCCATATTATTTCCATAACCGGATGGTGTTGCATCTGTCATTCGTCTACGACCAGCTAATTCACGACGGGCTGTAAGCGTGCTATAGTCTGGAGATTCTGGCGATTCCTCTTGATCAGTCAAGTTACGGTCGCTGGTAATCTGATCCAAATTCGCTGGATAGATCCTGCTTCCTGGCACACTGGTCGTCATAGGGGCTGTTGTCACGGCTGTTGTAGCTGATCCTGCCGCAGTAGTGTAGGTGAGAGGTGCGGTAGCTGTTTGAGTGAAAAATGCTTCCACGGTGGACTCTAATGGTAGGTTACCACCTCCAGTTCCACTAACGCGCGGTGATCGCCGAACAGGCATGGTTAATTAACCGAAAATCAAACGAATAAAAATGACAAAATGAAAATTTCTTCCCCTAACTGGGGGTACAATGCAATACTATATCCTCTTAGAGGTAAACGAATTAACGAGAATTATCAACAAATCGTAAAAATGTCCACCGAGTGTTGTCTGTAAACAACAGCTTGCGATGGAAAGAAAAACTATAGGTCCAAAAACAAAGAAAAGCAAAAATCGTAGAAAAAGCAAAAACTAAATGAGCTGGAAATCAAAGATTAGTCTAAAAGAAAATATAATTTAAGATAATATAATTTCAAACGTAAAAACTGAAAAGAGACACCACTTCTAAGCTTACATCATACTTAGAAGAATGTCTATAGTATATGGCGTAATGAAATCAACTTCATCAATCTTTAACAAGATGATGCAAAAACAGAAATATATAGAAGATATTGAAAAAATTTCCGTACTTCAACTATCTTCAATAGAGACTATGCTCAAAATATAAATTCAAAAGTTGGAATCTTTCATCCAAAAAGCTTAAAACTAAAACTTGGAGTATTTCATCCAAAAACTTAAGAACTAACACTTGGAATCTTTCATCCAAAAACGTAATTTCCAAACTTGGAGTCTTTTATCCAAAACACTTAAACTGAATTGCGGGACCAAACACCCAAAATAAAACTAAGTGCGGGATCGAACACCCAAAAACTGAATTGCGGGATCAAACACCCAAAACTAAAATTAATGCTTGGAGTCTTTCATCCAAAAATGCGGGATCAAACACCCAAAACTAAAATTAATGCTTGGAGTCTTTCATCCAAAATTGCGGGATCAAACACCCAAAACTAAAATTAATGCTTGGAGTCTTTCATCCAAAAATGCGGGATCAAACACCCAAAAACAAAAATCCAAACTAAAATCTTCTTATCGCCGTAGATGGTAATTTGGGGTAAGTAAAGGTAAGTTACCTTGGGCAACTTGTGACAAATAAGCTTCGCAAAAAGTTTCTACAAAAACAACAAAATCATAAAAATTCATCGCTGAACTGATAGGTTTACTGAGAACCAAGATGAGGGCAAACGTTATAGACCTGAGGCCACCTAACGTGTCTCACTCCTCCAGATTCTCCTGAACACTTCCATTGGGTTCAGCCTAGATAACTAGTAGTAACGTTAGACTTATTAATTTAATTTAACCGTTAACTACTAATTCAAAAAAAAAATCGTCGCAACGCGGTTGAATTATGAAATCTCATCCGGGACTTACGCACTGTCCTTAAACACTACCGAAACGAAAATGACTATAAATGAAAAATAAAAGCTTTGCCTGTCATGAGTTAAACAAATCGTCGCAACGCGGTTAAAATGTAAATTTTTCGCCGGGACTTACGCTAAGTTTAACTACATTAACATGAACGAAACGTGAAACTATTTACTCTACTTTACTTTATCTGAAATGGATCAAACAAAAATTTAAGTTCATTCACGATTATGAGCATTTGTCTCAGACTAAAATGCCAAAAACAAGACTTCACGAACCGATCAATAAACAAAAACCAAACGAAAAAAATATTATTGCCCCGAGGCAGATCCGTCGCAACGCGTCAAGAAACTTAATAACTCCTCAAACGGGACTTACGTATCGCGTAGGAACAAAAATAAATTTTCATACTAAATTACGGACTAATTAAATATCCGCTCGTGCCCCACGTTGGGCGCCAATTATGTCCCGTTCCCACAGACACCTAACGACCTCCTTCTCAACACATTCCCAAGGAATGTGTAGAGTTGGGCGCCATTATGTCCCTGCGGTGCCAGATTGATAAGGTTTTCTAAAAAGATAAATTTGTGCTTGTTGGTACGACATCGAGCGGCATGCTTGGTATGCCAGGCTGGTAAACTCGCCGGACGGGGGGGATCTTTCCACTCGATGAAGTAAACACAATCTGACGTGGGAACATCAAGATTACATACCAAGACGAATGGCCTAAGCAGGACTTAAACCGATGACCGACATAATAAAAATAAAAAAACGGAGCCCGAACGGATACATCATTAGATGAAAAAGAAACAAATGCGATCTTCAAATCGAATTAATTCGATTGTGTAATATTTAAAGAAAATTGTTTTGCGAGCGTAGGGAAAGTATCTTATTTGTCGATATTTTTGCTGACTGGTGTAGATGTCAGCGTGGCCCACCCTCACGAAGCCCCTACAGCTTCACCATGACTCTGTTTCTTCTCAGAGTCCCAATATGTGTGTAGCCCAAAGAAGCTTAACCCCACTTACCCCTCATATTACCAAATTGGCCAACTACTCAGCCATACTAACGACGACCATAGTTCAGATTTTCAATACAAAATTTATTCAGCCTCGTATAAAGGCAACTATCAATCACAATTTCAAAAACTTAATGTTAATGGTGCCTCTAGGGCGAAGTTAAAATAAATTTTCAACAAAATAACTAAGATGTGGGAGCACCTCTCAATGGTGTCCTTAATAAAATTTAACATTATCAATATTCACATTTAGGGACTAAATACAGAACTTAGTTATCTGAACCTTTTGCTATTTGAGAAGATAAACCTTCGTTGGAACGAACCTAATGTTCTCCAAGGAACCCCATTGTGGGTAATTGACAAAAGCCGATCACAATAAAAGTCATATATATTGGCCCGAAAATTACTCAGGCTACCCTCGTATAATGTATGTAAGCTGAAAATTAATTAAATATATGTAAATGTATCAAATATAAAATGAAATGGCCATTGTTTGTAAAAATACAATATAATAATATAATCAAAATTTATGTTCTAGTATAATAAAATGTCAGAGGGTAAGTATGTCTGTCCGTAAAACTTCACTATACCATTAGAATAGTGGATTCATAGCCGGCGAAAATCTTTACGTTTATTTTCTCACTTCGCCTTGGTTCTCACAAATTTTCAACAACTTATTCTAATTTGATATAATTTCCTCTATCTCTTTTCATATCTTAGCCTCTATAAGGCTTAATTTTTACAATTTTCAATTCTTTTCAGTTGATTTTATTGCGAACAAAAACGTAATAGGTATTTAACTTCCGACGTCTCAAACTACGGGCAATGATTTTTATGTTTTTACTTTGGCCTTTGAAATCTTTACTATTTGGCAGGTATTAAACGGAGGCTTAGACCGAAAGATGCGTTGGACAATTTTAAACATTAGATGTCACCACAAAACGCACGAAAAACTGAATACGGGAATGAATCCGAAACAACGTTTACTTTGTCGAAAATTTAAACTGGACTCTTCTCCGAAAGGTTTCGGATTATCGTCCAAGAAAGCTAATTTTACACGAGATGCACTTGCCGATTCTTGAAACGGAACTGTTCTTTTGACCTAAAGTTTCGAAAAGGCGACGTTTCTCACTTACGTTACGTTTTTCTTCCAATATCTTCACTCTCAAATCTCGGTACGATTTCAAATGGAGATTTTACTAAATGGTTCGTACAATTTTAATTTTAAATTTTTCATGTTCCTTCTCTAAAATCGCTCTTAAATTATGATTTGCAAAGTGCAGCTTGGATTCTCGGATTATTTTATGCATGCACTGATTCTAATTTTACTTCTTCATCTTACGATGTACGGAATTTAAATATTCAACACTTAATCTATAGGATGATAAATTTCATCTTCGCCAATAGTATACTTCTTTTATTTCACTTTCCGGATATTTGAAACATTTGCGGTAGCGTATATGCCTTTTAATGCTCGCCTTTCAGCCTTACGATGACCTTTTCTTTTAATTCCGCAGCGTTGTTATATGTGCTTTTGTTATTTTTCCTGATTATAATTTCCTTGAGTTATAACCCTAACTTTGTCGAGGGGTACTTGCAAATCCGGGGATAATAAAACATCGGACTTACCTTCTGTCCTTAATCAGGGTGGATATTCTTACTTGAGGAGGGGACCTTACTGCTGTTGGAAAGCGAGACGGACTGGATGTCTAAAGGTGCCCTTCACCAAACGCTTGGGATATGGTTATGGCCAGTTTGGGAGGGATAATTTTCCTATGGGCCTGAAAGCCGTCGTTGCCGCAAAGCCGGATTCTGCGCCAGGCACTACGCTTCCCCTACGTTTCGTGGAAACTGATTGGTGTGGGGGAAACGCGTATCCTCGGTGGTTCCTAACCTTGGTCGCGGGAGGATATTGAGACTGCCTGGTAACGCAAAGACTGTTGGGTACTGTACCCACTACTATTGCCGGAATACCGAGCAAATTAATGGCTGGTGATAATTAAGTCGCCGTGGATTCCTTATCTGTTCTTGGGATAATTCTCGAGAGATTCCTCGTGGTACAATAACTCCTGCCAAATTCTACCGAATTATTTATCAATGAGTCGCGTTGCTGTACTTCACTTTGTTTTATTTATTCACAACTTTCACTCACGTACGAAAACTAGTCAACCAATCAGTTCGATGATGAAATTATCAATGAGCGATGCAATTGGATTTTGGTTTCAACGTGATGTTGCCGGCCGTTATTCTGCATTCCTTTACGCATGTGTGTGTGTTAATTGCGTTGTAAATTTTTGGGCACGTAATTGTGAGTGACGTGCGCAACAGCAACCGTTGGTTGAGATAATTTGTAGTTTTGCGCACACATTCACACACACTAATGTTGTCGTCTATTACGTATAACATAATGCGTAGTAATTGATGTCATTGCCTTAGGTCAGTTTGTCAGAATGGTAAAGTGGTTGCCAGATTGTGTTGGAACGGCAATTTAGCGCCGGTATGGAGCCGCCACATATTGATTGGTAAGAGAGATAAAAGTTTTTGCTTTTCCAAAACATTTGAGCTGTTCTCTATTTGATATTTGATGTTTTGCAAAATTTCTTCGTAAATGGCTTTGACGTTTTCAAGTTGCGCTGACAAATCAGATAATGGATCAGCTCCAAGTGAATCTGCTATATCTTCCAAAATTTGCAGCGATTTTCTATTTCTGTATGCATCTCGTTTGATATATTTCCTTTTAAGAGGCGACATTTGATTTGGTAGATGAGGAATAATGTGATCATTTATATTTCCAATGAGTTCGTTGCTTTCGATGTTTGCATTACGGCTGGTACAGGTTGGAAGTTCATTCAATTCTTCGCTAATTTCATCGCTGGGCGTTGTTGGTAAATAATTTGAGACTTCATACTGCTCCACGTTGGATTCATTACGACTGCGCGCTTTTCTCAGTGTATTCCGGCAAGTTTCGCAAATACGGCTACAATGAATGTTGGTGACAGCTGGAAAATATTCAATTATATTTGCAGCCTCGTTTTCACTTATTTTACGAAGCGAAGTGCAACACTTATTGTTTGAATTCATATTCACTCAAATTTTTAAAATACACGCGTAAAAATTGTAATGGGATATCTTGCCTTCTCGAAACTGTTTATAATTATGAATTTCGGTACGTTCATCAGGTGCATTTATATAGCAATTTTTAAGGCAAGCAAGAACTTTTTGGGGTTAAAACATATTCATAATTTTCCTGGGACAAGTTTATTTATTTTACCTGTAAATATAAAATATAAGGGCAATTACTAGAAGTGACACTACTTAAAAAATTATATAAAAAAAACTAAAAAAGAACCCATTTTTATTTTTTGATATGGTATAGGTGAAGGATAAACCTTTCTACAAAAGTAATACACTGTCAAAAAACCCTTGATCTATTTGGTTTTTTCGTTAGTTAAAATTTTTTTTTTGTTATAAAATTTTTTACAGTGTATTTTTTTTTAAACGCGTCATCAAGCCCGTTAAAATATCTTTTTAATGATTCCAAGATCATGGAAATCGGTTCAGCCGATTCTGAGTTATTGTAGTTTAAATGCTGCTCTTTTCTACCATTTTCTCGTTTTTTCGAAAACTTTCTCACTGTGCCACGCCCAAATAATCGCAAAACAGTCATTTCTAAAAATGAGGATTTGTTTGTATTGATCAAATTTATCTATGAACAAAATTTCATCGATATCTGAGGGGGTCGGGTTCAATGCATCTCGATTTTTACATGAAATTCATCATATTAGATATACTGCAGACTGGTCCAAACAGCATTATCCCGAATACTGTATTTTGTGTGGTGGGAAGGCCAGATCGATTATATAAACCATCTCTTGCAATCCGTGAATAAATTTCGACTCCAAGAATTATGTCGACAGAAGAGGTTTTGTAAAAATATTTGTCTGCGAGAACCAAATTTTTGAAATGGGTCCTGATAGACTCGGGCAAGTTTTCGGTTGGAGTTTTCGTCGATATTCTGTTGTTGACCCGCAGTATAGTTTCAAGCTAATAGTTGGCATCTGTACATGACCACAATGTGACCGGGCATATTACCTCCCATCCAATTCTAGTGTGGTCAAATTTAGCTTCTCAATAATGGATTTTGAAATAAAGTTCACCTTCGACCCTGTATCCAATAGACAACGGACAGTGTGCCTCCCAACTTTGGTATCGATTCTCGCCAAAATGGTCGGTAGCAAAAAAAATTCGTTTTGCTTAAGGAGTGCACAAAGTGTCGTGTTGGAATTGGTCTTTGTTCTAGGTGTAGACTGAGATGTATGACATCGGGTAGATATAGAAGTTGACGGTTGCGGTGATGGAGACTTGGTAGGCTGCTCCTGATTACAGCGGGATAACTTGGAAGCGGAAGATGGTTGTTTTGAAGATCGAGGATGTATGTGCAGCAAGGAGTGGTGGTTCTTCTTGCAATATCGACATCCAGTCTTCGTAAAACAAGACCCCTGCGAATGTGAATGGGCTAAGCAGTTTTTGCAGTACCCATACTTATCCACCACTTCTTTCCGTTGAGATATATTCATGTTGATGAACTGCCTGCATGTCCTTAATGGGTGTTTCTTTCGACAAACTCGACACACAAATTTATTACCTCCATCCTTCCTGTTTAAATAGCGCTTGTTACTGTTAGACATGGTTCTGTAAAATAAAAATAATTAGACATATAAAACAGATGAAACGAATACAAAAGCATAGGAATCTATAAACATTGGGGAAAATTATGGAGATTCGGAGGGGAGAATGACAAGTTTTGTTATTGGTCTAACAATAGTTCCCCTCTGTGTTGCAATTTCAGCAACTCGTATTCGATTATCACTTCCAGGGAAAACTTTAATAATGCGGCCTAATCGCCAACAATTGGGACTAACGTATTTTGCCTTAAATTTTCCTCAGGCTTTCGCCATTTGTTTCTCTTGTGAAGATCCTTTAAATATTCGTTTTTCCAACGAGTGCAGAAATGTTGGTGAATAACTTTTAGTCTTTGCCAACGGTTTTTAATGGACACAGGAGATTCGTCAACTGGAACGAGGATAGCACATCCAATTAAAAAATGTCCTGGAGTTAAAGCAGACATATCAGATGGATCTTGTGTCATTGGTGAGATGGGCCTGGAATTAAGGCAAGCTTCAATCTTCGCAAGAAGAGTTTGGAATTCTTCGAAGGTGTACTTGGAGATACCAGTAATTTTCCGGAAATGTTGCTTGAAATTTTTAACCCTGCTTCCCAAAGGCCACCCATAGCTGTAATCGCTTGGAATGACATTTGCACAAACTCTTTAGCAATTGTCCTAGATGCTCCGACAAACGTCTGCCCATTATCAGAATGATGGTGAAGGGGGCATCCTCGTCTAGAAACGAAACGATTGAAGGCTGCCAGGAAGGCAGGAGTGGAAAGGTCAGACGTGACCTCCAAATGGATTGCTTTAGTGGAAAAGCAAACGAATACACACACATACCCTTTCGTTATGCGGCAGGCTCTTCCCGTGTATGTTTTTATACCAAATGGACCAGCAAAATCCAGTCCCGTATTAGTGAATGGCCGAGATATTTCAGCTCGTTCTGGAGGTAATGCAGCCATCTTTTAACGGTGATCTACAAAAGATGTATAGGCAAATATTGGTCAATCCTGATCACAGGTCCTTCCAGAGAATCCTTCACAGAACAAATCCATCTGATCCACTTCAAGATTTTCAGTTAAATACTGTCACTTTTGGGGTAAATTGTGCCCCATACTTGGCCATTCGCACCTTAATTCAACTGGCTGATGATGTCGAAAACGAATATCCGTTGGCGAGTAATATTCTGAAGCATTTTATGTATGTGGACGATGTACTGGCAGGAGCTCACACAACTACAATGGCAATTAAGGCCAGAAATGAGCTAATCCTTGCTCTAAATTCTGGATTTACAATTAGGTAATGGACTGCCAACTCAAAGGAGATTTTGACAGACCTACCATTAGAGGATTTACTCCATGAAGATTTCCTCGACTTAGACGACAATTGTTCGGCAAAAACTTTGGGCATTCGATGGAACGCCAAATCCGATTTTTTCTATTTCACTACAAACCCTTTTCCAGATTCCGGTTCACTTACGAAAAGATCAGTTATTTCCACGATTTCCAAACTTTTTGATCCTGCAGGATGGCTAGCTCAAACCGTTATTCTGGCGAAAATAATAATGCAACAGGTATGGATAGACAAAACTGACTGGGATGACCCATTGAACGAAGAAAAGCTCCGTTTGTGGAAATTGTTTCTATTAAACTATCATCATATTAATTCAATAGAAATTCCACGGTGGGTTCACTTTACGCCAAATTGCACTGTCGAATTCCATGGATTTTGTGACGCATCTGAAAAGGCGTATGCCACTTTACATCCGAATATCTAATGCACAATCCACATACATTCACTTGTTATCAGCCAAGACAAGAGTTGCTTCAATTTCAACGTAGTCGATTCCTCGACTAGAGCTATGCGGCGCAGTCCTGCTGGCGGATATGATCGATAGTCGAATTCCGGAATTAGAAGTCACCCAGTACTCATTGCACTGTTGGACTGATTCGACCATTGTCCTGTCGTGGTTGGCAAAACCGCCGTGCACATGGAACATATTTGTTGCCAATAGAATCTCAAAAATTATCCAAATTATTGAGCCTTCTCAATGGAAGCATGTTAAATCCGGGGTCAATCCAGCTGATTTGGCAAGCCGAGGCATATATCCCCAAGAGCTGATAGGCAATATACTATGGTGGGAAGGACCGTCGTGGTTATCAGAATCAACAACAATGTACCCGATCAATAATTCTGAACATCCTGAGGAAACAGACTTGGAAAGAAAACCCAAGAATAAAGACATACACGGGAAGAGCCTGCCGCATAACGAAAGGGTATGTGTGTGTATTCGTTTGCTTTTCCACTAAAGCAATCCATTTGGAAGCCACGTCTGACCTTTCCACTCCTGCCTTCCTGGCAGCCTTCAATCCTTTCGTTTCTAGACGAGGATGCCCCCTTCACCTTCATTCTGATGATGCGGCAGGCTCTGAAAATCTTGAAGTGTATCAGATGGATTTGTTCTGTGAAGGATTCTCTGGAAGGACCTGTGATCAGGATTGACCAATATTTGCCTATACATCTTTTGTAGATCACCGTTAAACACGGATTGGAAAAAACGCCATTTCAAGACAAGAGTTGTCAGATCAGTTTGTAATACCGGACCTGTATACAAAACATCGTTCAAACTCTGCCCATTTGACGTGGGGCCCGACGCTTTGAAAACTACGCGAACTTTAGTTGTAGTACTTTCAGGCTTTAGTACCGCGTGATGTGGCAAATAATAGTGAAATGGAAATTCGGAAGGATTTGGAGGTCCAATTGGACTCATATGACTCAGTGTTTGATATTCTCGTAAGACATGGTCATATTCTTCCGTTAGTTTAGCATTTTTCAAGAGTCGACCCTCATTTTGGTAAAATTGAGCCATTGAGGTATTTCTAGATTGTCCTAAAAATATTTTCTGTGGGAATTCTTCTCGAAATGGTAGCGATACCACATATCTTCCATCCTTATTCCGTTTAGTGGTTTCTGTGTACAGTTCTTCACACCTTTGGTCAGATTTGGACATGAACTTTTTCCTTGGAAGATCTTCCATCTCCCAAAATCTTGAAATTTGCTTTTCCAAAGAAATTTCACAATGAAAGGACACACGTTTGGATAGTGATAAATTAGATTCCGACGGAATTGGACCCGTCAGGATCCATCCAAAAACTGTTTCCTGCGCCAATAATAATCCACATATTCCCTGTCTGAACCCATGGCGCATAATTAATGGAAACAGATCACCCCCTAAGAGTAGATCTATTTTGGAACATTCGTGGAATCGTGGATCTGCTAGTTTCTAATTTGGAAGGTCTAAAAGAGAATTCATATTATTGGGAGTCGATGGAAGATTGCCTGATAGTTGCGGCCAATGCCATTGTCGAAATCTCCACTGTCTCATCTACCGCTGACCCCAAAATAAAGAAGCATTTCTTTTGTACAACGGCTGAGGTTGTGTTATTCAATCCGAAAATTTTCCCCGATGTCCTTTTGAAAGACAATTTAAGGCGATTGAAAAGATTATCAGAAATGAATGTTCCTTCTGAGCCTGAATCTAGTAGTGCTCTGGCTTTATATATTAAACCAGCATGACATACATTGACAATTGCCGTTCCCAACAAAATACCACTAGCATTAGAAGAAAAGTAAGTTTGCACACCATTTGATGGCTGAGTGGACTGTAGTGAAAGTTGTGGAACAAATGGTTCTGAAGTGGAATTAAGGTTAGATGTGGTATTCTTGCTAGATGCTGAAATTTTCTGTGAAGAATGATTGGATTGTTCAGGCTGTTTATGCAAAAGCGTATTATGACTCTTGCTACACTTAAAGCAGGAATGTCTGCTCTTGCTCGAGAAGCAATTAATGCATAAATTGCTCTTCTTAATTTCCGCTAGTCTTTGCGGAATTTCCATATTCAAAAAACGTGGACTTTTCCGTATTATATGAGTCTCTTTCGGGCAAAGATGGCATTTCGTTTGACTCACTTGAGTCTGAAATGTGCTAACACCGTTTGCAGTGCCTTTTGTCCTGGAATGATTTTTCTGCAAATGGCTAGGAGTATTGCAATTATTCCTCATTTCAGAGACGGACTCAAGTGTGCGAAAGCGATTGGTTAGGAATGCATCCAATTGACACCATTTCGGAAGAACAGTTTTTTCACACATGGTCTGTTCCCAAAGCGTCTGTGTTGAATCAGGAAGGCGGTTGGAAGCTATATAAACAAATATTGGATCCCAGCGTTGAACATCTATTTCATAAATTTGAAGAGCAGATATACAAGCGTTAATATCCCTCTGAAGGGTCTTTATGGAACTGCCGGACTCCACAGAGATAGATTGGATATTGAAAAGAGCTTTTAGTTATAAGTTGACAAGCACTCGCTTGTTTTCGTACCGTTCACGAAGGTTCAACCATGCTCTACTAAAGTCCTCATTCGTTAAAGGACTCTTAGCGACGATATCATTAGCTTCCCCTTTGGTCTTTTGTGATAGGTAGAATAACTTTTCAATGGAACTTAGTCTGGAATTCTTAAGACAAACAGCGGTAAATAAGTCGCGGAAAGTTGGCCAGGATGAATAGTCACCGTTAAAAGCATTAATCTCGCAAGGAGGGAGTGTAAAGTTTGTGTCTCGTCCCACGGATGCTGTAGATGGTTTAGGATACAAATCGCGAATAAGCTCGCCCAACTTAGATATGCATCGGCAATAAGTTATATATGAGCTCTTGTACTTTTCCTTAACTGTTTCCGTTTCATTTGCCTCATCGTCTTCCTTATCTTCCCCCTCACTATCGTGTATATCCGATAAACATGTTTCGTAAGCATCCTTCAACTTTGCCCAAATGGATTTCAACTCATCCTTGTGAGTTTCGATTGAAAATACAGATGATACTGGCAGTTGATTATCGTTGAAAGATGCTTCGAATTCTACCAAGGTATCAGTTAGGCGAATAAATCGGCCAAGTGACATCGTTAATGGATTTATTAATGAGGTAATTAAGAAGAATTAGGACAAGGGGAATGAAAAACGTATTGAATTGGAAACCAGATATCGTTATCACACGATTAGATAAATAAAGCAAAATTTTAGTAAAAAAAAGGATTGATTGGATAAAATTGGAAGCCAATCACATATCCCAAAACTAAATGAAACTGGATGGAAATGTAAATCAAAAGAATGGGTTGTTTTTGCGAAACCAAGTAAGGAGACACTATATTCCCAAACCGGAACGCACTCCAAGTTGTATGATAATGTCGGATGGTCTTGCACTCTCGTAGAGAAAATTTAAAAAAATATACGCCAAATACACAACATGCACTTACTTTTGAACAGCAGTGTATATTAAAATTTTCACAATGTATCTCAAATTTGCTGTTATATCCTCGCTCGCATTAACAAAATATGATGTACTGTGTATGCACATACATGTAGTTATAGAAGCATTCTTCTCAATCGCTACAAATTGAACAGCTGTGTCCCTGATTATTGAAATTCACACAAACTGAACTGGTCATTAACCTCAGATTAAAAATAAGTATGTACTGGATGGTATATGATAATTATGTATTATCTAGTGGTGCGACTGTTTGGACTGAAAATATGGTCCGAAATCAAGAATGTTGACGCTAGTTCGCGATTCACAAATGCGTGAGGTGAATTTGTGAAACTGAGTGTATACGAACTGGGTTATCAGAAATGTAAAGAGATTTATATTCTCGTGTTCACAGAGTGAAAATCGGATAAGAAACTCTTAAGTAAAGAGTAGATTGCTCAGATGCAACGCCGTTACACACTCTTTGCATAGGTGAGTGCGAATAACTGTAAATCGTACTAAAATAGTGGCCCAAGATCTGGAAACAATATTTCAACGAATTACAATGGGAAAGAGAGCACAATATGAAAGTCACTGCCTGAACTTGAGATATTGGAAATGTCACACAAGAGATTAAACAGAGTACAAAAATAATGTTCCAATGCAACTTCGTATCATTATTTCAACCTATCAAGCGCAACGCATTGATAAGAAATGGATACGAGAACTTTTTATGAAAGAGTCGGTGAAAATATGTGATCTCAAATGCAAAAAAAAAAGAGTTATCGGAATCTTCACACTATCGAACACAGAGAGATTTCACTGCGTAACATACAGCGCGAATGTAAAGTTAAGAACGATCACTGCAAATATAACAGAAATGTACGGGCCGAATTTGATCCTCTGTAATTAACATCAAACTTCATAATTAAGTTTACGTTTTTATCATTTAGAAACGTGGTTTCAAGTATAACGTTACTATTCACAGAAATCACTGCCTTACTTACAGGTTCAGCATTCAATTTATTTTAAATATTCGTCTGCTCATTTGTTACAGGTAATCCGGATTCCGTTCTATTTTGGCCGCTACTTAATTATCGGTTGAATCTGTTTCCGAAAAGTTGAACAATATATGTAAGTACGTCCGCTTAAATCATTCCTTGTCCGTCCTCGCAAATCGATTCTGGAGAATTTTCTATATTGTCACTGATTTTAAGTTTCCTCGTAAAGACAAATGATTTTCGTTCACGCGTAAACAATTTTGCCAATAATGTTGTCTTCCACTCGTGTTTGACACTTGAACGTAAACTAAATAGGTATTACACAGTACTGATAAGCGTAGCTTGAGAGAAAGATTAAGCTGTATACGATGAAATGTATACAGAGAGAGATTTCTCCCAAAATGTTTGCTTTTATCCGGCTCGTTGGACCAAATGATGAAGCGGAGGCACAAACTTTGGGAGAACTGGAGGGTAATATATATTCTTAGAGTGATAACATTTGCCAATCACATCTGCCTTGGATCCAAATGTCAGCAAAGCGTATATGCCTTTTCGTTTTGGATCTCCACAGTAATGGTGGAGAGTAATATCCAAATAAGATAAGTGTGATTGAAAATAACAAAGGAAACAAACAAATGTATATGAATTATTCCAGGATTGGACAACTTTATTTGGATAGAAGAAGGTCTTACCAGTACTTGTGTTGAATGTGAAAAGAGAACGAGACCATTTTATTTCTACGGAAGTCGTATTTGCAAAATGACAGTTGGTTTTAACGAAAAAAGTTGATAGTGAAGTAAATAGATTACTTTACCAACTTCGATATTTGTATTTGGTTATTTCCGATTCAGTTTTTATGAATTCAGGTATTTAACTGAATATAGGAATTCAAAATACAAAATACAAATTCGAGTTGTGGTACCTTGATTATTTTGCTCATGGTTATGTGGTGGTTGTGCATGTTGAGAGTTACTTCGCTGCGATTGATTTCGTTGTGGTGGTGTGTCATATTGGCGTTGATATTGGTGTTGGTAGCGTTGTTCATATTGTTGTTGATATTGTTGCTGATAGGGCTGGATATATGACTGTTGGTGATAATTTTGTGGATATTGTTGATGGTATTGCGGATTTAAGGGTGGAAATCTTTGCATGTGGATTGGGTAATATTGAACAAACTGATGAGGTGCCCAAAGGGCTCGTTATTAGCTGGTGTTACATCAGCCTCTAATGTGTTGGGTACTTGCATACTTTGGTTTGCTGAACTGTTTCTTTCCGAGTTCAGAGACTCCCTTACGATACGAGGTATCATAACAGCTAAATTATCTTCTAATTTTCTCATAATGCTGGCTTCAGCCGCTCCAACTGATGATCCTACATAGTCTCGAAAACTGAAGCCAGCGTTGTTGATTGACATATCCGGGTTTACAGTTTCTTGCAATGTAGGCAATCTGGCGTTCGGTTGATGATTCATTCATTTGCGATACTTTGGGCTGTTAGACTACTATACGGTGGAGTTGTTATTGTGGTTGGGTTGCTAGGTGATGATGTAGTTTGTGGTCCAGATGCCGGAGGAAATCTAATAGACATCAATGGTGTTATGGACGGATTTGGTGGTATCGCAGTTCGATTCAAAGTTGATGTCGAAGCTGACGATTTTGAATCATCCAAATTATTGGAGGTTATTGCGTTGGCATTGACAGATGTGGATGGGACATTTGGATTACCTACTGAGTTTTCAGTGTTTAGAAAGTTTCTCTTCTTGCCTCGCATTTTGACAAAAGTTGTAAGAGATTTTGTTGGCGGAAAAGGCAGAATTTGCCACCATTTTACTATATTTAAGTATTTCGTATTTTATATGAATCATTTGATATTAAATTTCTGTATTTATGTATCGATTACAGTCGGACCTTCATTGGGGGTGCCACTGTAATTGATTTGTAGTTGCTCTGTCTCTGATCTGTTATACATTTGGTCTCTGCCATTTACGTTTATACATACATACGTTAATCTTTGTTATTAATAAGCAGTATTCATATGTACAAACTAGTTATGAGCAGAGACCTAATGTAGGAAGAGATCAATAGATGAATCTCTTGTGCGTGGGTGTTTGCAACTATATTCATTTATTTTGTACATACATTACGATTGTTGGTATATCCATATGCACTTGAGAGAACAAGAGTAATAAGAATATTTTTAGATAAATTTCGAAGGCCTGCTATAATGTAAAACTTGATTTTGACTTTTTTTTCTAATTGGATAACTGAGCAGTGCACATCAAATTCATCTTAACAGCGGTAACATTGTAAATCTTAGTGGAAAATAAATTATGCCTATATAGAAACTCTAATTTACAGGTTTTTTTTGTTGTACATAAATTCTTATTGGAATTTGCAAACATTATTTGGTACCGAAACCCGTGAAAATTTCCCAATTGTTATAAATCTAAAACGTGTTAATTTCTGAATAATTAAAAGTAAATTTGTTAATAGTGTTAACAAATTATTCAATAAATTTGATAGTGGTTTTATTTATAAATTTTATGAATAAATTTTATTAATAATTTTATATAGATTTATTGATGACGTTGGTTCATAGTTTCTGAAAATTTCCACTAAGATTTATAAAGGTAAAGTGACATCGTTTCTAAATAGATTTGGAAAATTTATTGAAAAAAATTGGGATCCAATACTGATTCACTTGACAAGTCAAAAACTCGATTTGCCAATTCGGAAAGAATGGGAGCAATCGTTGAACCCGTCTACGAAAGTTCCGAGCCGTTTAGAGATGTTTTCCTTTTTAGAAAGAACTTTTAGAACCCTAGAATCATTAGGTGATTCCCTGCCTTCTACCAGTAACTCTGCCCAGAAATCAAGCAGGGATACTTTTAAGAATAAAAGGGTTTCTGTGCATACTGGAAACATTCCTCAGACTAAATCTATCTCCTGTTTGTTTTGTGAACGAAATCATTTCCTTTCAAAATGTTACAAGTTTCTGGCCCTATCGTTGAAATTAAAAAACGAGTTTCTTATGGAAAGGAACATTTGCAGAAACTGCTTGTCTTCCGGGCATGAACAGGATAATTGTACCTCACTGTACCGGTGCGGAACGTGCAAAAAACCACATCACACTGTATTACACGCTGAAGAAACCGTTTCAGTTCAGAATTCCAGTATTGGCTCGCCGTCATCGGACTTGTCAACTAGTGACTTAACCTCTCAAACCGCTTTTCGTAGCTCGAACAACTTTCACAACGTTTTGTTGTACACTATTCGTTTATTTGTGCGTACTGATCGTGGTATGTATCCCTTACGAGCCCTTTTGGATCCTGGATCCCAAGGTAGCCTTATTTCAGAATCCTCTGTACAACTCTTAGGCCTGTTTAAACGGAAATCCCATTGCAAAGTTGTCGGTGTTGGAACTGGAAACGAGAATTTATCGAAGTATGTCGTGCAACTCGATTTGTGGTCACGAAAACGTCAACCAATTTTATCATGCTCAGCATTGGTACTGTCCAGTATTTCATCTTATACTCCAAATCAATCTTCAAGAAACTTATCTTTACCAACAATCAAAAATGACAGCCTAGCTGACCCATTTTTTTATAACTCCGATTCCATCGACATCATTCTTGGTTCAGATATATGTTCTAAAATTAAAATTCCCACAGAATCATTTATTCATGAAGAACTTTTCTTTCAAAATACAGCCTTTGGCTGGGTATTTTCTGGCTCATCAGAGTCTGTTCCTACCAATAAAATTCATTTTCATAACATTAATTTGGAAAATATCTTAAAATCCTTTTGGCAACAGGAAGAAGTAGTGGTTAAAAAAGAGTTGACCGATGAGGAGCTGGCTTGCGAGAAATATTTTAAGGACACCACAAAACGAACTGCTTCTGGTCGCTATATGGTAAACTTACCGTTTAAATCCACCCTCGTGGACGGTTCTTCTCCAAAGCTTCACAATAACATTAAGGGTGCTCTAAAACGCTTTAAACAATTAGAAATTTCATTTTTTAGACGCCCCTCGTTTTCTGAAATCTACAAACACTTTATGCTGGAATATGAGGCACTGGGTCATATGTCCAAAATCGGTACATTCCCAGATGATGTTCATAGAAATTCATATTTTTTACCCCATCATGGTGTTTTTAAGGAAGATAGCACTACCACAAAACTCAGAGTCGTTTTTGACGGTAGTTGCCATCTAGAAGGGGAAAGTTCGCTGAATGAGGAACTTTCTCCAGGCCCTGCTTTGCAGAATGATCTGCCAAAAATTATAACTAAATGGAGAACACATAAAATTGCATTCAGTGCAGACATTGAGAAAATGTTTAGGCAAATTGAGGTCTGCCCAGAACATCGTCCATATCAGCAAATTCTATGGCGAGTTAATCCCTCTGATAAACTATCAATTTATCAACTAAATACGGTGACTTATGGCACCACATCTGCACCTTATCTATCCATTCGCGTACTGCAACAACTTGCAGAAGATCATAAATCTGAATTCCCGAACGAATCGAAAGTTTTAATCTCTGACTCGTATGTAGATGACGTTATCTCTGGTGCTGACACGTTAGAAAGCGCCATTGAATTACGTGAAAACTTATGTATCCTTTTAGGAAAGGGGGGCTGTAATCTTCGAAAGTGGATAACCAACTCGCCTGAATTATTGAAAGAAATCCCTGAAGAATATAGGGAAAAATGTGTAACATTAAACTTTGATCGTGATAATGTGGTAAAGACCCTAGGAATTCAATGGAACACTACAGGTGACTCATTTTCATTTAAAGTCAGTATTGACGTAGCTCGTTGCATTTCAAAACGGACGATTTTATCAGAGACTGCACGTTTATATGACCCATTGGGTTGGTTAACGCCCTGCACAGTTGTTGCAAAATCGTTGTTCAAGCAATTGTGGGAGATTGGCGTAGACTGGGACGACGAAGTCCCATGCGAACTACAGCAGAAATGGCTTGAATATAGATCAAGTTTATATGCATTTTCAAAATTGAAAATTCCCAGATGGATTCAGTGCTCCAGCGACCAAAAATTTGAGCTTCACTGTTTTTGTGATGCCTCGACCATAGCATATGCTGCAGCAGTTTACGCAAGGGTAATTACTCCAAGGGGCATTTTTGTGAATCTTTTACAGGCTAAATCCAAAATTTCACCAATGAAAACTGTGTCGATACCAAGACTCGAGCTTTGTGCTGCAGCACTTTTAGTAAAACTGGCTAGTAATGTCAAAGGTTCATTTTCTGATAATCAGGTTGAAACTGTTTATTTGTGGAGTGATAGCTCTACTGTTTTGAGTTGGATCCGAAAACCCTCTTCACAATGGACAGTTTATGTCGCCAACAGAGTTGCTGAAATTCAACGGCTTAGCAACCCATTGTAATGGAACTACGTTCCCTCAGCCTTGAATCCAGCGGATTGTGCTTCAAGGGGAATCTTACCCCATGCACTAGTGGAATTTCAAACATGGTGGTATGGTCCTCTTTTTCTGTATGAACAGCCATCATCATGGCCCAAAAACCTGACTAATTTGGAAACTGCCGAGGAAAAAAAGAAGAATCCATCTTCTTCTGACATGTCACTTGATATTTTAGAACCAGAAACTAAAATATCCTCTAATACAGTATCTGATGTTTTAGATCCCACAACTTCAGTCGAGGAAGAGGACAACCCCTCTCCATATCCATACTTCTTTTTTAAATTTTCAACCTTGCATTTATTGTTAAAAGTCATTTCACTTTGCTATCGATATTTGCACAACACTAAACACAATTATGAAAATAAGGAACTTAGACAAACTGGTCCGTTAGAAGTGAGGGCCCTTAACGAAACTCTGGTTACTTTACTTAAAATTACACAGGCCATTGACTTTCCTGACGATATTAAAATGCTCATTACTAAAGGTGAGGCCAAACAAATTTCTTTACTTAAACTTATGCCCTTTATTGATGATGAAGGACTTGTACGGGTGGGCGGTCGTTTACAAAACTCGGATTTACCTTATAATGTAAAACACCCAATTCTATTGTCCAAGAACAACCCACTTTTAAGACTCATTATTCTAGAGTGTCATGAAAAGACTTTACATGGAGGTGTTTCCTTAACTATGTCATACGTTAATCGAAAGTATTGGATACTATCCGGTAACCAATTGGCTAAAACAATAATAGATAGTTGTATGCATTGTTTTAGATATAACGCTAAAGCAGCTAGTCAAATAATGGGGAATTTGCCACCTGTACGATTAAACGCAACCAGACCGTTCAAACATAGCGGTGTAGATTACGCAGGTCCCATTCCGGTGAAAAATTCCAATTTACGATCTGCTGTTATCTCCAAAGGATACATTTGTTTATTCATATGTATGGTTACTAAAGCCATCCATTTAGAAGCAGTTTCTGACCTCACTAGCAATTCATTTTTAGCTGCCTTTCGACGTTTTATATCACGTAGGGGTGCGTGTACCGATATTTATTCAGATTGTGGGACCAATTTTGTTGGCGCCTCAAAAGAATTGCAGGTCCTCCTTCATAAAACCCAAAAATCATTACCTGAAGAATTACGCCAAAACCTTTTGTCCAATGGTACAGATTGGCATTTTATTCCTCCTGCCTCACCTAATTTCGGTGGTCTATGGGAGGCTGGAGTAAAATCTGTAAAATTTCATTTGAAGCGTATTATGAATGACAGAATTCTAAGCTTCGAAGAGCTTTCTACTCTGCTTTGCCAGATCGAGGGATGTCTGAACTCCCGTCCACTCTGTCTATTATCGTCCGACCCAAGCGCTCTTGACGCCCTTACTCCTGCCCATTTCCTTATAGGTGAACCGACAAACTGCATTCAAGAGGAAACATTACTCAACGCTAACATTAATCATCTCAACCGTTGGAAAGCGGAATATCTTAACAGGCTGCAAGCTCGTCCAAAATGGGTAAAAGCACAACCTGACGCTAAAGTTGGAGCCTTGGTCCTCATTGTTGATGAAAGATGTGGACCCGGACAGTGGCATTTGGGTCGTATCCATGAAATACACCCCGGTTCTGATGGCCGGGTGCGGGTTGTATCAATATTCACTGGACATAAAATTATTAAAAGACCAATTTCTAAAATTTGTTTTTTACCCACAGATTCTGTTCATAACAAGAATCCCACCATACAACAGCAGCCTATCACTACCGTTGGAGGGATGGAGCCTGTTCCTGATGCTGTGAGTCGGAGCACAGCGCAGTCTAAAGACTAAAACAAAACTACTCCCACCGATAGGCCGTCCTTCTTTGCTGAAATATTTAAGAACTGTCGTTCTTCAGGGGGCAGTATGTTGGCGGAAAAGGCAGAATTTGCCACCATTTTACTATATTTAAGTATTTCGTATTTTATATGAATCATTTGATATTAAATTTCTGTATTTATGTATCGATTACAGTCGGCCCTTCATTGGGGGTGCCACTGTAATTGATTTGTAGTTGCTCTGTCTCTGATCTGTTATACATTTGGTCTCTGCCATTTACGTTTATACATACATACGTTAATCTTTGTTATTAATAAGCAGTATTCATATGTACAAACCAGTTATGAGCAGAGACCTAATGTAGGAAGAGATCAATAGATGAATCTCTTGTGCGTGGGTGTTTGCAACTATATTCATTTATTTTGTACATACATTACGATTGTTGCTATATCCATATGCACTTGAGAGAACAAGAGTAATAAGAATATTTTTAGATAAATCTTCGAAGGCCTGCTATAATGTAAATCTTGATTTTGACTTTTTTTTTTAATTGGATAACTGAGCAGTGCACATCAAATTCATCTTAACAGCGGTAACATTGTAAATCTTAGTGGAAAATAAATTATGCCTATATAGAAACTCTAATTTACAGTTTTTTTTGTTGTACATAAATTCTTATTGGAATTTGCAAACAGATTTTAATACATGATCTGTGGTATCTTATAAAAATATTAGCTTTGGGTTATTGAAAATTTAAATACAGAAAATTTCATAAATTAAAGAAATATTTTCAGGTTTAACTTTTCAATACCAAATTAGCCAATGTTGTGACCAAACACTAAGGATTAAACACTAACAAATGTTTGAAATTTGTAACTGATGATTTGCAAAATCTATTTACAAAAAAATGAGTATTCCATGGTAAAACTGTATGCTCCTATAAACAAATAATATTATGTGGAAAATATAGACTAAACGGAAAATATAGAAAAAAGAATAAACGAAACAGCAATAAATCTGACAAAAAAAATTTGTTTGATTAGTATATTTTAGTATTTAATTCTACTACTACTGGAGTAGTTTAGTTTTATCGTTTACAGTAACAATATTATTGTTCTAATTACTTTTTTGTTGTTTTTTTCTTCTTATTTTTTTTTTTGTTTTCAGTTGGTATTAATAGTATTAAATATATTTTATTATTATTTTTAATAATATTAATGTTTATTAGTATCTATTTAATAATTTTTTTGGTTAATATTTTTTTATTTGTTTTTATTTTCAGAACGAACGACAAAGTTGAACATATTATGGCGAATACTTTCGGAGGTTGGTGTGATTGCTGGATGAAAATCAAGGAAACTGGCAATGTTTTATTATTTGAATTTATAATTTTTCCTAAACTTTTTCAGCTAGAAAAATTAAAAGCGAAATACATATTGCTGTGAATTATTTTAGACCTGTTTGTTTTTCAATAAAAACATTTAAAATTAGTTGATGTTATCAAAAACAATGTTGTTGTTATTTAATAGTCTTTAGGTTTGCATATAAAGGTACATCATTTCTTACTATATCTCAGATTGAAAGCAAATGAACAAATGCCATATAGCCTTGATGTTCATGTCTTCCAATCTGGGTATAGATTTATTTAATTACGACTGGTTACTCATTATACAGAAACATCGGGATATCGCCTACAGCACAGGTATGATACTAAAGTACCCTTCGGGATATTCGGTATCCGTAAAGATTTCCGAAAATGAGAATTGAGATTATTTTCGTTGGCAATACATTCTAATAAAATTAAAATTTGTTTCTTCGTTGCAACACGGCATGATTCCAGCGGATCTTCCGGGACATCCGAAGTTGAAAATTTAAGTTTTATTTTGTGGCCACAGGTTTTCCGAAAAAACAAAAATGCTCTCATGTTGGGCGCCAATTTGTAACGTATCCCTTGTTTTAAAGCGCAGATCGGCACTAGACTGTGGCTTAGCTCGCTGGATGGGGGGGGTTATTTCCGCGGGGTAGTACAAATGAAAATTATTTGTGCCGAAGAGACTAACAAGCAAAAAACATATAACAGTGGACATTTCTGAAAATAATAGGAAACTGAAAAATTAAAAGGAAGAGTTAAGAAATAAACACTGAAATGAAAAGATAACTGATTTTTTTTTATTTGGAATTATTTGTAGAAGACCAGGGCAAGAGTAGAGTACTGGAAATATGTATATATAGTATTGGAAATATATATAGTATTGGAAAGGAAAAGGGTGGGTTTCGATGATGTACCGTTTTTGTAGTTGTTATAACATCAACACGATTTCCAAGATTTCCATTCTGAGGATATCGATGGCATTATCCTTCCAGGCTTGCCCGCCCCTGATATGACTTTTCAGTCATCCTTGGCAGCTTCTTTGCCTGCATTTATTTTGTGGGAAGCTACCCCAAACACGATTCACCCAACCTTCACGTATCCGGTATGTTCAACTTTTTTTTACACAATTTAGCACATTGGTTTCTATTTACAATATTCTAACACACATTTATTATAGACGTAAAAATAAGCATGTTTTACAAAAATTAATGGCAGTTTTAATCTTAACTTCTAATGGTGTGGACTGGAAAAGAAATACAAAAAAAAAGAAATTGAACATATATATGGTTTTACTTTTAATTCATTGTCTGCTGTTTTTTTTAATTTAATTACTTCATTTATTTGTTAAAATTAGTTAATTATTTCTTTGTGTTTTTGTATTTCTTTTACCGTGTTCACTGCTGATTTAAATAATCGATTAATTAATAATGAGAATACTTATAATTTTCTTAATATTTTAGCATTTTTTGATTTAGACGTTATTTACATTGTTTCATAATTAATCTCTTTTAGGGAAAAAATATAGTTTTTTTTGTAATTGTTTTTAGTGTTTTCACTAATTTACATGTATTTTAATTAATATTTTTTTTGTTTAACATAAAATTCATATTATTTTTGTATTTTGATTGTTCTAATGTTCGTTATATGTTATTTTGTTTTAGGTATAAGACAATTACTACACTCACGGACACATTTTGAACAAACAGGTTGAGATTAGGCATGTAAATTTCAACTAATTTTGTTACTACAGGTACCTTTTTATTACTTTTTTCCTTTTTATTTTAATTCTGGAAGCCTTACGGAATTTTCCTTTTCCTCAGCACTTTTCTTTCATTTATTTCACTTTTTTCCAATTGCTCAATTTCGCATACATTTTGACAACCATGAAATTGAGATATTTACAACATTTTCGTTGAAATTGACATGAAATTGTCGTATACAACGCTGTTTTTATGCTAAAATTTTAATTTAGAACCTGTCTACGCATCATAGAATCAAAATTACTTTAATCATCATTAAAAATATTCATTTAAATTAGTTACATTTTTTACTCAATCCATGGAAAGACCTATATGCAAAATTAACTTTAAATTTCTATTTCACAATTTGATCTTTGCAAATACCAATTAGAAAGAAGAGAAAACAACAAAACAACATACATATATCAAGATCATTGACTTCCCTGGAACGGAATTAAGCTGCTTTGTTGTTATAATTCGAAAATCGTTGCTCTTCTGCTTTGCATCTCAAAGCAGAGACAACGACTCACATACACACGCACACATCTAATTCAACCTTTCACATGCCCAAGTAATGTACAAGTGAATGTTGTTGTTGTTGTTGTTTTTTCTAACTTCTTTTTGGTAAACACAATAAGAACAGCGCAAAAGAAGTCAGTCGCTTTTATCACTTTCAATCGTACTCATGTTTCGAGAACAAAATTAAAAGGAAAAATAATAAAACATTAAAAAATATTTAGTTAAACAGTAAACATAAATTGTATATAATTACATAAAACTAAGACAAAGTGAACTCCAAATAAAACCAATAAACAAGTGTTATTAAACCATACAAAAAAACTCAAATCAGACATTTTTTATTAAAGACATTAAAAGTGGAACAGTGGAACAATGGAAATAATTTAAAACCATAACACACATTCTGTCCTATGAACCAAATTTACTTTTCGGAAAGGGGATAAAACATAAAAATACACATGCATCGGCGATTTTCATGTACACGTCAGAATTTTTTTTTTTTTAAGTTTGAAGTATAAAGCTCGTAGTGGCCTGTGTGAAAGCCTTTGGACCGATTTTTAACCCTTTTTCAGTGATCCAATCGAGCTGATTTTTTGCAGGCAGACTCGTGGAAATGTCTGTATCACGTCAATTTTTTTAAAAAATAGATTTTTATCAATTCTAAGATTTTCCTAATTTTTTTTTTAAATGGTTATCGTTTTTTTAAGGTTTCAGTTCGTTAAAAAAAAAATTTTTTTTATTACTTTTGTTTTATAAAAATAAAGAATTGTTACATTAAAAATTTTAATGTTTTTAAAGAAATTTAGGCCTTTTATCAGTATCGCGACAAATAGACCAACAGTATTCGCCAAGCATATGCGTAATGTCTTTTCCTTTAAAGCGCTTTTAAATAGCCGCAATGTCCTGGTGGAACCTTTCGCCATGCTCATCGCCACAAGCTCCTAAATCATCAGGGAAAAAATCTAAATGATTGTGAAGAAAATGAATCTTTAGCGACATTAATATGCCCATTTCGCCATATGCCGAAACCATTTCTGCTACAATATTTCTATAATTGGCAGCTCATTTGTTGCCAAGAAACTGCTCAATAGCGGCAACTGTACCTTTCCATGCACGTTGTTCGATAGCATTTAATTTTGATGAAAATTCAGAACTTGCAATTATTTTTTTTATCTGCGGACCATTGAAAACACCTTAAATCAAAAAAATCATTAAAAAACATAAAGTTACTGAATGACTTCTTAAAAAAATACCTGCATGAATCTTTGCGCCGCTCAATTTCGGAAAAATTTTGCGCAAAGTTGCAATGGCCTCGCCATCACGATCCAGTTTTTTAACAAAATTTGATACGGGACCGAGTTTAATGTGTAGTGGAGTCAAAATGATTTGAGACGGCTGCACCAATGGTAGATTCTCTATACTTTCTACGCCTACTTTGTTGCATGTTCGCGGCTTCCACTTAAATTCAGTGTAATGCTCATCTCTTTTTCGACCTTCCCATGTACACAAAAAGCACTGGTGGGTTGGAAATCCATGCTTAACACCCATGAGTAAACCGACCACTTTCAGATCGCAGCATATTTTCCAATTATGCTCTTTGTACTTTATCAGCTGTAATATTAATTCCATGCCTTCGTATGTTTCCTTGAGGTTTGTGGCATATGCGATCGGGACAGATGGATGTATGTTACCGATATGAAGCAGCACGACTTTAAGGCTGTTGACCGATGCATCGATGAAAAGTCGCCACTCCTCTGAAATATTCCGATACTTGTGGACTCTCGCATTCGATGCAAGAAAAGTTGATAGCAGTGTTGGTACAACTGTTGATTCTGCATCGCTTATTTCGGAAACATTTTCAAAAATCTCCACTGAAGCCGCTACACGCTCTTCTGGTGAGTATAGAACTGCTGGAATTACCGATTCTACATTAGCGTAGCGAATTTTGTTGCGGTGAATGTATTGGTACCCTTTTGTTTGAGCAAAAGTAGCACGATTCAATGCGATATACCACAAGTAAGGAACATAAGCAGTCTTAAATATTTTCTGAAACGAATTCACCACTGTTTTAGTAATATTTTTCAAATTTTTACTTGGTTCGAATAAGCCACAAACGTAACAAAAGTTATTTCGCGTCGGACACTGCATTTTTTTCAGATGAAATATATACAAATACGTTGTCGCACAACAGAACTTAAAACAATTCTGCAATTCCTTATTTCATCTGTCAGCCCAGTTGTAAGTGTTGTAAAAGTCAAAACCTGTTTAGTGTTAGAAGGTTACTATTGATTAACTACAACTTTATCGAGTAGGATGGATCAAAAAAAATTTTTTTTTCGTAACGCTTAAGTATTTTAAAAATTTGGAGTCCCTTCAAGTTATGCTAAGAAAAGTGAAAAAAATATTTTTTTTTCAAAAATAATAAAAATTGGGGAAAATCTGAGAATTGATAAAAATTGTTTTTAAAAAATTTGACGTGATACAGTCATTTCCACGAGTCTGCCTGCAATAAATCAGCTCGATTGGATCACTGAAAAGGGTTAAAAATCGGTCCAAAGGCTTTCACACAGGCCACTACGAGCTTTATACTTCAAACTTAAAAAAAAAAATTCTGACGTGCACATGAAAATCGACGATACACGTGTATTTTTATTTTTTCCCGTCTTGCCGAATATGTGCAGTTGGTTCATAGGACAGAAAAAAATCTATTTTTTGTAACGCCGTGTAATATACGACAAATAACACAACCTTGAATAAACATTTGGTCCTTGTCGAACCGTATTCGTGTTTTAACAAAACTTAAAAAACATTGTTTTTTGTTAAATTTCAAAATATCTCAAAATAAGTCGTACCAGTGACCTAACCCCTTCAACATCAAATGTGTGTGCCAAAAAGAAAAGTATTTAGTGAACAGACAGTCAAGAACAAAAATATTTAAATACTAAAACAAACATTTAAAACTCAATCGGAAAATCCAAGTGCATATAACGGGAAAATGTTTCAAGACTTAACCTTGAACATTAAAAAAAAATCATCAAGTGCAATTTCTTCTTTACTTTTAGACCTCAACCACAACAACAAAACAAAGAAAACATCAAAGACAACAATCGTCAGCATTGTCAACGGGACCTCAGCAACCACAAAAAGAGCAAGTATTCGAGCAACAACAACTGAGTAAGTACTCAGTTTTTCACATACATACATACTCATATACTTCTTGCCCTTCGCTCTCCGATTGACTTCCTTTTTCGTAAAAGTAAAGAGTTGCCATATCAGACACCTTTAATAATTTTCCGGGGAAGTTTTGGGAGTATATTTCTCAAAATATATTGCGACCTGTTGACATTTTTGAACATCCCACACTCTTTGACCGTGTCACATTTCCTTCTTGAACTTCCTCGAACTCCCAGCCTTAAAAAATGGATCTTCTTAATAAATTTACAAACTCGTATAACGATTTAGTTGACTTTGAAGAAGTCCAAGCGGGTAGCAAAGCGGAGGACAACGTACACGCATTAGAAGTTCTTGGTGTACATTTGGATTATCTCTGGACTCAAGTCAAACGTAGTTACGAAGATTGTCGCGATTATAAGGCTCGAGGAGAAGAAAGGCCAATAGACATTAGCAAGTTACGAGAATCATTTAAAAAATCGCTAATGGCCTATAAATGTTCTTTAAGTTCAATTAATGCGGAAATTGACTCAATAACACCCGCTCCTAGGACTCCAGTGGAAGGAACATACTATTCAATGGTGCCACCAGACCAAACTATAATTGAAAAATCTCCTCAATATTCAATAAAACTTCCTCCATGCGACACTGACATTTTTCACGGTAGCTACAAAAACTGGCCCACATTTAGAGACCTTTTTTCTGCAATTTATATAAAAAATACACGGTTGAGTAATGTAGAGAAACTCTATCATTTAAACCAAAAAACAGGAGGTGAGGCCCGTGAAATTATATCACTCGTTCCATTGACCAATGATGGTTTTGACCTCGCATGGAAGAATTTAACATACCGTTATGAAAATAAACGGATGCAAATTAATGAGCAATTAAAGACTCTATTTAATTTGCCATCAGTTTCAACGAACTCTAGTTCGTCTGTTAAGTCACTTCAACGGACAGTTAACGGTTGTATCCAAAATCTGAGAACTTTCGACATTAATACAGGCACATGGGACCCGATTCTAATCTACCTTTGTTCAATGAAGATGCCCAGATGCTATTTAGAAGAATTTGAAAATGCACTAGATGATAGTTCTAACATGCCTTCCTGGAATGACTTTGACAAATTTTTGACTCAACGTTTTAAAACATTGGAATCCGTAGAAAATATTCAACCATCAACCTCGACGTTTAGTCATTCTTCAAACGATAGCAGAAAGAATAATCCCAAAGAAAAAAACATAAATGCATTCCAGACGAACCTAGAACCACATTCAAACCTAGTTGAAGCGAATTATAGATCCTATTCTACAAATCTAAATTCGAACTATTTGACCTGTCAGCTTTGTAAAGATGCACATTTAATGCGAAATTGTCCTAAATTTTTACAAAAAAGCATAAATGATCGCATTCACGTTGTCAAAACTACACAGTCTTGATTTAATTGCCTCTATAAAGATCATGGCGTCAAAGAGTGCAAAAGTAAATTCGCTTGCCGAATTTGCGGCTACAAACATCATACCCTCTTACATAAGGGCAGTGGAACACAGTACACTGCGCCTGAAGTCGAAGCCAGCGAACAACCTAGTACAAGTGCCCAGGCTTTAACCACAACTATACAGTCCACTTCCACATCAAACCTAAACCAATCAAACATCACAACATTAACTCTACGCGATGATAAACAACCTCCGTCAACAAATCATGTGCGAGAGACTTTACTGTTTACGGCCATCGTGCAATTAGAATCTAATGGTCAGAGATACGAAGCAAGAGCGATCATCGACACAGGATCCCAATCGACTTTTATCTCTGACAAACTGAAGTATAAGTTAAGACTTCCGACCAAACGAAATCTAGTACATGTCTCAGGTTTAAGTCCCACAGTCACTGAAACTTCAACACAAGCTTGCATTTTTACGCTGTGCTCTCGAGTGGAACCTAGCTTCAAATTAGACGTCCTATCACCAGTATTGGAGGCATTACCATTCAACTTACCACCTAAAAATCTGGACATAGAGTTCTACAATCGATCAAAATCTGAAATATTGCTTTTTAATGCCGTGGCACTAGACAAAATCCTCACACAATTTTGGGAGGTGGAGGAAACTTCGAAAACCATTTTAAGGTCTGCAGATGACACCATTTGCGAAAACATTTATAAATCTACAACATACCAAAATAGTTCGGGAAGATATATTGTCACCCTTCCGTTTAAAAATGACGAAGAAATCGGACACTCACGAAAAATAGCCATGGCGCAATTTATTCGTATGGAGAAAATACTTAGTAACAAACCTGACATAAAACAACAGTATGATCAAGTCATACTTGAATACTTAGACCTCGGGCATATGAAAAAAGCCCCACAAGCGGACATAAACAAAATTCCAAATTACTACTTACCTCATCACGCAGTTATAAAACCTGACAGAGTAACCAAAACAATTCGTGTGGTTTTCAATGCATCATCCCCAACTTCAAATAAAAAAGTCTAAACGACATTTTGTATCCTGGACCTATTCTGCAACAAGATCTCGTTTTACAGACTTTAAAATGGCGTTTTTTTAAATATGTTTACAATGCTGACATCACTAAAATGTATCGCCAAATATTAATACATCCATCGCAAACACAATATCAAAGAATATTGTTTCGAAGATCTCCCAAGGAGCCAATTGAAGACTTCGAACTGCAAACAGTGACCTTCGGAGTCAATTGTGCACCATTTTTAGCGATAAGGACTCTTCTACAAGTTGCTGATGACGTTAGCCACTCATACCCTCTAGCTGCCAAAGCATTAAAAGGAAATATGTACGTTGATGACATATTAGCCGGAGGACACACACTGGAAGAAACCATTGAACCATTGAAGAAAAGCTCCTTTCCATCGATTGTCTAAATCTCTCTGAAAACCTAGGCACCAAAACTTTAGGCATAAAGTGGAATATTAAAACAGATTCATTCTCATTTCCACAACCCAATATTGACATCAAACCTAATTGCACAAGAAGGGAAGTTCTTTCGACTATTGCCCGATTCTTTGATCCCTGTGGATGGCTAGCACCTATTATTGTTGCTGCAAAACTCATCATGCAACAAATTTGGTTGGACAAAGTCGAATGGGACGATGAGTTAACCCCTTTGACTTGTATAATATGGAAAAACTTCATCCGAAACTGCCCAGATATCCAACTATTACAAATTCCCAGGTGGATTTCCACTTTGCAATCTGGGGTGTAGATTGCAAAGTGGAAAGCAACTTTATATGTTCGACTTGAAACCAACAATTACACAACTTGCCATTTACTTGCTGCAAAAACACGTGTTGCTCCAATAAAGAAACTTTCATTACCCAGACTCGAACTGTGTGGAGCTGTGTTATTAGCGACATTAACATCAACAATAATTCCCAAATCTAAAACTATCTTCATATGAAACATATTACTGGACAGACTCAACAATTGTACTTGCTTGGCTAAAGAAACCTCCATGTGTTTGGAATACATTTGTGGGAAATCGAATATCCGAAATTGCAGACAAAGCTAACACTTCTAATTGGCGACACATAAATTCTGAGGACAATCCAGCTGACATTGCACCTCGGGGACGTTCTTCCAAGGACCTTGAAGCTCATTCTTTATGGTGGCATGGACCTCCGTGGCTTAAACGGTCCCAAAATTGCTGGCCAAAATCACATCAACCAACTGATACAACCCTAGAACAAAAAGCAATTAAATCATTTGTTAATACGATCTTTGAAGACCCGCTTGAAAGATTCTCATCTTTACCGCGTTCGTATCGCGTCTTAGCCTATGTTTTACGATTCTGGAGGAACACAGGAAATAGACACCAACTTCGGGTCACATCGGCTGAAATTTCGGGGGAAGAAATAAAATTCGTTAAATCAAAACTGATAAAAATAACTCAACACCAATATTTCACTGAAGAATATCGCCTCTTATCACAAAAATCAAAAATACAATCGAGTAGTTCACTTTTAACTTTAAACCCATTTTTAGATTCTCTTGGAATCATGAGAGCTAATGGACGTCTGACAAATTCCCCAACACTAACATATAATGAACGACATCCAATATTACTACCCCATAATTCACGCCTTTCTAAACTTATTGTCGAACACACACACAAAATGACTGCATGGTGGTAACCAATTAATGATTCGAGTATTACGCGCTGTGTTTTGGATATTCCGATTAAAACCTTTAGTCAAATTAGTTATAAACCATTGTGTCTTGTATTTTGTATAAAAAACATACACAAACTCAAATTATGGCATCCTTACCTCCTGAACGAACAATAATAACTAGACCTTTTTTAAATACTGGAGTTGACTTTGCTGGACCCTTTAGCATACGAAACTTTACAGGAACAGCATGTCTTATTACCAAGGGATATATTTGCATATTTGTTTGCTTTTCAACAAAAGCTGTGCATTTAGAAGCCACCAGCGATCTGTCGACTCAATCATTTCTTGCTGCCTTCACGAGGTTTATTGGAAGACGCGGTTGTCCAGCAAAAATGTTCTCCGATAACGGAACAAACTTCACTGGCGCAGCAGAAATAATTAAAAAAAGATCGAATGGAATTTTTCAAACGTCTGCACACAAGTATAACTCACCAATACTGAAATCAATCGCTCGAATGGGACTTTATACCCCCTGGTGCCCCACATATGGGCGGACTTTGGGAAGCTGGCGTCAAATCATTCAAATGTCATCTTCGAAAATTCATTCCAACTATGAAATTTACGTTTGAAGAGCTTTCAACAATTCTAGCTAGAATTGAGTCCTGCCTGAATTCAAACGGAACCATTCGTAGACCTATTACTAAACTTATACCCTAATTGTCCGATTGACTTTCGAAGATACATTTTCATCTCCCATTTGTAATAACTGAAACTAACACATTTAATTTCTTATTCACAGGCATGGCACAACAAACCCCTTCACACGACATCAAGGGCAAACGACCTCATAATTGGATTTATTCTTGCGGATTGTGTAAACGGGATCATGCGCTTAAGACTTGTCAACGCTTTTTAGCCTTGGGCCCCGCAGAACGTTTCGATGTTGTCTGTGAATATTTTTATTGTATAAATTGCCTAGCCTGTTCTCACACCAGAGCTAACTGTCCTACACACCTTTCATGTCAAATATGCCAAGACAAACACAACACTCTTTTACATTTTTCCCCTCAACTTAAGGACTTCACCATTCGCAAACTAAAGGGCGTTGAACGACCTCAAGAATACGCCAATCGCAACCAGAATTTGCCCCAAGAGCGTAACGACAAACCCCGAACTTCTAGGCAGAGCAAACCTGAAGAAACTTCATCGCGCAAACGAGCACCAACCTCACGAGAACGTCCAAAATCAGTCGTATGAGTTCGCACTGATTTCAACCTTCAACCTCGGCCATGTGTTTCATTCAGCTGGTCAAAAGTTTTCATTGCTACTGCTCAATTAAGGATCGCCATACCAAACGAACCTGGTTTGTGGCATATATGTCGTGCTGGTTTAAATTTTTACTCCTCGGTCTCAAAAATTTCCATCAGCCTACAGACTTCTTTGAAATTGGAAACTTTTGACTTTGGTGAAGCTCGTTTTGCCAAACTTTGCGTAAAAGCACGTCTAAATCACTTCAAATGGGAAAGAGAGTTCACGCCATGCTTACCAGCGATTTGCCAAAGAAGCCTTACAGCAAGCCAATTATGGAAAACCCAGCCGTTGACTTTTCTGATGACTCTTTAGCTGATCCGGACCCTAGATGCAATTTGCCGATCGACTTGGAACTCGGAGCCGAAGAATTTTATGCTCTCTATCGAAACGGATCGATCAATACTGACTTAAAGTTTGTGGTAGCCATGCAAACAGCAGTTGGATATGTTTTCACTGGCCCAATTGGCAAACCCTGGTAATACTACACGGAGGGGCCGAAATGTCTACGCATCATAGAATCAAAATTACTTTAATCATCATTAAAAATATTCATTTAATTAGTTACATTTTTTACTCAATCCATGGAAAGACCTATATGCAAAATTAACTTTAAATTTCTATTTCACAATTTGATCTTTGCAAATACCAATTAGAAAGAAGAGAAAACAACAAAACAACATACATATATCAAGATCATTGACTTCCCTGCAACGGAATTAAGCTGCTTTGTTGTTATAATTCGAAAATCGTTGATCTTCTGCTTTGCATCTCAAAGCATAGACAACGACTCACATACACACGCACACATCTAATTCAACCTTTCACATGCCCAAGTAATGTACAAGTGAATGTTGTTGTTGTTGTTGTTTTTTCTAACTTCTTTTTGGTAAATACAATAAGAACAGCGCAAAAGAAGTCAGTCGCTTTTATCACTTTCAATCGTACTCATGTTTCGAGAACAAAATTAAAAGGCAAACTAATAAAACATTAAAAAACATTTAGTTAAACAGTAAACATAAAATGTATAAATTAACAAGATTAAAGTTTATTCCTGTATTGCGCTGCTTAGAGGAGCGACTTCTTTATTTAATTAACAAGATTAAAGTTTATTCCTGTATTGCGCTGCTTAGAGGAGCGACTTCTTTATTTAATTAACAAGATTAAAGTTTATTCCTGTATTGCGCTGCTTAGAGGAGCGACTTCTTTATTTAATGATTCAAAATGAACTGACTTAAATTAATTACAAAATTCTTAATGATAACTACCTTACCAACTAATGATGACGTCGCAAAATATGCACCGTCGCGTTGACTGCTGGCATAACGTAAATTACCTCTGGGGTCGTTGTTCTAATTGTGGCACGCTTAACAGCGTCAGCATTGTTTGATATTACTTATGGCACAACGTCTGCGATCGTTGCTCCAATTGTGGCACGCTTAACAGCGTCAGCATTATTGGTTATTAACCCACCAAACATTTTTGGTGTTAACACCTCCCCTTTTAATTATGAGCGTCCTCGATCGTGACATTTTAGAAATATGGTATTTGGGACAATCTTGGGGTCTGTTGCGATTCCATAAAATTTGTGGTGGCAACTTCAGGGAGTGAGAGGTGTACTGCTGGTATAGTGGTTACAATTTCTTTGCTTGTTTGATTTCTTCCTCTCACAAGCATCACTACGAATAGTATGATAATGGTGGATAATCCAAAATTAATTCCTGAAGTCCATCTGTTCTTGACATCTAGGAGGCCGATTTCTTCGGTATTCTTGAGGTGAAGTTCTTTTACTGATTGTAAGGTAAGCGTTTTCTCAATCGTTGATCCAGGTAATCTAGGCTGTAAAATAGGTGGTAAAGGTTGAACATCCATCATTTGGAAATAGTTATATGTTTTGTCTTTGACAACTATTGATGCATTATGGTACTGCAGAATGTAGGTTCCGGTCAGATCCCGTGGTTCTTCGTTAATATGAATAGTTTCGTTGATTTGATTTAGTAGGAGTATTCCAGGAACAATTTCTTCAACAGTGGGTATGTCGGCATTGTCTATTAATGTGCAATTTGAAGTGTGACTTCTCGGTAAATTTGTTAGGCAGGTATCATTATTTATATTTTCAACATTAATACTATTACAGATGGTTAATTTATTGTATGATTTACAGGGGTACTTTATGCCAAAAGTTGAGTTGTTACATAACAATACTTCGTTATACAGAATCTTATTAACGTATTTTCCAAATTTAGTAGGTTTAACTATTAATTTATTACATGAATTTACATCGGTAGTTGGTATGGTAACAATATAAATAAGATGACTATTGCTGGAGGCTATTTTAACTTCAGAGAACTCGAATGCTTCTTCTAAATTAATATAAGGGATGGCTTCCTTTTCAAAAATTTGTTTAACAATATTTATTTCGTTGTTTGTGAGAATGAATGAGTTTACTATTCCAGCTTTTGCCCAGTGGATGGCATATTGAATACTTAAAAGTTCTTCTTTTAATAATTTTATTTTGTATTTAAGAGTTGATACTTGTGATTCATTGACTATTTCATGAGAATTGAAATACTTTACAATTTGATTAGTTGTTTGAGCTAGAGCATTCATATTATCTATAGATAGTTTATTTACAATTACTTGTCTATCATTATTTCGCAAAACATTATTCATTTTTTGTTTAATTCTATTGAGATGGGCTTGGAGTTGATTGGTTTCATGGGATAGGAAGGGGTACAGAGGATGGGATGTGCTCACGTTGTGGTGTAGGGTCAGTTGTATTTTGTCTATTAGATTCTGTGATGAGCTCTCATCACTATGTTGCGTTGCTGTCATGGAGTTAATATGTGTTACCTCCTGTGGAATTCTTGACAGTGCGTCTGCAACAACATTAGTGTTTCCAGGTTTGTACATTAATTCATATTTGTAATTTTCCAAAAAGGCCTTCCACCTTTTCAGTTTGTAATTCGAGTTTTTATTATTTAACGCATACGTTAAAGGTAAATGGTCCGTGAAGATTTTCATCTTGGCTGCGCCATAAAGATAATTTCTAAGAGACTTGAGAGCCCATACTATTGCGAGCATCTCCTTTTCGTTCGTCGCATAGTGCTCTTCGGGCTTATGGAGAGTTCTTGATAGAAAAATTATTGGTCTATTATCCTGGGATAATACAGCGCCGAGGGCAAAGTTAGAGGCATCCGTAGTCAATTGGAATTCTTTTTCGAAGTCCGGGTAAGCTAATAAGACATCTTCGGATATCAGTGTATTCTTTAATTTCTTGAAGGCATTTAAAGCCTCTTCGTCAAGATCTACTTTTATTTTACTCGAAACATGTTTGGACATGCGTCCATTTTCCCCCCTTAAAAGTATTGTCAGGGGTTTTGCTATTTTAGCATAGTCCCTGATAAAACGTCTATAAAAGTTCGCGAGTCCGAGGAAGGATCTGAGATCTTTAAGTGTGTTGGGAATCGGAAAATTTTGAATCGCTTTTACTCTTTCCGGATTTGTCTTAATTCCCGAATCTGATATGATAAACCCTAAGAATTCTACTTCTTTTTTTAGGAACTCACATTTGTCCAACTGGACCTTCATATTTGCTCCTTGTAGGGTCTCAAAGACTATTTGCAGGTTTTTCAGATGTGTCTCTTCATCCTCTGCGAAAATGATGATATCGTCAATGTAGACGAAACAAATTTTCCCTATATGCTCACGTAAGATATCATCGAGAGCTCTTTGGAAGATTGAAGGGGCATTTTTCAGCCCGAAGGGAAGTCTTGTGAACTCATATTTTCCATTGTTCACAGAGAATGCAGTTTTTTTCATATCACTTTCCTTTAGCGGTATTTGGTGAAAACCACTCTTCAAGTCGATTACAGAAAACCATTTACTTTTGGATAGTTGTGGCAAGATATCATTTATATTCGGGATTGGGTACTTGTCAGGTATAGTAACATCGTTTAGTTTTCTGTAATCGATAACTAAACGATATTTCTTTTTCCCTGAGGCGTCAGCCTTTTTCGGTACGATCCATATCGGCGAGTTATATGGTGACCGAGATGGTCGTATTATATTGTTATCCAATAATTCTTTAATCTGACTTTCGACTTCATCTTTTAGGTGCAGTGGATATGGGTAATACCGTGAGTATACCGAATTTTCGTCCTTGGTTTGTATTTCACCCATGACCGACGTGGTGACAGTTAATTTCTCATTCGGGTCACTAAATAATTTTTCATACCTCTTCACAATTAAATCTAGGTTGACTTTTTGTTTTTGAGTCATATGGTTGTTCCTGATGTTTATCGTATTTACGGATTGGGAGTATTGTTGCTTTATTAGCACCTTTGTTCTATTATCTATTAACATATAATTTTCGGAAGTAAAGATAACCGCATTCAATTCCTTTAAGCTATCGTTTCCCAGGATAGCGTTAAAAGATTTCAACGTTGGTAACAGAAAAAATTTAGTGCCATTAGAATTTGTATGGAAAAGATCTATAAACGTATGGTGTGTAATTTTGGTTTTACCACCAACAGAATTCGCGTAAAACGTTTCATTATTTGGAATTGGGTTTTTGATAAGTTCGGGTTGGACATAATTTTTATTTGATCCCGTGTCAATTAAAAATTTTAGTGTTTGACCTGAGCTCGTCCTACACTCGATATATGGTAGGGACGAGCTTGTTAGCCTAAAAAATGAATATCAATGAATTCCTGTGTTTCATTCTGTTCATCCTCTTGATTGAAGGTGTTATATTCATTAACATATTCATCTAATGGTTGTAATTCTTGATCATTTTCATAATTGTACATTTCCGATGCATAGTTTTCTTCATTTGAATCGTTTTGAGGTGCATCTGTTTGGAGGTGAAAATTCCTTTGTATTTTCGCTGGTTGATGAACCTGTGCTGATTGATTGGTAGGTCTTTTTCCTACAAACTTGTTATCCTGCACCGGCCTATTCATATAATTGACCGCTTTCGATCGCATGGATTGATCTACATCCATTGGTTCTGGTTTGGCTTGCGGCTTCGGTGCCGTTGGACGTTGGGGAGCGAAACCATAGCCATTTTGATAATATTGCCGTTGAGGCATCTGGTTAAAGAATTGTTGTTGAGATATTGATGGCTGGTTTTGGTTAAAATACCCTTGAGGTATTTGATTGAAGGATTGTGGAATAAATCCTTGATTTGGATTAATATATTTCGGATTATAGTTCTTACGAGGTGGAGGTTGCTGTTGAGATTTCTCGGTTTTTGCATGGGAATTTGCATACTGTGCTCTATATTGTTGGTTCTCTAATTTGAGACACAAATGCAGAGCTTGAGGAAGGTCTGTGGGTTCCCTTATTCCCAGAAGACGGGGCAAATCACCTTTAAGTCCTCTGATAAATGTATCCAGCGCTTTGTCCCTATAGGTTTGTGTTAGAATATCTAACGATTCACGTCCCATCTCCATACTGGAGAGTTTATTTGTTATTAGAGACAGGTGGGAGTATACCACCTGGTAAAATTCTTGTATAGTACAATTGCCTTGTACAATAGATATCATTTGGTATTCCAGGGTTGACAAATCCCTTTTGTCTGCATAATGCAGTGTCAGACAGCGGGAAATGCATTCCCAGTTTAGAGGAGTATTGTAAGATTCTAGGGCGGCGTCAGCGCTGCCAATAATCTTATTTCTGATAACGTTGAGGATACCGAAATATTTCGGCGTTCCCTTATAGGATTCATATAGTTTTAAAATTCTTTCCACGCTCTTTTTCCAGGAGCTATACTCGGATTGGTTGCCAGAGAATTCCCTAAGACACCTAACCACGTCTGGAATTTTGTCCAGTTCGGTAAGATTTCCCCTATATCTTTCCTCTATGTCTTGGTCTATTCCCGAAATATCTGCGTTTGGATTTAGAATTTGCCTGACTACATTTCGGGATTGTTCTGCACACATTTGCCTTATCGCGTCGATATCAATCGCGTTCACGTTAGGTTGAATTTGGGGTATGGGAGGATTTTGGATGTTTAGGATAGGGGGTCTCACTAAATTGCTTGGGTTTGCCATTTTATATTTTTCTTTTCTTTTATATTTTGAATATTTTATTTTTAATCACTTATTTATTATGTTTAAACTACACAGGATTGGTTTTACAATTTTCTTACTGCCGCTAGAGGGTCCCGTAGGATTCGTAGTGGCTTCTAGTCACTTATCACTATACTCACACTAAAATAATTGCTAGCATACTGGGAGCCGGAAGGTCGACAGAATCCTTTTTCTTTGTTGGTACTCAGGGGTCAATTTTTCACAGCTGCTCTCAGTTGAAGGTCCTACGGTCTCTTCCTGCTGATTGTGTTGAATTTGTAGCCTGTTCGGGTACTTGATTTAGTTGCACTTGTAGCCTGTTCGGGTACTTGATTTAGTTGCACTTGTAGCCTGTTCGGGTACTTGATTTAGTTGCACTTGTAGCCTGTTCGGGTACTTGATTTAGTTGCACTTGTAGCCTGTTCGGGTACTTGATTTAGTTGCACTTGTAGCCTGTTCGGGTACTTGATTTAGTTGCACTTGTAGCCTGTTCGGGTACTTGATTTAGTTGGGCGCCAATTAACAAGATTAAAGTTTATTCCTGTATTGCGCTGCTTAGAGGAGCGACTTCTTTATTTAATTAACAAGATTAAAGTTTATTCCTGTATTGCGCTGCTTAGAGGAGCGACTTCTTTATTTAATTAACAAGATTAAAGTTTATTCCTGTATTGCGCTGCTTAGAGGAGCGACTTCTTTATTTAATGATTCAAAATGAACTGACTTAAATTAATTACAAAATTCTTAATGATAACTACCTTACCAACTAATGATGACGTCGCAAAATATGCACCGTCGCGTTGACTGCTGGCATAACGTAAATTACCTCTGGGGTCGTTGTTCTAATTGTGGCACGCTTAACAGCGTCAGCATTGTTTGATATTACTTATGGCACAACGTCTGCGATCGTTGCTCCAATTGTGGCACGCTTAACAGCGTCAGCATTATTGGTTATTAACCCACCAAACATTTTTGGTGTTAACATATATAATTACATAAAACTAAGACAAAGTGAACTCCAAATAAAACCAATAAACAAGTGTTATTAAACCATACAAAAAAACTCAAATCAGACATTTTTTATTAAAGACATTAAAAGTGTTAAACAAAGGGTAACCAAATTGGACATACAACAATGGAAATAATTTAAAACCATAATATACGACAAATAACACAACCTCGAATAAACAGTACCATTTTTTACAATTGTGCACAAACACATGAGCATTAAATTAACAGCTAAAAATATAACAAATTGTATGCTGACACCAGAATCAAACTAAAAAAAATTCATTTTCAATGTTTAAAATGGAAAAGTAAGTACATATAAATGGATAATACAAGCTGGTTGTTTATACGAAGTCAATACTTGCCATTATCGATTATAAGTCTATGTATTTTTTGGAGAAATTTTCACTAAGATTCACAGTGCTTTTATGTGTGCTTGGGGGATTATTTATGGGAAGCAGATTGGAGAGCGGTGCGGAAATTTATACGCATGGAGGTATTCCTTCTGAGACTACGAAGAGTTCACAGCGGACGGCAATACAGCCTTAAGTGTATGCGAAGGTATGGATCATGAGGCGAGGCAGCAATGCCTTCCCTCTCTCTAATCTTTGTTGGTTCTCACATGAATACATTCCGGGAGTTATGAGTTGAATATACAGAATAGATGAAGACTTTATTGCCCACTTTGACGAAGTTGCGAAGCCCACAAAACCAAAGCCGTTAGCCGGAATTAAATAAATCCAAGCAAATGCGAAACTGGTGGGATTTTCCGATGCATTTTTTTGTAATTTGTAAATTATGTGTCAGCTTTTGGAGCAAATTTAAGTTCCGTCTAATCTCTTTAATGTATTGGCTACGTCCAGTTAGTAAGTTAATTTTAAAATTTGAGATGGCCCACTCTGACATTAACCAGCTCAACTATTGTGAGAGTTATCAGTTTTGTCAATTACAACATTATAGTAAAGTAGTTTACAACTATTTTTATTTTTGAGACCAAAGTACAAAAAGAGGTCAAACTGGCAAGAGTTGGCTGAAAACATTTAGCTTCAGCTTTGGGAGGAAACCATTGGAAATCTGCGGGGCATATTTATCATATTTATCAGGAGGTCTCCGCCAAAATAAAAAGTTTTCCAGTGAAATAAAAATTAAAATTCAAAATCTGACTAGCAAATACAGGTGTGTTAGAGTAGTAGCGTGTCCAAAAACATAGCGTTTTCTAAAATCCGGTTTTTATTTTTGTTCGGAAATCAACTCAGAAAAACAGGGTCCATTTTTTTAATTAAATTACACATGTGCCACTTATTACAAATTAACATTAAACTAAGTTGACTACTGATTAGAGTGTTCAAAACGGATGCCGGATAACTGGGTTTCTTGATATTAACCGAGTGTCGGTTTATTAAATAAGCAAAATTTCGAAATAACCGGCTTTTAGTAAATTTTTGTTAAATGTACTTCCAAAAATTTCAAAAGAGATGATTTTAAAATATTAATGATTTATTCGAATAACACGACAGTAACACGATATCTATTTTCAAATAGAGTTTTACAGCTTGAATAAGTTTTTAAACCTTTTTTTAAATCAAAGTCAATTTGTAATTTGAATAAATTATGTGCATCTTATAAGATTTTCATACATGAAAATGTATTTTTAATTCGAATGTAATTTTCAAATTTAAATGAGTTTAATTTGAATTTGAATTAAACTTATCAATTTTATTAAACATTCCTTTCCAATTTGAATATAATTTACATTTAATTTAAAAATTTAACGTGATCGACAAATTTAAACACAGCTAATCTCGAGATTGAACCACGAATAGGAATATATAATTCAATCCAATTGAACTGAATTGAATTGATTTCAATTTAATTCAGTTCAATTCAGTTGAGTCCAATTTAATTCATCTAACCTAGTCCAATTCAGTTGAATTTGATTTTAAAAGTCAGTTTGTAAAAATTACTTTCGCTTTGTATTATATCACTCCACAAATAATAATTATTTTTATCTCTCCCAATTGGATGATGCGGCCTTTAGGAGAATACACAAGTCCCAAACTTGTAAAAGTTCTTGACTTTGCTATACTACCATTATTTAGTGCTGTCGTTCCTAACGGGATCGAAAAGGGAAATCTTTTATTTATACGAAATAATCAATAAATAAATATTTATCTGATTTGTCTAGCTAACAATGAATTAATGACATAAATTCAATGGTGAATGGCTATGTAGCCCAAATCTTGCAACACCTCATTTTCCAATATTTTTCTTATGTTCACACGATTGAAACATCACAACCGATGGACATTTGTGTGTATGTATACACACATATGTATGTATACAACCGTTTCATGGTTTTCTTTGTCAAAGAACTTATATCTTTGAGCTGGTGGTTAGAATCGCTTTTGTTGTATTTTAAATTATTTTATTCTTCAATATTTCGCTAACCATTGGGTAGTATCGTCGGGAAGGTAATCACGATTATTAATTAAACATTAAATGAAAAAAAATAATGAAATTAAAATTTAAAATTAATTTCTAATTAATAATTGTGCTTATTTAAAATATATATCATATTCCAATATGGAATGCCTGTTTAATATAAAATTTAAAAGTTTTATTCAAATTCGCATTAAACTGATTTAAAACCGAAAATCATATTCAAATTTGAATAAGATTTTCATGTATGAAAATGAAAATCTTATGAAGTTTAAATATTTTTACGCTGCTGTTTGAGATTTGAAATCTGACATCACGCTCGAAGAATATTGATTATCTTTTAAAATATTTAGTTATCACAAAATTTTAATTCTGAAATTTGATAAAATTTTGTTTTGAAAAGCTTAATTAATTTTTAATTAATTCAAATCATTTTAAAAAAAACAATTGTTTGGATATGTCAGGATATTAACACAATTTAAGTAAAATCCGATTAACCGACATCAAATAACCGGTTCCCGGTTTGTTCGAAAATTACGTTCAAAAAAATTTACCGGCTTTTCATTCTGTGAACCCGAAACCCGGTTTTCCGAAAAACTATTTTTTCGAATAAATCAAAACCGGTTATTCGAAAATGTCGGCATTCTGAACACTCTAGTACTGATGGTGCAAAATCAAGTAAACGCGTGAAAGTCTCCAAAACTTGCAGAGCAAACGTCAAAACAAAATAAATTTTTTCTCATACAAAATGACTTGCGCAAACGTATAAAAGTTTCGAGGCAATTTTGCTGAGCAAACATCGAAAACGAATCAACGGACATTTGTGCCCGTCGTTTCGAATGAGATTTTGCAAGTTTTCGAGTTTTACAGCCAAAGTCACGATGTCGAACGTTAACGTTCGCTTTCTTTCTATGCGACAAACAGCTGATTTGGGAGTCACTAACAAGTGAACGAAAATATACAATTCAGTACAAAATCGGACCCCACTTACACCCTCTCCATCAAAATCCAAGCGAACGAACCAGGCACTCACTTTCGTTTCTGAATGCGAGTCACTATCTTTCGACTTGTCGTTCGCATGGTTTTACGTGTGTTTGTGTGGTTGTTGTTCAAAGCAATAACATAAACTTGACGTTCGCAATTTAATTTCGGAGCGAGAGAGGAGAGTACGAAGAACCAGTACCTAAATTGAAATCTATTTTAATAACAAATTTATTATAATGACATTATTTTCTGTCCATTGTGTTTCTTCCATTGAATTCTATATAAATTGTTTTTGTTTCAAGCTTTTATTTCATTACCAGCTATGCGACAACCAAAAGACAAGTGACTGGTTTTGACAGTTTCGTTCGCATAGATGACAGCGAAAATAGTTAGTGGCTTCCGATTTTGCAAACACACAATCACAAGGGCGTAGCCAGGATATGAAACAAGGTGGTGCCACGAAAATTATGATTTTTTATGATTATGATTTTTTATGATTATTACAATTTCGATCTATTTGAGGAGTAATCTGCGTGGATCTTCTGAAAATTTTTCTACAATTTTTTCCAAAAATTCGTCCTTCTCGGTTACCAATTTTCGGTGGACGCTTCGCATACATAGACCTGCAATATATATATACTTATTTTTTGATCATAAATAAAATTGTATATTATTTTACCGTTTAAACGAGCTTCAGTCATTGTGGAGCGCAACCATGTTTTTACTCGCCTTAAAGTGCTAAATGACCGCTCAACAGTTGCAGTAGTGCACGGCTGTGACAATGAAATTAATAACGCCTTCCTAATATTTGGATAAAATAATCCAGAGTCTTTCAAAATACTCGCCAGCTCTAATTCGGCTAATTCATCTTTACCCATTTTTTTTTTGTTGCCAAGAATTATACCAAAGCTCAATTTCTCCTTCCAAATCATCCAACTCATAAAAATGCTCAAACGTTTTTGTGGCATCTTTAGCTCTTCCAGCTTCAAAAAAAGCATGTTTGACGGGTGCAAACAATGAGTTGCAAACCCTGACCTATTCTCTTCATTAAATCTTCTGTCCAGTGATGAAATTAAAGAATCTATATAAGGAATGTATATAGATCGCTTCCAGTATTCAGCAGGTGATGAAAATGGGGGATTTGAACGGTGTGTTTGACGAGAGACTATCCTTGGAACAGACATCTCTACTCCTAAATTGGCTGTGTTTTCTTGAATAGAAAAAAGAAATCCGTTCACAATGCCCTGTGCATTAGTTCGGTGTTCCTGTAGAACGGCCATTATTAATTTTATTTGCTTGGCACATTGCAATAAATCCATAGTTTTAGACTGCAAAATATTTGAAGTTGGTTCCAACAGAAGGGAATACTGTGCAATTACAAAACCACTGAAAACGAAAACGGGTTGAGTGGCTGCGCAATGGACTTGAAAGGCATGTTTCCGCGTGTTCTGATTTCCTTCACCTGTTAACCTTTCCAATGTTTCCACAATATCAACAAACTTTTCTTTGAAACGCGCGATACTTTTATATTTGTGTGTCCAACGTGTCTCGCAGAGCATTGGGATACTTGGAATGCACTTTCTTCTCAAAGGTGATTCCCGAAAAAAATTTATAATATCTTTTATTGTACCTATAAATGAAAAGATTGAAGATGAATTCGTTATAAATCCGTAAACAGTTAAATACATACCTGTTTCGAATTTCTGGGAGAACGTTTAGATCGGTTACAACGAGGTTCAGTTTGTGGCTAGCACAATGAAAAAAAAAGGGCTTTTTTAAATTTTTGCCTCAAAATATTTTGTACACCTCCTTCTTTTCCATAGCCCAGCCCAACACATTTAGATTCATCCAGTTGCAATGTCGATATAAAATTTTGAATTTCATCGGCAATACATTTTGCATTCACTGCATTTAATTTCACAAACCCAAGAAATTCTTCTCGAATAAAATTTTTTTTAAAAATATATAAACAGGAACGAATACTTTGCTAGTAGCATATTCTTCTTATTCCCTTAGTTAAGTAATACACAATTTCAAAATATTTTTACTTCAAATGCGTAAAATATTAAATAAGGAAATATATTGCACCATTATATTTTAAACGCTTGCCTTTGTGTTTGGTGGGTACTTCTACCATCTCACTAACCAATGAGTATGACGACGTATAGAGACAACACGTACAGGCAGAACTACATGTTCTCTCAAATTAGAATATTTTTTGTTTTTGTGGTAAAATAAATTATTATAGAATTAGGTGGGTGCCACGGCCCTCTAGGCCCATACCTGGCTACGCCCATGCACAATCACACAATAACATTTAAAGCCTGGGATAAGAAAAAAAGGGAGTGACAGGCTTTCGTTCGCTTAGGTTTTCTTTTGAGATCGTGACTTTGGCTGTTAGTGTTTACATGAATACATACCATTATTTTGCCTTAATATTCTGTGCAATATAATTAATCGTGAACCTGATTTGTTTTGCTTTTATGATATTTTAGATCTGAAAGGAAACTAGTTGGACCTTCTGGCGGGTCTCCTTCTACATGGAAGTACTACGATAAGGTCTGTTGAAACAGTGCTATAATTTGCAACAGCACTGCTTAATATTGAGTGAAATATTAGACTGGGTCGGTCCCAGTACTAAAAAAAAAAGTTGCGATTTGTACCTCCTGGATTTGAAGATTAGGCAACAACGATTCTAGAACACAAAACAAAATTTTTTACGCGCACTCTAAAAACGGCCCATTTAGTTTTTTCTGCGCTGTGACGTCATTTGAAGTCCGCTCGAGAAACAAAATACACGGTTGTTTTTGGTTTTACAAAAGCTACATTTCCTCCATAGGTCATTTTTGACTCCGACGTCAAATTTGACCAGTTACTGGTACTATCTCGATTTCTACCCCTTTTTTTCGATTATTTTTCAGAACCCACGTAAAGATGTTAAAAATTTGTGAATCTTTTGCTTTCGAAGTACCCACTTTTGTTCGTAAACAAAAAAGTTACAAATGTTTTAAAATACAAAAAAATTCTCAGAAGTCAAATTCGTCTTGTGACTTCGTATCACTCATTCACACCACACACATGATAAAATGATTGATGGAGGAGCATTGACTCTCTCGCAAGAGAATATATTGATTATATGTTTTCATTGTTTTACTTTTATGACAGATATGTCACTTACGACAAAATGAATAGTAGTCTCTTTCTGTTTTTCATTCTAGTTTTTTGTAGAAAGCAGGGCTGAAGTTTTTATTAAGTAGTTTCCTTATCATTTGAAAACCTCTGAAGAGAAAAGTTTTGCTTTAATTAAATTAAAAAAAAAAGCTACAAATAAATAATAATTTATAATTTTCAATCGGTTTATAACAAACTTAAGTTATTTAAACAAATGTAAACAAAGTGATATAAAAATGGTTTTTAAAGCGAGAGATATAGACAAAACAAAATTACCAACAAACCACCAAGTAATCGAATACTTCTTATATTTAAAGAAAAATGGCACATCAACTATGAAAAAAAATTTGAATTTATCAAGCTATTTAAAAATAGTAATAAAAGTACTAAGTGAGTTGTGGGAAAAAACAAGAATTCCAATAATTACAAATCGTGCAATCAGAAGCATGTTAAAGTGTCTTTTAGACAAACGGCAGGAAATAATAAAAAAACATAAAAAATATGTGGAGAGTGAGTGGAGTATGTTATTTAAAATTTCCAAGTGCAAGTGTGCTTTTGAATTGGAATGCAACTGTCCTGGATTTAACAAAATTCCCCCAAATATAAAACATTTTTATGTCGATCAGAGTGGACCACGAATCTTAAATTTACCACAGCTCGAAGACTTTGACAGAGACGTATATATGGTCGACATCGAGTCAAGTATCGGTACATCTCATCCCTCTACTTACACCGATGAATACGCTCCAAGCGAGGAGTATGAGTCCGAAGCTGCAGATGCTGTCATGTCGTCAATCCAGCAGCAACTAAAAACATCAGACATATCACTGCAAAATTATTCTTTAGCATTGGATCGTACTGGTATCTCAGATCGGTATGGATCTTTCCTTGCTACGACATTTATAATCGACTTAAAACTATCTATAGCTGCAAAATCAAAGCCAGATTGTCAAGATGATTGTGCCAGAATGTGCGATTACTTAGACGGCCTTATTATTGATAAGAATAAAATCAAAAGAGAAAGAGAAAAATTTCGAGCAGAATCTATATCCGTCAGTAATAGTGACACGATGCTAAAATGCATAAGTTATGATGGGAAAAAAGACAAAACTTTAAAAAAAAATATCGTTGAGAACAAAGTACGTCTGCACGAAATAACGGAAGAGCACATAACAATTGTTAAAGAGCCAGAATCAACATTCGTCGGATATGCGACACCAGTCAACGGAAGTGGAAAAGAAATGCTACTCTTTAAACCAGTTAGTTGCAATCAATTGCGATGGAACTGCTGTAAACACAGGTTTCAAGGCTGGTGTAAATTCATACATGGAGAGATTTCTGCAACGCCCACTGCAATGGAATGTTTGCCTATTCCATTTTAACGAGCTCCCCCTCAAAGCGCTATTAACTCATTTATATGGGAAACAGGTGGGTCCAGGAATTTGGCCTGGAGAATTTTGATCTCAAATTGTAACATGTGAACAATATCCGGTAAGAAACCCCATTCACCCTGCCTTAAGATATATAACTACGAGCATAGTTTATAACATACAACTATTTTAATTATTGATTGATTACCCAAGACGCCAAGACGAATTACCCAAGACGCCACCGACGACATCGACACAGCAACGTCTGGACAACCACAACAAGGGAAGAGCGAGACACAGGAAAGCAAATACATACCAGCAACAAAAAAAAAAAAGGTACAGAAACAAACAAACTCACGACAAAGGAAAAAAATCAGTAAGTACCGATATATTAAAGCACGCAAAAACAAGCAAAGAAAAAAAAAAGGGTGATGAAGTAAGAAATTTTATGGCGCATATGGACTACAAAAATATGTTGCCTGTATTAAAGCTTTAATGCTCACATGACCCTGTACTGATTTTCTTGTCGTTACGTGCATTCGTCTGAAGAGTTGGTATATACATACATACATATATATATGCAAAGGACGGACATTTTGGAAATTTTCTGGAGTTTGTTGACCCGCCAATGTACATAAATTCAGTAATTGTGACTCGTTAATTGGAAAATTTTTACACTGGAGCACAAAAATTGCTGTCCGTTTGTGCGAAAAATTCTAAACCCGAAAATTTTTTGATAATTTTTTGGCGGCTAAGTAAAAATTTTCGACACACACATTTGGAAAATTTTTACACTGTAGCACAAAATTCCTGTACGTTTTTGAGAAAAAATTCTAAACCTGAAAATTTTTTGATAATTTTTTGGCGGCTAAGTAAAAATTTTCGACACACACATTTGTAAAATTTTTACACTGGAGCACAAAATTCCTGTACGTTTTTGAGTAAAATTCTAAACCTGAAAACTTTTTGATAATTTTTTGGCGGCTAAGTAAAAATTTTCGACACACACATTTGGAAAAATTTTACACTGGAGCACAAAATTCCTGTACATTTGCGAGAAAAATTCTAAACTCGAAAATTTTTTGATAATTTTTTGGCGGCTAAGTAAAAATTTTCAACACACATATTTGGAAAATTTTTACACTGGAGCACAAAATTCCTGTACGTTTTTGAGTAAAATTCTAAACCTGAAAATTTTTTGATAATTTTTTGGCGGCTAAGTAAAAATTTTCGACACACACATTTGGAAAATTTTTACACTGGAGCACAAAATTCCTGTACGTTGTTGAGTAAAATTCTAAACCTGAAATTTTTTGATAATTTTTTGGCGGCTAAGTAAAAATTTTCGACACACACATTTGGAAAATTTTTACACTGAAGCACAAAATTGCTGTCCGTTTTTGAGAAAAATTCTAAACCCGAAAATTTTTTGATAATTTTTTGGCGGCTAAGTAAAAATTTTCGACACACACATTGGGACCCAATATTGGTATACGCCCTAGTACCAGTGCTGCAGCTTTAACTACCCTCATACAGTCCACATCGAATCAAGATCCTCCTAGAGTTACTGCCTTGACACTCCAAGAAAGCAGACCCCAACATAATAAAGAAACCTTGCTGTTTAATGTCATTGTCCAAATACGACATCGACACAGCAACGTCTGGACAACCACAACAAGGGAAGAGCGAGACACAGGAAAGCAAATACATACCAGCAACAAAAAAAAAAAGGTACAGAAACAAACAAACTCACGACAAAGGAAAAAAATCAGTAAGTACCGATATATTAAAGCACGCAAAAACAAGCAAAGAAAAAAAAAAGGGTGATGAAGTAAGAAATTTTATGGCGCATATGGACTACAAAAATATGTTGCCTGTATTAAAGCTTTAATGCTCACATGACCCTGTACTGATTTTCTTGTCGTTACGTGCATTCGTCTGAAGAGTTGGTATATACATACATATATATATGCAAAGGACGGACATTTTGGAAATTTTCTGGAGTTTGTTGACCCGCCAATTTACATAAATTCAGTAATTGTGACTCGTTAATTGGAAAATTTTTACACTGGAGCACAAAAATTGCTGTCCGTTTGTGCGAAAAATTCTAAACCCGAAAATTTTTTGATAATTTTTTGGCGGCTAAGTAAAAATTTTCGACACACACATTTGGAAAATTTTTACACTGTAGCACAAAATTCCTGTACGTTTTTGAGAAAAAATTCTAAACCTGAAAATTTTTTGATAATTTTTTGGCGGCTAAGTAAAAATTTTCGACACACACATTTGTAAAATTTTTACACTGGAGCACAAAATTCCTGTACGTTTTTGAGTAAAATTCTAAACCTGAAAACTTTTTGATAATTTTTTGGCGGCTAAGTAAAAATTTTCGACACACACATTTGGAAAAATTTTACACTGGAGCACAAAATTCCTGTACATTTGCGAGAAAAATTCTAAACTCGAAAATTTTTGATAATTTTTTGGCGGCTAAGTAAAAATTTTCAACACACATATTTGGAAAATTTTTACACTGGAGCACAAAATTCCTGTACGTTTTTGAGTAAAATTCTAAACCTGAAAATTTTTTGATAATTTTTTGGCGGCTAAGTAAAAATTTTCGACACACACATTTGGAAAATTTTTACACTGGAGCACAAAATTCCTGTACGTTGTTGAGTAAAATTCTAAACCTGAAATTTTTTGATAATTTTTTGGCGGCTAAGTAAAAATTTTCGACACACACATTTGGAAAATTTTTACACTGAAGCACAAAATTGCTGTCCGTTTTTGAGAAAAATTCTAAACCCGAAAATTTTTTGATAATTTTTTGGCGGCTAAGTAAAAATTTTCGACACACACATTGGGACCCAATATTGGTATACGCCCTAGTACCAGTGCTGCAGCTTTAACTACCCTCATACAGTCCACATCGAATCAAGATCCTCCTAGAGTTACTGCCTTGACACTCCAAGAAAGCAGACCCCAACATAATAAAGAAACCTTGCTGTTTACTGTCATTGTCCAAATAGAAACTAGAGGACACAGATATGACGACCGGGCGATAATTGACCCGGGATCACAAGCAACTTTCATTTCGGAAAAACTAAAAAACCGGTTAAAGCTTCCAACAAGACGACATCTAGTACACGTCACTGGCTTAAATCAAGCTGTATCTGAAACATCTACAAAAGCATGCCTATTCAACATGTGTTCACGCGTGGACCCTAGCTTTGAGTTAGAAGTTTGGGCGCCGATTTTGAAAAATTTTCGACACACACATTTGGAAAATTTTTACACTGGAGCACAAAATTCCTGTACGTTGTTGAGTAAAATTCTAAACCTGAAAATTTTTTGATAATTTTTTGGCGGCTAAGTAAAAATTTTCGACACACACATTTGGAAAATTTTTGCACTGAAGCACAAAATTGCTGTCCGTTTTTGAGAAAAATTCTAAACCCGAAAATTTTTTGATAATTTTTTGGCGGCTAAGTAAAAATTTTCGACACACACATTTGAAAAATTTTTACACTGGAGCACAAAATTCCTGTACGTTTTTGAGAAAAATTCTAAACCCGAAAATTTTTTGGCGGCTAAGTAAAAATTTTCGACACACACATTTGGAAAATTTTTACAGTGGACCACAAAATTCCTGTACGTTTTTGAGAAAAAATTCTAAACCTGAAAATTTTTTGATAATTTTTTTGGGAGCCTAAGTAAAAATTTTCGACACACACATTTGGAAAATTTTTACACTGGAGCACAAAATTCCTGTACGTTTTTGAGAAAAAATTCTAAACCTGAAAATTTTTTGGCGGCTAAGTAGAAATTTTCGACACACACATTTGGAAAATTTTTACACTGGAGCACAAAATTCCTGTACGTTTTTGAGAAAAAATTCTAAACCTGAAAATTTTTTGATAATTTTTTGGCGGCTAAGTAAAAATTTTCGACACACACATTTGGAAAATTTTTGCACTGGAGCACAAAATTCCTGTACGTTTTTGAGTAAAATTCTAAACCTGAAAACTTTTTGATAATTTTTTGGCGGTTAAGTAAAAATTTTCAACACGCACATTTGGAAAATTTTTACACTGGAGAACAAAATTCCTGTACGTTTTTGAGAAAAATTCTAAACCTGAAAATTTTTTGATAATTTTTTGGCGGCTAAATAAAAATTTTCGACATACATTTGGAAAATTTTTACACTGGAGCACAAAATTCCTGTACGTTTTTGAGAAAAATTCTAAACCTGAAAATTTTTTGATAATTTTTTGGCGGCTAAGTAAAATTTTTCGACACACACATTTGGAAAATTTTTACACTGGAGCACAAAATTCCTGTACTTTTTTGAGTAAAATTCTAAACCTGAAAATTTTTTGATAATTTTTTGGCTGCTAAATAAAAATTTTCGACACACACATTTGGAAAATTTTTACACTGGAGCACAAAATTCCTGTACGTTTTTGAGAAAAATTCTAAACCTGAAAATTTTTTGATAATTTTTTTTGGCGGCTAAGTAAAAATTTTCGAAACACACATTTGGAAAATTTTTACACTGGAGCACAAAATTTTTGTACATTTGCGAGAAAAAATTCTAAACTCGAAAATTTTTTTCCTCCTCAACTATCGAACTGCATTTGGGAAAAATTTTAAACTAGAAGAAAATTTAGAACCTTTCTCGATAAGGTGAATCCCAATCTACAACTGATGACACGAATTTGTGTAGTTTTTTTTTTAACCCTTTTTCTGCAACATGTCGAAAACTTTGTCCGACAAATTCGCCAATTGTGTGAATGACTTGAAGGACTTTGAGAAATTAAACTCGGTAACGAGGACCGAGGAGAGTATCCACGCACTCGAAATTCTTCGTGTGGAATTAGATTCGCTCTGGAGCCAAGTCAAGTGGGCATATCTCGATTGTCGAGACTATGAGCCAAGCGAAGGTGAAAAACCGATTGATAAAACGAAGTTGAGAAGTATTTACACGGACTCGCTTTCTAATTATAAGAAAATATTATGCGCAATTAATGATGAAATTCAGACACAAAGGGACCGAAAGGCTCAAGAAAAAGAAGAGCGCTTGTCGGTTATGCCACAGAGAACTACAGAATCTGAATTCACCCCAATTTCCCGGTTGCCACCTTGTGACACCAATACTTTCCACGGGGGATACCAAGAGTGGCCCACTTTCACGGCAATCTACATAAAAAATCCAAAGCTAAGCAAGGTCGAAAAACTGTTTCATTTAACACAAAAAACTGCGGGAGACGCACGTGAAACAATTAACCATGTTCCGTTAACAAACGATGGTTTCGATATAGCTTGGGGAAATTTAGTTACCAGATATGAGAACAAGCGAATGCAATTAAATGAGCAGTTAAAGGGCCTTTTTCATCTGCCACAGGTTTCCCTTGATTCTGCTGCCTCAATTCAAAAGTTGCAGCGCATTGTGAACAGTTGCACACAAACCCTAGCCACATTAAATATAAATACTAAAGATTGGGACCCAATATTGGTATACCTCAGGTCGACAAAGCTACCTAGAAACTTCCTGGAGGAATTCGAAAATACTCTGGAAGATTGCGCTACAATTCCAACCTGGGCCGAATTTGACACGTTTTTGACACACAAATTCAAGACCCTCGAATCTGTTGGGAACATTAAACCGGTAGTTGCGAAGAACAATCAGCCTCGATCTGATTTCGGAAAAAAGGAAAAACAAGTTCATTCCTTTTAAACAAATCTTGCTCAAGACACTACAGAGATGAAGGGTCGTCAAACCTTCAAGACACGAAATGAACCCCGTACAACAAATGACTCAAGCTGTCAAGTTTGCAAGGAAAATCATTTGATACGAGTATGTTCAAAATTTCTTGCGAAAAATGTCAATGACAGAATTCACATTGTAAAAATTTCGCATCTTTGCTACAACTGTCTCTCATCGGAACACGGAGTAAAGGATTGCAAAAGTCGCTTCAGCTGTAGAACATGCAGACAGAAACACCATACTCTACTTCATAAAGGTGATGAACTTCAGTCTAGAAATCGAGATCCAGTAAGAGATGCCGCACGCCCTAGTACCAGTGCTGCAGCTTTAACTACCCTCATACAGTCCACATCGAATCAAGATCCTCCTAGAGTTACTGCCTTGACACTCCAAGAAAGCAGACCCCAACATAATAAAGAAACCTTGCTGTTTACTGTCATTGTCCAAATAGAAACTAGAGGACACAGATATGACGCCCGGGCGATAATTGACTCGGGATCACAAGCAACTTTCATTTCGGAAAAACTAAAAAACCGGTTAAAGCTTCCAACAAGACGACATCTAGTACACGTCACTGGCTTAAATCAAGCTGTATCTGAAACATCTACAAAAGCATGCCTATTCAACATGTGTTCACGCGTGGACCCTAGCTTTGAGTTAGAAGTTTGGGCGCCGATTTTGAAGACCCTTCCTTCGTACTTACCACCGCGAACAATGGATGAATCTCAACTTAGTGAAACTGTCAAACTTGAGCTGGCAGATCCCCGATTTTACGAAAGCCGACCCGTTGACCTGTTGATTGGATTGGATATAGGACCCTTGATATATACTATGGGCGTTCCCATGCAATCGGTCGGATCGTTCCTAGCACAAAAAACTGTATTTGGCTGGATCATTGGTGGACCAATCAACCAGGAGAATCACGGAGGGAGCCGAATTTCACTTTATAACTCAATATCGTTAGAGAAAATTCTCACACGTTTTTGGGAAGTGGAGGAGACTCCAAAAAAGATTTTGAGATCAAAGGAAGACACATTATGCGAGGAAAATTACAAAGTCACGACTCGAAGAAACAGTTCTGGAAGATATATTGTGACTCTGCCGTTCAAATCTTGTGAAGAACTGGGCACTTCCAGAAATATCGCTTTGGCTCAGTTTTATAGAATGGAGAGAAAACTTCAAAGAACACCAGACATCAAAGAACAATATGATCAAGCAATTCTGGAGTATCTCGAGTTGGGTCACATGAGGAAACTCTCACCTGAGGAAATAAATAAGACACCACACTATTATTTGCCACATCACGCCGTTATCAAACCAGATAGGGTGACGACAAAACTGAGGGTAGTCTTCAATGCATCCAGCCCTTCATCCAACAAAAAAAGTCTTAACGATATATTACATCCAGGACCCATACTTCAGCAGGACCTTGTATTACAGATACTGAAGTGGAGATTTTTCGAGTACGTGTTTAATGCAGACGTTACTAAAATGTACCGCCAAATTCTGGTCGACTCAACTCAATCCAAATTTCAAAGAATTCTATTCCGAAAAGCGCCTAATGACCCTGTGGAAGATTTTGAGCTTCTTACAGTCACTTTCGGAATAAATTGTGCTCCATTCCTCGCCATTAGGACACTATTTCAATTTGCGGAAGACGTGAAAGACAAATATCCCCTGGCATCAGACATAATTCGGCAAAATTTTTATGTCGATGATGTCTTAGCCGGTGGTCACACAATCAAGCAGGCAATTTCATCTCGAAGGGAGTTAATTTCGGCCATGGACTCCGCAGGATTTGAGTTGCGAAAATGGGCTTCAAATAATCCTCTCGTAATTGAAGATCTTGCTCCAGATACGCGTTTACCTGTAAGTTGGTTGGATATTTCAGACGGATCTACAACGAAGACCCTAGGTATTAGGTGGACTGTCGCAACAGACTCGTTTGCGTTTACTTCACCACCAGTTGAAGAAAAGTTATCACACACCAAAAGAGAGGTCCTGTCCTCAATCGCCAAGTCATTTGACCCTTGTGGGTGGTTAGCCCCAATCATTGTAGTCGCGAAACTAATCATGCAACAAGTCTGGCTGGATAAGATAAACTGGGATGACCCATTAAAACCAATAACTCTGATGAACTGGCATAATTTTGTGAAAAATTGCCCTCAAATAGACTCAATTATAGTTCCTCGATGGATCCAGTACAAACCATCATGTTCAGTGGAAATACATGGATTTTGTGATACCTCTGAAAGTGTGTATGCTGCAGCATTGTATGTCCGCATCGAGGATACTAATGGTGCAACAAATACGTTTCTGTTAGCCGCAAAAACCCGTGTCGCCCCTATCAAACAAATATCTTTACCGAGACTCGAATTGTGCGGAGCTGTCCTAGTGTCGGAGTTAGCGGCAGCCATAATACCAAATCTCCAAATCTCTACTTTTTCAACACAATTTTGGACAGACTCCACAATTGTTCTGGCGTGGCTTAATAAACCACCATGCTCATGGAGTACATTTGTCGGAAACAGAATATCAAATATTCTAGAGAATGTTGGGCATGACAAATGGCGACACGTTGACTCAGAGTGCAACCCAGCTGATGTGGCAAGTCGAGAATGCTCTCCAACGGATCTTAACGAACATTCTTTGTGGTGGTATGGCCCTCAGTGGCTAAAATTGCCAAGAACTCGGTGGCCAACAAGCGAAATATTAGATGACACAAGCTTAGAGGCAAAAACAGTTAAAGTGTTTGCCACAACGACATTTGAAGACCCATTACTCAGATTTTCTTCATTGTCTCGCGCCTATACAGTTTTAGCTTATGTCTTACGTTTTTGGAAAAATACTGGCTCAAGTCGTGTTCATCTCAGAATATCATCTCTGGAGATAACTTCGGAAGAGATCCAGGATCTTAAGATACGGCTTCTCGTTTTGACCCAAAAACATTATTTCGCAACTGAATATCATTCATTGCAACGGAAAACCCGACTGCTCCCGAATAGTAATTTGTTATCATTAAACCCTTTTCTAGACACGAAAGGAGTGGTTAGAGCCAATGGTCGTCTAGTCCAATCACCGGCTCTCACTTATAATGAATGTCATCCAATTCTCCTGCCGTATGATGCTCGAATGACCCAATTACTGGTAGAATTTACGCACAAAATAACTGTTCATGGATGAAATCAACTCATGACTCGTGTGTTGAGGTCTGAATTCTGGATATTCAGACTAAAGGCCCTTGTAAAGAAAGTCATTCACAATTGTCGAACCTGCATACTATTCAAGCAACATACTCAAACGCAAATCATGTCATCACTTCGTCCTCAACGTACTATGTTGTCTAGACCATTTTCAACGACAGGAGTCGACTTTGCGGGGCCCTTCACCATAAAAAACTTTACTGGTCGAGCTTGTCTTCTCACAAAAGGTTATGTTTGCATATTTGTCTGCTTTGGTACGAAGGCCATTCACCTGGAAGCTACAAGCGACTTATCGACCCAGTCTTTCTTGGCGGTTTTCTCCAGATTTATTGGGCGTCGAGGATGCCCAGCTAGGATCTACTCAGATAATGGAACAAGCTTCGTTGGGGCGGCAGAAATGCTTCGAAAAGATAGACTCGCCTTTCTCAAGTCTCTTCAATCCACCATAATACACCAGAATGTACATCAGGAACTCGAATGGAAGTTTATACCTCCTGGCGCACCTCATATGGGAGGCCGGTGTCAAGTAGTTCAAAACGCATCTGAAAAAGTTGATTCCGCGCATGAACTTTACATTCGAAGAGCTTTCAACAATTTTGTCTCGCATCGAAGCATGCTTAAATTCTAGACCCTTAAGTTCAGCTAGTGATGACCCATCAGATCTTTCCCCACTGACACCAGGACATTTTCTTATCCATACTTGCTGCTGCGGAACCAGATATCTCAGACGAGGGCCCAAATCTTGTCAACAGGTGGAAACGTTTAAGAATAATCTCTCAGCATTTTTGCCATAGATGGAAATCAGGATATCTTAAAGAGCTTCATCGCAGGTACAAGTGGAAATACCAACAGGACAACGTCAAGGTCAACGATTTAGTCCTCATCAGGGATGAACAATTGTCGCCAAATGAGTGGAAAATGGGTCGCATCACTAAAACTTATGCGGGAATTGATAGTAATATTCGGGTAGTAGCCATACGGACTTCAAACGGCAACATTAGTAGACCCATCACTAAAGTCGTAAAATTATTTTCTGACTGACTACTTATGTGCATCACAAAACTAATCAAAATTGTCAATAACCAAGTTTCTCATATAATTCTAGTTATGGCAGCCTATCTTCCCCGCCGTGATCGATCGGACGACCGCCAAGACAGAAACCGAGAGAGACGCTCTAGGCCAGCTGACTGGCAATATTCTTGTGGGTTGTGCCAGGAAGACCACGCATTAAAAAGTTGCCAGAGATGGCGGGAGCTAACACCGAGGGCTCGGTACGAAACTATGGAAAGACGGGGATATTGCAGGAACTGCCTGGCAAGAAGTCACCTGGCTCCCGATTGTCCAACCATTGAAGGGTGTCGCAAGTGTGAAGAACGGCACCACACCTCGTTGCACAACGCTCCCCAGCTGGCAACGTTGCTACTACGAACAGTCAACCGTGAGCCTAGTTTCAGAAGAGCCGCGGTTTTCGTACCCACGGCCATGGTGCGAGTAGCGGAGGACACGTTTGAAACCTGGTCATCCATGCGGGCCATTCTTAACCAGTCGTCCGCAGTTTCTCGCATAGCATCGACCATATTTCGACGTCTCAACATTCGGTCATTTCGCCACGACGAACATCGTTTTGCGACATTTAAGGTAATGTCTCGAAACACACGAAGCTCATGGGTGCTGAAGGTGACAGCGCTGATAACTGATGAATTGCCTAGAAGACCCTACTCGGACCCGATAATAGAAGACCCAGCGGAGAACTTTTCACCCGACACCTTTGCCGATATAGACCCGCGATGCAATACACCCATCGATCTTGAATTGGGGGCAGATATCTACTCCTCAATATACCAAGAAGCATGTCTCAGCACGGGGCTTGGCCAAGTTCACGCCTATAAGTCAACATTGGGTTATGTATTTTCTGGTCCAGTACGCAACAATTAATTTTTAAGTATAGATAATTTGTAATCACCAAGTCACGGGGGGGGGGCAGAATGTTGAAACAGTGCTATAATTTGCAACAGCACTGCTTAATATTGAGTGAAATATTGGTTGTTCATACATACGTATGTAAATAAATAGCATAGCGGAATACAAGGTATTGCATATTCGCTTTTTTTATGCTATTTGTTTACTTTGAAAAGGTAGCGGCTGACCCTTCAAGCGGCAGCAATGCAGATTTTTTATCATTGTGTTTTTTAAATTCAAAGTGCGCGCAACTCTTCCTCCCGTGACTTAGTGAAATTTACAAAAAGCAAAAGTGTTAAAAGTTAAAATAAAAGCTATACAAACATTGTTACACAAAAACACTTTAATATTGAACTATGATGCAAAGAACAATAATACAAATTTAAACAGTGGAATAAAATTGTGAAGTTAAAACGTACATCACAAATCCTCTCAATTTAAAAGGCTTAGATCCTAAACAAGGTCCATTCAGTTATTGGGTACCACCAATGTTATGTCGTCGAGGAATTTATGGAGGATAACCTAGGTAATTTTAAAAATAAATATGTAAACTTTAAGTACACGCTATCAAAATTTTTTACAGATACAATGGAGTGTAGCTTGGATGTTTTGGAAGGTTTCGAGGACATTTGTGAAGTTTCGATTAATTCGGCTTTTGAAGGAACCCAAGATAGAAACCTGAAGACTTTCGACAATTTCAATGATTCATCATCATCCACTTCTCATCTCAACGACAATTACGGCAGTCGCAACGGGTCGTCAAAAACAACGTTTCAGCAGGATATACTGCAGCATTTACAAAATAGTAAAGACGTATGCTGAAGGACATCGAAGAAAGGCGAAATGTCGACGCAAAAATGCTAAAGCTACAGGAAGAGATTGTGGAATTAGAGAAACGAAAACTTGATATTTTGGAAAAACCGGCGAAGTAAGACTGTCTAGTTATCTCCTTTTTATATTAAATGTGATCTCATTACGCTCATACCTACGATAATGGTTATTTTATTTCTCATTTACCTAAAGGTTGAATTTTAAAATTAAATTAAAACAATAGTTTTTGGTTTATTCCTGTACATTGTTTATGGTTTATTCTTTTTCATTATTTACGTCAGAAATAAATAAAAATATGTATAAAAACAATAAAATGTGTATATGACTGACGCTAGACTAATTTAGAGTAATAATGTAATTGATTCCTCGAATTCAACTTCATGACTTAAGATTTTGTTTTGACATATAATCTGCTAAGCAATTTCTGATTGACTGGGCATGTGGGTTAAAATCGTGGAGATATATTTCAGCTGGCTGTGGCCTATTGTGCTCCCTCTCAAACCTCTTTTGAACTTGCAACCACCGGACATTTATCTTGTCATTTTCTGTGTTGAGGAAATTATGCAGAACACAACATGCTCTGATAATTTTATTTGCGTTGTTAATATTATTGTCAATCCCTTTTTCAATCTGTCTAAACCGTGCCTTTATGTGGCCAAAAGCATTTTCTACAACCCTACGACATTTCGAGAGATTATAATTGTATAATTTCTCGCGCTCTGACGCGGCGATACTGAAAGGGTACGGCTTCATCAAAAATTCTGAAAGCCGAAATGCTGAATCCCCAATGAGGAAACGTAAATGGTTTGTCCATTTATACACCATATGTTGTCTTTCAAAATGTCATCTGACAATTTCTGATACAGAGTGGACTTTTCAAAATTGATGCGTCATTACTACGCCCTGGACACCCTACATTTATGTAAAGGAATCTATACCTGTAAAGGAATTATATATTTATGTGCATACTTAATATTAATATATGAAACGATACCTATAATCTACTACGGCCAGCAAAACCGTCGAAAGCCATCCTTTATAGTTAACTTGTAGAAAAAACTGCGCACCTGTAGAAAAAAACTTTGGACCGATTTTTAGCCCTGTTCCCGTTATCCACTCGAGCTGAAACTTTGCAGGCAGGCAGACTCGTTGCGACGACAAAAATTAAAAAACAATGTTAAGAAAAATATTTTAAAAAAAGAATGTAAAAAAGTGTTTTATGTTGTGTGCGTAAAGTATTCAATTTAAAACAATTTTTATTTATTTCAGTGCTATATATTGTTTATATAACGACTTATGTACATATATATAGTTCTGTTGGAAATAATAGGCTTAAGGCAAATATATGAGTTTTTATTCAGAATCACCAGAACCACTAGCTGCAGCGTCTTCTTATATAATTGGCTCTGAGATAAAATTTAGTACATCACTACCTATTTCTATATTGTTCCGGGAGTAGCTAGATGGTTGTTTGGAGAGCGAGGATATGAGAGGATCAGAAGAGAAAAAAAGGGAGTGCATTAGATCCTCCATTGTGTTTTTTCTTGAATTTTTGCGTGTGTGTTGCTCCTTAAAATTCCTTACATCATTATTTCTGGCTTCCTGTGCTTCTTCTGACATCATGCCAATTGGGAGGGAGACATTATTTATGATGTCAGCACCGTGAATTAATATTTTGTGCACGGAAAATGGCATATAGAACCATGGGTATTTTTCTACAAAGATTTCCGCTGTTTCAAAGGAATATATTTTGAAAGCGTGTGTATTGACTTTATACCCACAAGCCATAGTTGCTAAAATAACACTGAATCTACTGATTAGTTCCTCACTGAATCCAGTTAAAAGTGCAGCCAGTTTTGGTTGTTGGAAAAACCGTCTAGCAGTATTTCCACTATTGTTATTTCCCGAACCAGGTTTAGGAATATCAACAAGTAAACACATCTCATTTCTTAACTTAGCTTGTATATCCAGCTTATTTTGTTGTACAACAGATTTATCAGTGCACGAACTTGCCACTTAAAACATTTTAGCCAATCGTGTAATGTTGACAAGCCATACTCATAAATATTAGTATTAATTGGTAGATTTTTAATATAATTTAAGTTATTCATAACTTTTGGCGTGGCTCCACGAATGCCACATGTTTGTGACGAGGATTCTGCAATCACACTAAAAACTTTGCCATCGATCATTGTCAGGTAAAATTGGTGATGAATGCAAATAAATCTTCATCGGTTGTGTTCGATTCAGGGTCAGAAAAGCTTTGCCTGTAAGTGGAATGTCCTCTACTGCCATCACATCCCCACATATATATCGCAGTACTAATCTCTTCATTGAGGTTGACGAAAATTTCCTTCTCAGATTCAGCGATCCTTGTAATAGTATGAACAACCAAGGTCTGTAGGGACACATCAGCAGATGTATCGGTAATTTGGACTCCGACCGGATAGCATTTCTTTTTTGCTAATAGCAATGAATCATATGCTGGATATATGTTTGCGTTTCATATTTTGGCACCAGGTTGCATCAATTTATACCAGTGCTTTGTGAAATCCCCGTCCACGGGTATTTCTTCAAAATACGATAATGTTCTGTGGTAGCTCTTCCACTTCTCCACTAATTTGCATATAAAGCTTCTCAACTTTCTTTTTATTTCTCGCCACGGCTCCTCAGCATATTCTGTTTCGTCAATTATATTGTTAAATACGTGGTCTTCCACAGCCGAGAATTTTCTACTTGGGATGTTTTCATTGTGCCAAATCAAAAAAAGTGAGCGTTTGGAAACATTCATTGTGCCTAAAAAATTAATCAACCAATTATCTTGCGCGAACTGGCATTTCACAACAACGATTCACAATACAAATAATCCAAATTAATAAACAAAAAAAGAATTAGACCAAACACTATCGAACGCCAAAAGTTGCACTCCATGAAGCAATAACAATAGCATATAATACTTTAAACGCCCTATCACAAATGCCAACTTCTACAATTCACTACTATTAAACTAGTTACACACAGGTCACCAACATTTATTTTTTCGTTAATATATACCTTTGCCTTTCAATTAAAAATTTATAAACAATTGACTTAAAAATTACAAAAAATACGCACTGAGGAATTAGGCGCCAAATTCCTTGAATGCACTTGCTCCGGCAAATGTTATGTTTGACAGCTAACATCTGGGCGAATAGTGAAAGCAAAACAAAAGTAAACACACAAATTGGGTAAAGTATCGGTAATCGATGCAATAGAAAACATTTATCGATTTTAAAGATTTAATTTTGTACATAAGCGCCGCTAGATCAGTGATTTCGACCACTGAGCGTCGTAGGAAGTACCCACGAAGATATTAATCCAACTTGTCAGAGTCCAACTTTGTGAGCACAAAATGAATTAAAAGCCAATTTAGAACATCCATTCCTGGCCCAAATTGACACGGCAACAATGATATTTCTTAAAGAGACACTATCATTTTTGACGTCGGAGACGTAAAAAGTTTTGGTAGTATATGCATATACACGTTTATGAATATTTCGGTAGGAGAAGAAATAACCTTTCCAAAAATGTATAGTATGGCTATCTTTGTAATTACACCTGCTCAATATAACGCACATAAATCCAACACTTCGGCCTGAATTTGTTCGTTCGACTTCATCAATCACATTAAATTTTTCTATAGAATCATTATAAATTATCATAAAACGAAGAATCATTAAAGGCTATGGTGTCGCTGCATTTGGGTTACCCCCCATATAAAATTTCCTTTTTTGTACCTAGCAGCTGATGTGACGAATATGATAATTTATATATTTGTGTTCAATTTGTGTTCAATTTTGTACCTGCCTGTTATGCTGGACAATATAATAATATTTTCGTGGAAAAAAGGACATAGTAAGCAATCACATGGGATATCTATTACTATTACTATTTTCATCAAAGACGCATATATACTTAACGGAAAATATTTTATGAATATGATTATTTATTATCAGTCAGTGATACTAATATTTATTTATGTATTGCATGCATCAGCTCATTACCAAAATTTGGTTAGATGAATGCATGCCCGGCGATTGGAGTCTGTGTCCCATATTTAAAAAAGGTGTGCCGAGTCTCTGTGCCACCTACCGTGGACTAAGTCTTTTATCTATACGAAATAATGATCTATCAAGTATAATGAGCGAAAGATTAAAATCAATTATCGCTGACCTGATTGGACCGTACCAGTGTGGCTTTAGGCCTGGGCAATCGACAACTGACCAGATTTTCACGCTACGCCAAATCCTGGAGAAGACCCACGAAAACAAATCGACACCTATTACCTACACATTTGTCGATTATAGAGCGATTATAACCTTTCGAAACCAAGCGAGGCCTCGGACAAGGCGACACCCTATCGTGCGATCACTTTAACATCTTAATGGAGATCATTATGAGAAAAGATGCAGCCATATGAATGATATCGATATCATTGGGCGCACAATTAGAGAAGTTACTGCGGTGTTTTCGAGAATTGAGAAGGAATCAGCAAAAGTGGGTCTGAAAGTAAATAAGGGCAAGACAAAATTAATGGTTTCAACGAGCAGGGCCTCCACACGATTAGACCAAAGCGTGAAGGTTAATAACCGATATAATTTCGAGGTAGTGGACTACTTTATATACCTCGGAACTGTCGTAAACAAAAACAACAGCGGCAGCCTTGAGATCAAGCGGAGAATTGTGCTAGCGAATAGATGTTATTTTGGGCTAAGCTAGCACTTTAGAGATAAAGCCCTCTCTCGAATGACGATAATCAAGCTATACCAGACTCTTGCTTTATGGCGCCGAATCCTGGGTCTTATCGCAAGCAGTCGAAACTTCTGTGGGAGTCTTCGAGAGAAAAATACTCCGGAATATTTATGGCCCTATAGTGCACAACGGCGGGTATCGGCGACGCATGAACCATGAGCTGTACGAGCTTTATCTCGACATCGACATAGTTAAGTGGATCAAAATAACGCGATTGCGCTGGCTAGGCCATGTCAGTAGAATGGATGATGACGAACCAGCACGAAGGGTTTTCGAAACCGAACTTGAAGGAGGGCGAAAAATAGGAAGACCAAGACTCCGCTGGAGGATAAGGAAGTTAGGATAAGTAAGTTAGTAGTAATAGTTATGTAAGCTATCGATAAACACCGCTGTTGAAAAGTGAAGCTTGAAAAATCTAAATAAATCAATCTACATGATCATGGAGATCATACGCTCAAAAATGCACTAGACATACGACATACATTTAGTTTACTTAGAGTATTGTCTAAACAGAAGTCAGGTCTTAAAATTGTACACCTGAATGCTCAGAGTCTAAACAATAAACTAGATGAATTTAAAAACTTATTTATAACATCGGGTGTTGATATTGTATGTATCTCTGAAACGTGGTTTCACAGCTCAACTAGCGATGCGGTATATGAACTACCTGGTTTTTGTTTATTTCGGGCAGATAGGGTTTCCAACGCAGGCGGTGTATGTATATACGTAAGGGAAAGTATTAAATGCAAAATTATTTTAAAATCGGAACCAAATGGCACTATTGAGTATTTATTTTTGGAAGCTGCAACTAACAGCGTGGATAAACTACTAGTTGGGTGCGTTTATAGATCAAACCGAAATATTCCTCTTGAAGCATTGTTTTTAAATATCCAAGATATCTCCTTGTCCTATAAGGACATAATAATTGCGGGCGACTTTAATAGTAATTTAATTGTGGATAATACTTTAAGAGATAATATGCTAGCGATTCACCTACATCCTACTAACAACACAGTTCCCACTCATTACTCATCGACTCTCAACAGCTTACTTGATCTGTTCTTTGTTAGCAACCAATCAAAAGTCCTGCTGTACGATCAATTAAGTGCATCAATGTTTTCGAAACGTGATCTACTATTTATGATCTATGACGCTACCTTAAGCATGATTGATACTGTAATTACTTACCGTGATTTTAGACACGCCAACTATGAAATACTTCCGGCTCTTGCGGAGGGTATTCCATGGGAAAATATATATGATCTCGTAGACGTTGATGAACAGGTATCGTTTATAGAAAATAATGTTCATGAACTATTTAACATGTGTGTACCTTTAAAGACAAGACATATAAAACATAAACAGCAACCATGGTTTAGTGATAATATAAGGCGGCTTATTAATATAAGAAACTATCGATACAAACGATGGAAAAGGTTCAAAACTTCTGATCTATATTTAGCATTCACCGAAGCTCGGAAAGATGTGGTTAAGAGTATTAAAATGGCTAAATCTTCATACTATGAACGAAAATTTGCATAGGCTATTAGTAACTCATCAAAATGGAAGCAGATCCGCAGTATCGGAATCGGGAAAATAAATAAGATTAACACTTCCACTGATATTGACTTAAATTCCTTAAACAGGCAGTTTGTCGGGGAAGGTTCTGTAGAGAGTTTTCTAATATTTATGCAGATTATTCTTCTGCTGAAATTGAAAATATATTTTCTTTTCATTGTGTTACTCCTGCAGATGTGGCGAAAAGTTTATACAGTATAAAATCAAATGCTCCGGGTATCGATGAAGTTTCTCCGATGTTTATAAAAATACTAATACCTATAATTTTGCCATATATTACTTATATTTTCAACAATGTCCTTATGAATCTATCTTTCCAACAGCATGGAAATGCTCAAAAATATTACCAATTCCAAAATCCAATAACGAGTTTAGACCGATTGCGATTGTATCTTATTTGTCGAAGGCATTGGAGAAAATTATATGCAGACAAATGGATGACTATATTTCCAAAAACAATCTGCTTGCAGACACTCAATCTGGTTTTAGAGCAAGAAGAAGCTGTATAACAACACTTGTTAAGGTTACGGACGACGTTAGGGAGAAAATTGAGGACAATATGATTTCATTTCTGATTTTTTGGACCATAGCAAGGCCTTCGATACCGTTGTACAGTCTGTTCTATTGACAAAACTTGAAAAGTTATTTAATTTTTCTACTACAGCATGTAGTCTGATTGGCTCGTACATCTGTAATCGCACCCAGACTGTCTTTCTTGGAAATAGGCGATCTGCACCACCCACAAATATAAGAGGAGTTCCACAGGGATCCATTTTGGGGCCATTATTGTTCTCCATTTATATTAATGATTTGCCAGAAGTACTTCGTAATTGTCAAATACAAATGTATGCGGTTGATGTTCAATTGTACTTAAGTACAAATGTTGCTGACTTCAGAAGGTGCATTATGGACATAAATACAGATCTTAACAGTATAAGCATTTGGGCCTCCAGAAATGGTCTTTGTCTTAATCCAACCAAATCTAAATGTTTGTTAATTTCTAGGAGTAAGACTACCCTAGCACTCGAAAATTCCATCGTATTGAATAATTCTTATATTCCATTTTTCCAAACTGTACTGAATCTCGGTGTAACTTTCAATGGTCAACTGTCATGGACAAACCATATCAATGCTACAGTGGGGAAAGTAAATGGAATGTTAAGAAACCTCTGGGCTGTTCAGACATCAACACCATTGCAAATTAGGATGCTTCTTGCGAAAACTTACCTTATACCTGTCCTTTTGTATGGATGTGAATTATATCAGAACTGTGATAGTACTGATTATCAAAGACTTAAAGTTACATATAACAATATCGCTAGGTATATATTCAACAGAAACCGTAGAGATAGAATATCAAGTTACTCATACAAAATCTTTAATATGCCCCTTGATAATATACTTAAATATAAATCAATTTTATTTTTTCTTAAATTAATCTACACTGAAGAACCAAATTACTTATATGAGAAAATAAAATTTGGCCGATCACAGCGTGGAAAGATAGTGATAACCAAAAGTTTTAAGTTTTTAATTTCCGAAAGACAATTTTTCATATCTGCTACACGTCTTTGGAACAACCTACCACTGCAACCTACGCTGCAAAATTTAAAAAGGAGCTCATTATACATTTAAGATGAATTTATAATAAAATTTGTTGTTTTTTTTTTTTACTTCTAATATTTTTATATATTTTATTATTATTATTATTTATATTACAACTAGTATACTAATTCAAAACCGGAGTATCTGTACTTTTATATCACTAGCACTCTATAAGAATCATTCTTGTTGTGCTTTATAAGAATCATTCTTGTTGTGCTGGGTTCTCATGAAATTAATAAATGAAATGAAAATGAAAAAAAAAAATTTGGGAATTGAAAGAAGATATCAGATCATCTTCAGGGATGTTGGAAAAACTTTTATTTATAATTGACACCATATTTGGTATATGTTTGAACAATACTGCTAAGGTCAAAATAGTAAATTTTTTCAGAGTATACCAGAGGAGGATTCGTGAATGCAAAAATGCGAGATTGAAGTTTTTAAAGTAGCATGAAGGGTGGCTGAAGTCGGAGTTATCAATACAAATTTAGAAAAATATCTCTGGTCGCCCAATCAAGGATTACCTGATGTTAAAAACAGAACAAAGAAGCAGAAGCAGGAGGACATTATCAACCCTCATTCAACAACATTGTTAAAGGATACAGTTAAAACTATATTGCTGAAAACTTAACCAAAAACCGATGCACAGATTGTTGATGTACTTCCAACAGCTTCTCCGTAGGGATGAAAAAGAACGGTACAAATTATACCAACACCAAAATCTACTACCGAGTTCACTGAAGAAGATTCGCTAGCACTTGTCCTAAACTTAGGCCTCTCATGGAAAAAATATGAAATGATTGAATTTGGGATTAGCTAATTAGCGGAATGCTGGAACTGAAACCCTTTTGCTGTAGCCGTAGGTGGAGTGTGGGAATTCCTTGGTTGCTACTCAATTCTATCAGCTAGACGACTTGATGTTGCTGTTGTAGATGTCTTTGGTTTGTTCCAACGCGATTAAGTGGACTGTATGTTTGAAGGTTTGGCTCTTTTGAGAAGAGGAGAATACCTACAGCAAACTGTAACTTTGAGATAGCTGATGTTTGTATAACGTTTGCAATGGTAATTTCTCGGTTGACAAGAAATTACTTATGCAAATGTTTTATGCAACGTTAGGCAATAGAGATTGGAAATAAAACAAACAATTGAATCAGTTGGAATTCAATGAGTTTATTAGAGATAAATGTTGATGCTCACCAATGGGTAGTTGAAATGAAAGTGACTACAATTTTCTTGGGTTCAAATCAATGTGTTCAATTTGGCAAAAGTTGTTTATCCATAGAATTGACAATTCAGAATAGTTTTCACTCAACGAAGTAAATTTAGGGAATTTCGAAAGTAATACAATTCACAATAGCATAACGATTTGTGGAAACATTTCCGTTAACATTAAATGGATGTAAATATTATTCATTTAAATCGTTTAAAAATCATTTTAAAAATATATGGCTGAACTTTACAAGTTTAGACATGCCGCCGGCCCGGAATTGTTGCCGAAAGATTTGGAGTTGCACATAGAACGGTTGCCAGTAATCTGATAGCTTCAGAAAGAATACGCTGGTCTGGCACTAGTTGTTCAGTGGCTGCATCTGCAACTGATGGATTTTGATTGCTGTTAGCTTCGATTGCCAATCTGGACCTTGAAGTTGCTCTGGCTCTTGTGTAAAGTAGTGTGTGGTGGTACTTTTTGCACTTCCTGCATGTATTCTTGGACTTGCAATTCCGGATCGTATGACTTTTGGCCAAACAGTTGATACAGTAATGGTGTCTTCGAACCACTTGGTTTCGTTCTTCAGCATTCATTCTTATAAATTTGTCACAAAATCGAATCGAATGGTACTTTTGGCATAACAAGCATTTGTAAACGTTTAAGCTACGTTGACGGCTGCCTCGGTATGGTCTATAAAATATAGAATTTTGATTAATGCATAGCTTATAAAGATGTGTAAGGGAAGATGAAAATGATTGAATACGGTTTTGGTGATTTATTTCAGAGTTTATTCGTTTGAAGAGTGTTGATCATTCTGATATGGTAAGTAGCATAATTCTACAATGGATCGGGTTATGACTCCATTGCTAGTTCGTACGTCAGCTATACGAACATTTTTGTCGGGTTCATGATAAGTTTCGCAATTCTGCCTAGACGCCATTCATTGGGGGTAGCAAATCATCTATTACTACCACTAGATCTCCTATATTGAGATTGGGAGTGGAATTTTTCCACTTATATCGCTGGTGAAGGGATTTAAGGTAATCCACTTTCCAGCGTATTGCGAATTGGTAATGAAGGGCTTTTAGTTTTATCCATTTATCTATCAACGATAAATTTTGGGATAGCGGCTCTGGTAGGGCTAAAATGGGTGCACCTTTGAGGAAGTGGCCAGGCGTTAATGCAGTTAAATCTGCGGGATCTTCCGACATGGCGGAGATTGGGCGAGAGTTCAAGTCACTCTCTATGCGAGCTAAAATAGTAGAAAATTGTTCAAATGAGAATTTTGGGCTCCAGGGATTCTTTTCAAGTGGTGTTTGAAGCTTTTTACACCGGCTTCCCAGACACCGCCCATGTGTGGCGCATGAGGTTGTATAAAACTCCATTCAAAAACATGGAGTGAGTATTTATTTGAGATGTCAGTAGATGATGATTTTAGGAACTAATTTAGGAACTGATTTTAGGAACTGATCTGCTTGCTCCAACAAAGTTACGTACATTGTCCGATACTACCCTTCGGGGTAGTCCTCGCCTCCCAACGAAGCGAGTGAAAGCTGCTTGAAATGTTGCGGATGATAGGTCAGAGTAGACTTCCAAATGAATTGCTTTGGTCGAGAAACATACAAATACTGAGACGTAGCCCTTAAGTGTGGGAGATTTGCGGAGGGAGGAACTTTTCAACTCGAAAGGCCCAGCGAAATCTACGCCTGTGACATGAAAAGGTGGTGTGATTGTACACCTATCTGGAGGTAATGGAGCCATGATTTGTGCACATGACTTTTGCTTAAATATAAGACATACCTTCCATTTGTGTATGATGGCTTTTACACGGGGTTTAAGGCGTGAAATGTAGAATTCAGTTTGAACCATTCTACACATTTGGTTGCAATCTGCGTGAGCCAGAAATGTATGTAAATAAAGCAGATATAGGTGAGAGAGTCGAGAATTGCCGGGAATTATGATTGGGTATCGCTCATTGTAAGGCAGCGATGAATCCGATAACCTTCCATTTACACGAAGAAGATTAAATGGGACCATAAATGGATTCAGAGTTTTTAAAGGACTCTTTTCAGGGATATGTTGTGATCTGAGCAGATTATCATATTCTTCATTGTAATGACGTTTTTGGGCTAGAGCTGTAAGACGATTTTTAGTAAACTGAATTTCTTTGTGCGAAAGCACTATGGTAGGAAAACGAGTGTTTGCCTTAGTATTGGAATGCGTGCGATGAAAGACGTAAGACAAAACTCTTAGCGCTTTTGCAAAAGACGAGAATCTTGTCAAAACATCAGGTTAATCTAACGTAACATGCAGAGTTTGAATTTTGGGATGTGTTTGTGGGGTACGCAATGGATTGGACTTCGGCCATACAGACGACGGTTTGAAAAGCCACTTAGGACCGTTCCACCACAAAGTGTTATTCGCGATGTCTTGGGGTTTACAACCACGAGTACCGAGATCCGCAGGATTATCATGCGTAAGCACGTGTCTCCAACATACATTTGGGACGAGAGAATGGATTTGAGCTGTACGATTCGCAATGTATGTTTCCCACGAACATGGGGGTTTAGACAACCATCCTAGTACTATGGATGAGTCTGTCCACAAAAATGTATCTGTAACTTGAAAGTTCATTGTTGACAACACGTATTTTACTAACTTAGCGAGTAGTACGGCTCCGTTGAGTTCTAATCTGGGTAAACTTATGATATTGAGAGGGGCTACCTTGCTTTTAACAGTTAGTAAATTGGAATTTACCTCAAATTTTGTAGATTGGCATCTAATATAAATGCAAGCACAAAATGCAGATTTTGAATCATCTGCGAATCCGTGAATTTGGACTGAGTCAGAGGGTGTATATTGGATCCACCTTGGCACGATAATATTTTCAATTTGAGGTAAATCAGCGAGAATAGTTTCCCATTTTGTTTGGGATTCTTCATTGAGGGCTTCATCCCATGTATTACCTTCCAGCCAGAGTTCCTGCATAAATATTTTTGCTCTTTGGTGTTATCCACCCTGCGGGATCGAATAATTGTGCTACTATTGAGAGAACATGCCGCTTTGTTGCGTTTAGAGTTAAGTTGATATTGAAAGTGTAACTAAATGTGTCTACTAAGGCATTCCACTTAATACCCAATGTCTTTGTGCTGCTGGTTTCGTGGAAACGTAAAAATTCGGAGTCGTAAAGATCTTCGGGTGGTAAATGATTGAGAAGTCGTGGATCGTTTGCAGTAACTTTTTTGAGAGGAAATCCTGCAGAATTAAGAACATTTATTAATTCTGCTTGCAACTTCTTTTCTTAATATTGACGCTGCTAAAGGGTATTTTGTTTCAGAGTCGAGAGCTAATTGCAACAACGTACGAATCGCTAGAAACGGCGCACAATTTACGCCAAAAGTCACCGTATTGAGCTGATAATCTTTGATTGTGCTATGTGTAGTTGGCTGGTGCAGAATTTTCTGAAATTTTCTGTCGTCAGGGTGTACAAAGATTTGGCGGTACATTTTCTATATGTCCCCGCTAAAAACATATTTGTATCTTCTCCAATTAAAGATCGTAGAAACTAAGTCATTTTGTAGTGTGGGGCCTGTAAAGAGCACGTCATTGAGAGAAAATCCCGATTTAGACTTGCGTGATGCATTAAATACAACCCTCACTTTAGTGATCTTGTGCTCCGGGCGCACTACCGCGTGATGTGGGAGATAAAATGACTCAAATTTGCCATCTGAAATTATTTCGAGAGGAGAAGTTTCTTCCATATGCTCTAGAGATATGTATTCATTTAAAACAGAGTTGTATTGAGTTTGTAAGTCGGGGTCCTTTGTCAGAGTTTTCTCCATTCTAGCATATTGACCAAGGGCGATAAATCTAGATGAACCTAGAAAAAGAGTGTCTGGAAATTCTTGTTTGAAAGGTAGTCTTACGACATACCGACCGTTTGAACATCGTGTGGTTGTTTTCATGTAGAAATCTTCACACAATTCGTCATCTGCTGAGATGGGTTTGGATGTTGGAATTTCTTCTTGTTCCCAAAATTTTCGTACTGTGCCACTTATTTGGGAATCTTGCGGGGAAACGACATTTGTCGTGAATGAGTAAACCGAGTCAGATTTAACTGGGCCGCTGAGTACCCAACCGAAGATAGTGTTGTAAGCAGACGTGGAACCACTCAGATTCTTCTTAATACCGTCAATATTCAGAAAATGTTCATAATCGGTGCCTAGTATGAGATCTATTTGAGCAGATTTGTTGAATTTGGGATCTGCTAGATCAATATCTTGAAAATCTTTAGGATGTGAAACATTAAATGATGTTCCCGGTAAGAATTTTGTGACTTTGGGAAGTACTATTGCACTAACAGTGAAACGGAAGTTGTATCTGTATGAGAACAGAACTAGTTCACATTCTTTATTTGCTTCCTGTTTATGTCCCCCGATGCCAATAATTTCAAAGTGAGCTTTTCGAGACTGAATGTTTAAGAGATTTCTAATTCTTTCGGATGCGAAGGTTCGCTGAGACACAGGATCAATAAGCGCTCTTATAGTATACAGCTCGCCTTGATGGTCAATTTGAACTAACGCTGTTCGAAGTAAAATTGTATCACTCTTGGACGAGAAATTAGCTTGAACTTGAGGGTAGTGTATTTTGGAGGAAGAAGATGGTTGTTCATTGATGTATTTCACATTGGTACTTACATGAGCGGAGTTATGTGAGTCGGAGTGGTTTTCGGGTTGATAGTTATAATTTTGGCTGGCTATATTGCTATTTGGAGTAATTTGGGGCTTCAAATGAAGTAGTGTATGATGCTGTTTTCTGCATGAGAGACACGTGGTCTTACTTTTGCAGTTATTCTTGGTATGAGTGTGGGAAAGGCAATTGTTGCAAATTTTATTCTTATAAACAAAATCTATTCTCTCTTGAACTGAAAAGATTCGAAATTCGGGACATAAGCGAATGCTGTGATTGGAATCACAGATAGGGCACGAAATGTTCAACTTGTCTTGAGATAAGTAAGTGTGAGTTTTGATACTGGATATACGTTCCACAACTTCGTACCTATTGATTAGGAACTCATCCATTTGGGTCCACTTCGGTAAATCTCGATGAGATTTAAGAGATTGTTCCCACAATGAAATTGTCTCATCTGGTAATTTGGTTGAGATTAAGTATATAAGTATTGGATCCCAGTCTTCAATACTCACATCTAAAGTTTTAAGGGTAGACAAACAATCATTCACTGAAGCGTGTATCTTCTGAATAGAGTCACTATTCTCTACAGAGGTCACGGGAATATTAAAAAGATTTTTGAGTTGTTTGTCAACCAGAACTCGTTTGTTCTCATAACGCGCTTTTAATGCGTTCCTTGCTAAATCAAAATTTTCATCGCAAAGTGAATATCGTTTCACTATTGCAACAGCATTGTCTTTGGTTTTGTTTCTCAAATGATAAAGTTTTTGAGCTCGAGTAAGTTTTGGGTGGTTAATATAGACCGCCGTGAACATATCACGGATAGATGGCCATTGCTCGTAACCTCCTTTGAAAATTTCGGTGTCGCATGGGGGAACTTTTATGCAACCGGAGTTATCGACTTGAGAATTTTGGGCATTGTGTTGCATTTGGAATACCGCAGAAGAAGGAAGACTTAATCGTGAATTGTCAGGCCGAGATTGCGTTACCGCAATTCGTAAAATGTCCAGAATGTGGGATCTAGCAACATAATACGCATCTGAGCAAACATTGAAATTTACTCTAGCATTTTCTTTGAAGTCTCTAGAGTTGTGGGGCTCTAGAGATAGCATGACACTTTCATAAGATGTTTGCATTCTCTTCCATCTATTTTCCAGATCTTCCAGTTTGACCTCTAAGATGGAATCAGTTTGATCGTGAATGTCTATATTTCCGAAATTGGAGCAAAACATTGTTAAGTGATCGCAATCAAATAAAAATTTTTCCAGCGTTGTCGGAGCATGGTTACTTTCGTTGCCCGTACTGGTGGAAGACGACTCATTGGTCATTTTTAATTTGAACGTTTTGTACAATTTGAAAGATTTGAAAATTGAATTTCAGTTTGCTTAGAGCTTAACAAAATTCACTGAGAAATTTTAATTTCACTGCTGATGCGAAACACGGGATTCTCGAAGTGCGTTGAGAATACTTTGTTCGAAAACTGTGAAAATGTTCGCTGATTCAGGAAGTTCCCCTGAATCCGCTATGCTGGGTCCTATTTAACGTCCAAACGTATAAGAGGAAATTGTAAAGGATGTATGTATTTTCGAAGAGAAAATTTGTGTAAATCATCAACTTTAATGTAAAAATTTACCATCAGCGTATATTTCGAGTAAAAGCAGCATAAATCATGAAATGTTATTGTAAAATTTCACGATTAGTGTACTTTGAGCAAAATCAGTATAAATTAAAATATTATTGTAAATTTCTCAATTAGTGTATATTTTAAACAAAATTAGTATATATCATCAATTGTTATTGGAAAAATTCACAATTAGTGTTTATCTTGAGCAGAATTAGTATAAATCACCAATTGTTATTGTAAAAATTCACAATTAGTGTTTATTTTGAGCAGAATTAGTATAAACCACCAATTGTTATTGTAAAAATTCACAATTAGTGTTTATTTTGAGCAAAATTAGTAGAAATCATCAACTTTTATTGTAAAAGTTAACAATATGGTATAATCTTTGAGTAGACTAGTGTAGATTGTCAACTTCAATTGTAAAAGTTGGCAATATTGTATATTTTCTGAGTAGAATAGTGTAGATCCTTCAACTTTAATTGTAAAAGTTGAGGGAATCGTATATTTTCGCGGAGAAATTAAACTATATAATTTTACTAAAGTAGTTATAAAAGTATTAAATTATCAAATATTGTTCAGGATAAATGAAATTTCAGTATCCCATTCGAGCACAATCAGATGCTCAACTTTCGCCAATGTTAAAAATTTTGTATAAATGTGTAAAATATTTCAGTGCCAAAATAGTTTTTCGGTTTCCCCTTATAGCAAGTGTATTTTATGCAGAAAACTATAGACGTGGTTATGTATGTTCAATATGTCCAGTTCAAAATATGCTTAAACTTTTCAATGTAACACTCGTTGTTGAAATGGTTATTTAAGCACACTTATTGAAACACCGAAATGCTAACCAAAATTCACTGTAACATTGAATATCATGAAAGGTGGCTTGGTATTATGGAATATTTTATAAATTCTCATAAATAAACTTGAATCCGTAAAACTGTGCTATTTATTTGAACTATTTCCCTTCACAGGATGTAACGGGAAACCATTTATTTATTTTCCATTTACTTGAAGTATGTTAATTATCATATTTCGCCCAGCAGTAGTACTTGCAATTAACATACTTTTGTTCTTTAGTGTATATCAAAATCATCTGTTATTGTATATATTGTTCCATCGCGAATTCTTCCTCTAGTCGCAATTATTATGTAGTAGTGTGTTGGACAGTTGGCAGTCAAAAAAAAAAAAGAGCAAGAGCAAGTGGTTGCGTTCCTCAAATATCATTATCACTCTTAATTATACACAAGAAATTTCTCTTACACTTCCAGAAATTTATCTAAAATCGCTTTGTATTTGACACTATTATCTTTTCATCTCTCATATAAATATGTATGTACGTATGAATGTATGTATGTAAATGATTTGCGCATATGAGAAAAGATGGAAGAGGAATTGAAAATTGATCTATTTACCTTGTTGTAAAAGCAGCAAGGGGAACTGTATTCGGTTGACCGTTATTACACTTGCAGCTGCACTTTGTTGCACAAATGATTTGCGTATACACATGTATGAACTTTCTGTAATTTGTAATGTTGAATTTGTTGCTTTTCTTCTAGAACGGTGTTGTCGAGAAAGTTTCGATACTTTGTGACTTTAAAGTTGGTTGATTGGTGTAAAAAACAAATCTGATGTAAAAACTTTCTTTGAAATAACTTCTCATTTATGTACATATATATCTAAGTATGTATATCAAAGTATAAATTCATAAATATGTACGTAAGTAAATACAGTGAAGGTTGCACATGTACAAGTTGTCAATATATTTTGGACAGTAATAAGTTCGTATACATATGTATAGCGGTTATCTTATATATTTTTCATTTTCTTTTTTACAACTGTACTTATGTGACCGTGCACTGCTCGTCGCCTTTACCGTTTAAACTCAAGAACTTCACTTTTGTAATTCCCTTTTTTCGGATTGAAAATGGCTTCTGAATTATTTAAAGTATGTAAGTTTGTGAGTATGTTGAGGGAACTCGGATAATATGAAAAATTTACTTTTCAGTATGCATTTTATCGCCAACTAGATCTGACACTTTGAATTGATATTTTGGTACTTAGGAACGTTTCAAATTATTATATGTTCTTTTTTCTGTTTTATGGGTTTTAGTAAACTTTTTATCTTTTGACCATTCTTCCGATAAGGTAGCTTAACTTCACGAGACCGCACAAGACTAGGTTTGGCAATCTTGCTGCGATTAGAATTACCTCAATGATCTGCTGTTGTTGTTCTCCTTACTTCTCTCTTTGCGAAGGACCATGATTGAATTTGGGATTAGCTAATTAACTGAAACCCTTTTGTTGTAGCCGTAGGTGGAGTGTGGGAATTCCTTGGTTGCTACTCACTTCTATCAGCTAGACGACTTGATGTTGTTGTTGTAGATGTCTTTGGTTTGTTCCAACGCGATTAAGTGGACTGTATGTTTGAAGGTTTGGCTCTTTTGAGAAGAGGAGAATACCTACAGAAAGCTGTAACTTTGAGATAGCTGATGTTTGTATAACGTTTGCAATGGTAATTTCTCGGTTGACAAGAAATTACTTATGCAAATGTTTTATGCAACGTTAGGCAATAGAGATTGGAAATAAAACAAACAATTGAATCAGTTGGAATTCAATGAGTTTATTAGAGATAAATGTTGATGCTGACCAATGGGTAGTTGAAAAGAAAGTGACTACAATTTTCTTGGGTGTTTATCCATAGAATTGACAATTCAGAATAGTTTTCACTCAAAAGGCAACGAAGTAAATTTAGGGAATTTCGAAAGTAATACAATTCACAATAGCATAACGATTTGTGGAAACATTTCCGTTAACATTAAATGGATGTAAAGTCATAGATACAATTAATTATTCATTTAAATCGTTTAAAAATCATTTTAAAAATATATGGCTGAACTTTACAAGTTTAGACATGAAATAATACGAAAGGTCCTTATTGAGAAACAATAGGGTCAATTTCCCTGAACGTCATTATTGTACGCTACCAAGGCAAAAATATTGCCTTCAGATATGTATGTAGACGACGTGCCTGCAAAATTTAGACCCTCAGACCTTCTTCAGAACACTGAGTCAAGAATTATATCAGAATTTTCTGTAGAGCAAATAGAGTTACGTAATAACTCAGAGATAACTTTAATATGTAAATGGGGCTGCGATGGCTCGTCTTGTTTTTCAGAATACAATCAACAAAGTGGATCTAGTTCAGATTATTCAACAATTTTTATGGCGTTACTTGTACCCTTAAGAATGCGTTTATATAATGAGTTATCATCATCTTCATCAACAAATTCGTTTCAAGTTATGTGGATTAATTCAACACCTGGTTCCAAGTTTTTATGTCGCCCTATTCGCTTATTGTACGCAAAGGAAGATCGAAACACAACGCAAACACTGGTAGATGATATTCGTAAGGAAATCGCCGACTTGGTCCCCATATTCGTGGAAATACGTGGAAGGATTACGTAAGTGTCCTTTCAACTGCACTTAACTATGATAGATGGAAAGGTGGCCAGTGCTATAACTGAAATAAAGTCATACTGGATGTTGTGTATACCAGCAAATAAAATGCATTCGAGTACGGTTGTCAACTTAATAATTTATCGAGAATAAAATGATCTTACATCTACGTACAAAGTTACACTATATTTTGTACAGGAAACATATGTTGATGTTATGCTGTGCTCACATTAGGCAAATTTACTTGTTTTAATTCATCCAATGATAAGTGATTTACATGATTTTGGAACATTCATTACTTATATGTAACATTGTTGCTTGGGCGTAATACTCTACGCTCAATTGATTCTACTTCAATATCATTTGATTCCATTTCTATATTTTCTTTTACATTAACATTTAAATTTTCTAGTAACTCATTTTGATTTGGAGAGTCAGTAATATCAATATTCTCAGGAGAAGTACGCTCTATTTCATTTTTGGCTTCTTCATCCTGCGATTTAATATCGATGTTTGGCATATTAGCTTTAATTTGATCAGTGTGCCTTTTTGTTAATCTATGGTTACGATCAAATACACAATTCTAACTGCGTGGACCAATTTATGATTTTATAGTCGCCGGAGACCAACTTGCTTTATTTGGATTTTTGTAATCACGTATATAAACATTTTGTCCTGAGCTGAATTCTACATCACTTTTACCAGAATAGTTTCTCTTGCTGTTTTCTAGAATATTTTCCTTGATCTGAGGTTGTTTAATGAAATCAAATCGAGTTCTAACAGATTTGCCTAAAAACAGTTCAGCAGGAGATTCAGTTGTAGTACAATGTTTTGCAACTCTATAGTCTATCAAAAATATATTTAGAATTAAGTCAAGCTCAGTCTCACGTCCATCGCGAATAAAGACTTGTTTATTGTTTTAATAAAATTCTCAACTTCACCATTTGTTAATGGATGTGCTGGTGCCGTTAAGATATGTTTGACTTTGTTGAGTTTTATACAATTTTTGAACTCCTCGGAGACAAATTGTCATATATAATTACAAACAAGTAATACCCTTTAATACGTCCTGCAAAATCAATATGTATTCTAATCCAAACTGAGTCAGTAGGGTGGCAAGGAATCAATTTACTTTTATTTGGACTGGGCAGTAGTTCTTGACACGAAATACATCGTTTAATCAAGTTATCAATTTCACTATCATATAAGCCTTTGTTTTGACAACTCCTAAATATGAGTCATGTAATTGTTCAAGCATTTGTTGTCTAAATTTCAATGGAATCACCGTTCGATAACCCCATATCAAACAATCTTGATCTACAGTCAGTTCTCTATTTTTGTTCATATATGCAACGAACTCCACCTTTCAGGTTATTTACAGTGTTCATTTTTACTGCATCGTAAACTTTTGATAATATCGGATCACGAAGCTTTCACGCGAAATGCATTTAAAATCAATATTCAAAATATTGCCAGCTTTGATTTGAAATATGAAAGAGTTTTCATTGTCTTCTTGCTCGAATTTATGCTGAGGAAGTCTTGACAAGTTGTCAGCCGCATTTAACGATCCCTTCACATACTCGATCATGTAATTAAAACTGGAAAGCAATAAATGCATTCGTGCAGCAGCCATCAAGGGAAGCTCTTGTTTTCTCCAAATATGGATAAAACTGGTTTATGGTCAGTTCGTAATACGAAATTGGTGCCTAAAAGATATTGCTTGAGTTTTGTTACTGAAAAAATAATAGCGAGAGCTTCCATTTCTAAGCTTCATCTATTTCTTCTAATTCCGCTCACTTTTTGATAGTGCTCTCGATACAAACGCAATCGGTTCTATACTTTTGTCTACAGATTTATGTGTCAATATACCTGTAACTACTGCATTTGATGATGCGTCAGTATATACAATTATAAGCAATTTAGGGTTAAAATGTACAAGAATTTGTCCTGACGTCGCCTCTGTTTTAATATTTTCATACGCATCTTGACATTGACGCGACCAAATAAATTTTTGATCTTTCTGTAACAGTCTGTATAGAGGTGTCATCTTTTCTGTACAATTTTGGATAAATTTTGAATAATAATGTACATATCCTACAAATGATCTTAACTCTGAAATGTTTTCAGGAACAGGTGCTTCCAACACAGACGAAATTCTATCTGTAGTCGTAAACCATTTTTGTCAATCTTGAATCCCAAATAAGACAATTGTTCTTGAAAAAACTGACATTTTGAAAGTTGCAGACGTAGACCAGCAAACTGTAGTTTATTCAAAACTGATTGTAAATTTGTCACATGCTCGGTCAAATCTTTACCGGATATTGCAATGTCGTCTTTGATATGCTATAACAAAAGGTACATTGCGGAGCAAGTTTTCCATTGTCGTTTGGAAAATTGCCGCCGTTGGTTTAACACCAAACGGTAAACTTTTCATTCTAAGACATCCAATATGTGCGGACAACGTACATAATCGTTGTGAATTTTCAACCAAAACAAGTTGGTTGTAAGCATTAGATAAATCTAATTTCGTAAATAATTGCCCCTGTAAGGACGCAAAAATGTCTTCAATCAATGGTAAGCGATATTTGAAATCATCAAGATATTTGTTTGGTACTAAGGGTATTCCCCAACCTGTATTGCCAATAGGCTCTAAAAAGTCATTTGAAATTAAATTACGTATATATATTGTCTTCAATTTTCCATTTCCATGCTAAAGGAACCGAACGCGGTTTAAAAAAATCGGTTTGGCATCCGGTGAAATTTGAAGCGAGACTTTACCTAGTTTATATGTACCTAGTTCGTCTCTGAAAACTTCACTGAAATAATTTTTTAGATTTCTAACGATTGCTTCAAAATCCCTTTTCTGTTCATTAGCATTTACTGTCTGTATTAAATCAAAATTAAATAGTCTCAAAAAGTCACATCCAAGCAGAGGTATGTTATTGGCGTCCGTAACTACGATTTTCAATTTTCGTTTTGTACAACGATATTCAACTGTACATAACAATTCGCCAATAACATTAATAGAATTACCTCCATAATCGTCATAATGTAATGAACAAGATTCTTAAACTTAAATTTTTGTATAGATTTTAAATAACACTATCGACATTAAACTGCAGGTTGAGCTAGAATCACAAGCCATTTTCATTTGATTGCCATTTAACTTCAGTGAGAGATAGTAATAATTAGCTGAACTTCCACTCGAAATACTACATACATACATGGTTTCCCATTACATTCCAGGAGTGAATTGAGGAGAGCTTCTCACAACCCGTGAGCTGTGCGCTTTCTAGTTTTATACTCACTGAATGGGACCTACAGTTTTTACACCGACTCCGAACGGTATTTTGAGAAGCTTTTGCATGGCTAAGTACTCGACAGTGTAGCCATCACTATGCGAGGTGAATGCCGTCGAAAGAAATTTAAGGTGGCCAGAGCAGGGATCGAACCCAGGATCTCATGTACAACAGTCGCGCACACTAAGCATTACAATACCGACGGCCACAACTCGAAATACAAAAATTGGGATTAGTGGAATTGTTGTTAACATTATCCTCATTCGAATTGTTAGATACGTAATTTTCGGTTTTAGATTTGTTTCGGCATATATCCGCTAAATGACCAGTTTTTCCACAGCAATTGCATTTGTTGTTTTCATATCTGCATTCGTTCCACTCGTGATTTCGCCAGCCACAATGCGTTCATGTATTGCCTATATTCCTCGATTTACACGATAGATACGTTCCGGAAAAAATCGGGTAAATCGAATTCGAAATATTTTGTATGAAAAATCGTGTAAATCAAAAAAGAGGTATTTTTTAATATAAATCTTTATATTTTAATGAAAACAAACGTAAACCGAACCAAAAATTAACAAGTTAGTTCATTTAACATATTTTTAACATAGGTTTATTTATTTTTATGCAAATAATGTAATCAAAACAAAAATTAACAAAATCAGTCCATTTAACAACAAAAACTTAATTATAAAATCCATAAAACTAAAAAATTACATAAAATATGCACAAAAACCATTTATTCAAATATTTAAAAAAAATAGTTAATAAAATCAGTCTATTTATTAGCAAAAAATATTAGGTCAGTTCATAAAAAAGGATCAGTTTATTTCAGATAATGTAATAAAATATAAATATAACTTGAAATAAAAGTTATACCCAATCAATTTCGCTGTCTAATTCGTGATTACTTTCTTCGACAACTAACCGAATTTATCTGGTTGGTGAGAAATCACTTTCATTACTCGATAATATTTCATAAGTTTCTGGTTCGACGTTAGAAACAACTGCAGCCCGCGGAGATTTGGAAATATATTCCGTAATAAGGACTTTTGACGAATTGTTGTTTAATTCTTTATATGCCTCCCGATATTGTGCCAGGCCTTGAGAAATATATCTCTGGAACTTGAGAGCTCTTTCAACCTTATGGTCATGTTGGACAAAATGATTTCCTAACTTCCGTCCTAATTCAAGGACTTCACAAATAATTTTAGGTGTCAATTCTACCCTATCTGTTTCGTCTTCACCTGAGTCGTCATCATCATCATCACCGTTTTCGTTAACCATATTATGTAAGTCATCGTCATCCAATTCTTTGTGTGCTACTAGTTTCAAAATTTCTACCTGAGAAAAGTCATCAAAACCTTCACCCTCAAGTGTACGCGCTAATTCAATTATTTGAGAATATTCCTGTTCCAAAGGTTGACAAGAAATATTATCTATGCATACTCCTGGCCCTTGAGCGTTGACTTTTTGATTTCAGTATATGACAGTGCAACATGATCCAAGATTGTAAATTTTTTCAATGCGGTCATTACAACCAAAGTGGTATTCTTTGGTAGGAATATAACTTGAATATTTTCGTGTTATAGATCTTGAGGATGACCAGGCGCAATATCAATTTTTAAAATTATAATTACATCAGTGGCAAAAATTTTGTAAATAAGCAGCAGTAACCCAAGCTCTCTTATTGGCCATCCAATATACGGGCAAGTTGTCTTTATTGATTCCTTTAAAAGCACGGGGCATTTTTGATTTACATATTAATTACTAATCGTTTCATTATGTTATGTTATTCTATCTGTTGTAGCTTTATGACCACTTGCTGCTTTGTGAGCTTTTGATAAAAAGGTGCTTTCAGGCATTTTTTTCCCAAAATAAACCAGACTCGTCAGCATTAGGGCTGTATCAACCAGCGGCAATAATTCCGACAAACTTTTCTGGATATTCTTCTGCTGCATCTATATCAGTAGATGCTTGCTCACCTTTTAATTTTAAACTATGTAACGAATGTCTGTTTTTAAAATGTTCGAACCAACCATGGCTCGCTTTAAAAGAGTTTTTTGCCGCTGTGTATCATATTCCAACACTAGGCGACAACCACACTCCCAAAATAAACCAGGCTCGTCAGCATTGAAGACTCGATCAGGGGTGTATCAACCAGCGGCAATAATTTCGACAAACTTTTCTGGATATTCTTCTGCTGCATCTATATCAGTAGATGCTTGCTCACCTTTTAACTTTAAACTATGTAACGAATGTCTGTTTTTAAAATGTTCGAACCAACTATGGCTCGCTTTAAAAGAGTTTTTTGCCGCTGTGTATCATATTCCAACACTAGGCGACAACGTGGGTATGACACCTCTAGATTCACGCGATGAATCTTCGGTTCCCACGTTGGATGCCATTGTGTCATATTGGCCTAGTTCCTTTTTTCGAAAATGTCGAAACACGAGTTTGGAAGCTAATCGAGCGGGATGCTCGGTATGCCATGCGTTTGCTGGGCTTGAAGCTCGACGGACGGGGGGATCTTTCCACTGACCATGCTTAACCACAACTTGCCTTTGATCACTGCTTTACATACCGAGGCTGAATTTATCATAGAAAAAATTGAGATATAAAAAAAGAATAAAAGGAGCCCGAACAGTAGACACGGATAGAAGGAAAACAAAAAAAAAGAACACCTGATTATTCCTGACACCGATAAGTTTTTATTTCGAAAAAGAGAAAACGTTTTCATTGCACGGGTACTTCAACACTCAGATGAGGACTGACGGATGACATTGCCCCCTCATGAGGCCCCTGCTGCTCCACCATGACTCTGTTTAATTTTCAGAATCCCAAATGGTAAAGTTGCCGAGTCGACTTACCTCACATACTTTCCCTTACCACATTGGTGGTTATTTAAATACATCATTTTCGCAAACGTTATAAACAATTGTTTTATTTAGCCCGTTTATAGGGCAGAATTCATTATAAAGCCTCTATCGGCTAATACTTCTAAACTTAACAATTTAAAATCTCCAAAAGGGAGCAATTTACAATGCCACAAGGGCGAAGCGGGACTTATCGATTATACAATTCAACTCATGCGTCACACCAGATACTGGTGTCTTAATTTTGGGCTTAACTGCAAATCTTAACATTAAATCAGTTATTCCTACTAATAAATTTCTAAATTAAGAGAATTTCATACTCAAAATTTGAATTGATTACTATTAAGCAAAACTCAGCACCGTGAGTTAACTTATCTTACTGGGGTGGATACGGAACTCCTCCCAGGAAATGCGGTTTGACAACTATACCTATGTAACTTCATAAATTCGACGAGTTTAATTCGCGTAAATCCCGAATCTCATGCTCAATACGGCTTGACTGAGACTAAAAACTCGTTAGGCCCCGAATGCCTCAAAATCTCGCGCGAAATATTTTCACGTATTAGTATTTCTCAGAGGCAGTTCGCATGAGATCAAATCTACTAATTAGTATATAAAATAATAATATAAAATGTTAACAGTCCAGGACGTCTTCGAATAATAGTGTATTAAATTTCGCCCATTCCGGCGGTTAGTTATACATTCTGTATCGGGTTTCCTATCCTACCGCTGGCTTAGCCTAGTTTCTCATTCTACGAGAGCTTCTTAACAAATGCCAAAATATTTCAGTGGGCTCTTGTTAAAATGTTCTTGTACTAGTTTTATCTTTTTCTTATGTTATTATGTTTATGTTTCTACTTATAAAGGCTTCTTGCCCTAATGCTTGATCGTGCTCGTACCACTGTCCGTGTGAAAACTTTTGCTCTTGACTGTTTGCGCTATTTAAAATTTACATTCTACAACTATATGAACTCTAGGAGTATTTAAGGCCTCATACAAAAGCAAAAATCTTTATTTGGCCGTGATCACTTGTCGCATGGCGCAAAGTTTTCACGTGGACATTGACACACTTATCACAAATTTTTCTTTAGAGCACTCACAATCACTTAATTCAAGACTAGGTTTATTCTATAAGCTAATTCTTTTGTACTTTAAGTAAAATTCATACAGTGGGTTTCTTTATTTTCATTTCACTTATAAATTTACATATATTCGGTTGCTTTTGCCTTAAGGCATTAACACGACATTGTATTGTGCGTTTTACGTTCTATTCTTTTAAAATAGCACCACCATACGTATCACGTTTTAACATCGCTCTGTTGACTTAAAATTTACTTTTCATTTGGGGCTTATTTTTCTATTATTTTCAGCTAAGGCCACTACGTGCATTTTCTTGTCAGCTTGTGGCATTATTTGCAATTTTCACTTAATCTAACCCCATGAGTTGGGCCTTAATCTTTCTGTCTGTCTACGGTTTAATACGTCAAATAAAAATTGGAGAGGGACTTACCTAACACCTCCCGCTTGTGGGGTCTAGGGGATGAGTTTTATGGCTTACTGGAGATTTATGAGCTGATGATGTTTATAGATGTTTATGATTATAGATGATAGCTGCTTCTTATCGTTGGCTGGAGCTGCTGATGGTTATAGACGACTATAGCTGGATGTTGGTAATGTGGCTATGCGGTTGATATTAATATATTGAGCTGCGGTTTTTTGCGATATTGGAGGCTGTGCCGACGCTGTAGTCGGGACGACTGATGAGACGCTTAATTTGCTGCCGAAGATGGTAAATTGTGTGCCCTTTGACTAAAACCTACTAGCACTCATACACAACGCTTCCGCGTCTTCCGGCGACTCAAAAAGGTCCACGAGTCGACAGCAGGTGGTCTAAGCCACCCCTCGGCTTTGCGCTCTTTTCTCGTTGCCTGCCGGCCAACGATTAGGCCACCGGTTTAGGCGGAGAAACCGACTGCGCCACAAGGATGACGTTGGACTCCTTTCTGCCGATCCGCTGACTTTTTAGGGCCCCGAATGTAATGCTGCATACGGGCTGCTTGCCTCTTAATTGCCGGTATTCTTGCTGACGTAATGTCTTGGGCTGGAGTGAAAGAAGAAGACTTTAGCACTTCTCCGGCCAGAAGTGAGGTTATACTTACCAATTTAATTTTGCGACTTGAACTTAATTCCAATAAAAATGTTTTCACACGGCCGTTGGGCTGTCTTACCGTGACCGTTGGTGTTCCCGCTGACGTAGTTGTTGAGCTGGAGTTGAAATAAAATACTTCAGTGACACTTCGGCCAAAAGTGAGGTTATACTCACATCGATAATTTCTTATTTGGAATTAATTCCAAATGAGCTGCTTTGACACGATTATTCGTGTCAATAATTCCTCGATTGTTGGAGTAATTTCGCCAATTTACTGGGTTTAATTGCATAAAAATTGCAAACACAAATTTCGATGTAAGTAATGGCTGTCGTTGTTAATAAGGCATCTCCACTGGATAATTCCGAGCAATTTTTGTAATTTCGGTGAAATTAGGTAACATTTTCCATACAAAATCGAAATATTAAATTAGCCGATTTCAATGAATTTTGCATTGAAATGAGCATAAAAACGACATTACTTGACACTCTGTGTATCCATTCCACTTTTTAATCCCAGTATTCAGATAAACCTGAATTTCAGGATTCCATATGAAGTCTACATATCGTCGGCTAAAGTCGCAAACGTGACAAGTCCACTTTTTTCGAAAAATGAGATTTTAATGCAGTTGAATAGTTTATTGAAAAATACACAATTTCAATTTTTTTTAGTAATTAAAAATCTCGTTTTTATTCATGTTTGGCAATGATATGCAATAGGGTCAAGTCCCATTTGTCAAAAAGCGCGCGCTAGGTCCACTTAACGTACATATTGCATCAGCTGTTATATTTCGTTTTGGCGAAAAATTAGTTGGATGCAGGCTTAGTTTCATTTTAATGGTAAAATTATTTATTTAATTGTAAATATTAAGTATATACATATTCAGTTTTATTATTGTTTTAGCGTTAGGAAAACATAATATCTGCTTTTTGGTAAAAAATTAACAATATGGATTATGGCGATGAAGCAAACGATGGTTTTGTTCAATATGGAAATGCAGAAGAGGATGGAGTTGTTGGTCTAGTTCCGTATGGATTCCACAGCAGTACGGATGATTCAATAGAACTTCCTATTAAAAACAAAGAGCGAAAATGGCGAGTGCAACTAAAAACGATGCGTGGTATACAATAAAAAATAAAAGTCTGCGCCAACATGGAAATAAATACTATGGCAAATCGAAAGAAGGTGGGCATTGGCAATATAATAAAGTTAAAAGCGCAAGGTCTATGAAAAAAGGTGCAACTGTATTGATAAAGGTAAAGCTGCAATCATGAAATGTGGAAAAATAACAGAACCTCAAAGGGAAGAAATTTTCAATGAATTTTGGAAAATGAGTTGGCAGCCAAAGAAGGTATATGTGAGGACATTAATTCAATGTATTAAACCTAAAAGACCACGAAATCGCGCAATTGAGAACATCTCTAAAAGAAAGAAAACATTGTGGTAGCACCTTAGAGTTAACAATATTGTTTTGCGTGAGTACCGCACTCAATTCCTAAACACGTTAAGCATTGGTAGGCATAATTGTTTAAATTGGTTAGATACTCCTTTGGATCACCACATTTTCCAAGAAAAACAACAACCGCATACGCAGCGTGTTCAAGATCTGCATTCATTTTTCGATTCGACTCCATCAACAGATTCCCATTACTGTCGATCTTCCACCACCAAAAAATATCTGTTGCCAGAATGGCGGTCCAAGAGAAGTCTTTATGGCTTTTATAAAGAACAATGGTGTCACGAACGAGAAACTGATCCGGTGTCAATAACAAGTTTCAATTCCGTTTTTAAATTAAAAAATCTAAGCTTATTTTTACCAAAAAAAGACTTATGTGAAATTTGGTCTCGTCATAATGTGCAAAATTATTCAAATGAGGAATTCTTGATACATCAAGAAAAAAAATGAAGCCAGAGAACAAAAAGCAAAAGATAAAGAGTCCTATGGTTTTACTGTTGATTTCCAATCCGTTCTAATGGCACCAAAATCAAATGTTAGTTCATTTTACTACCGAACTAAATTACAGGTGCATAATTTAGTTTTTTATGATTTGAAAACCAAAGACGCCTGTTGTTTTTTGTGGAACGAAATTGATGGTGGACTAACATCAGAAGAATTTGCCAGTGTTTGGGTTATGTTCATAGAAACAATTTTTTTGCCTAATTTACAAGAAAGCAACGATCCTGTCAAGATAATTGTTTACACTGATGGCTGTACCTACCAAAATCGTAATTCAACAATGACAAACGCTTTACTAACTGCAGCAATCAGCAACAATATAACTATTGAGCAGAAAATATTACAAGGCAAATATCAACAGACACTACTCCCTCTTTCCACCCTCTACTACCTCAATTTTCCTTCGCCAACACAATGCACTGCATTTGTAGGGGGCATCCCCTGAGTGCTGGTTTGATAAAAAAAGAAAAAAAAAAAAATAAAAAATATTACAGTTTGGACACACACAAATGGAAGCCGATAGTGTCCACTCGGTGATTGAACGCGCTTTAAAAAATAGAAATGTACCTGCAGACTATGTAAAGGTGCGCGAAAAAAACCAAAGCCCTATTATGTAACTTATTTAGATTACACATGTTTTAAGTCTTTTAAAAATATATCATTCTTAAAAACTATTGGTCCTGGTCGTGTAATTTGAGATCTAAAAGTCACGGACATACGAGCACTTAAGTACACATCTAATGGTGATATTTTTTACAAGTTAAGGTTTTCTAACGCGTGGAGAAATCTGCCCCAACGTCTAGATAAAAAAGTTGCCATACTGAAGTGGTGTAATTTAGCACAACTTTATAATGAAAAACGACAAATATCTAAAAGAAAGTATGATGATTTACAAATATTGAAAGAGACATTACCAAAAGACTATCATAGTTTCTATGAAAACTTGCCACATGAATGATAAAGATGAGTGATATATCATGTTCCTTAATAATTATTATTTTTTTTTTAATTTTTACATTGAAATGTGATCGTTTTTAGTTTTTTTTACATTGAAATAATATAAAAACAAAGAAGAAATTTTTAATTTAAGTGTAATATACTTATATGTAAATAATGTGTTAACAAATTGAAGTTTAAAATATTAAAATCACAACCAAGTGGTGAAGACGCTTCAAAACTAAAAGGTGTCAAGTCCAATAAAAAAAAAGTATACTTGCAGACAATAAGACAAGTCCAAAAACAGCAAAAAACAAGTGTTTAAAATTTTTTTTAGATTTAAAAACTTTATTTATTCAAACAATGGGCGAAATAACAATGTATTGCATATACAGTTTCCACAAATATTGGAAAATATATTATTTAAACGGTTTTTCCTCTCTCCTGAACAATTTGAAAAAGTGGACTTGTCACGTTTGCGACTTTAGCCGACGATATGTAAAACAGCAACTAGCTGAAGGCCTTAGTCGCCAGTGCTATAAATCTTAATATTAATCTTATTTTCACTATAAGTTTTAATATATCGTAAATAAATGAAAACTAAAAAAGCAAGTGGTTACTAACATATACTTTATATGCAAACCTAAAGTTCAGTTTCAGCTGAGTACTACGCTTAAACAACGATATGTCAAACGAAATTAAAATTGTTCGGTGTGGACGGGTTGAAACAAATTTGAAATTGAGCAGTCAGTGGAGACATGGCATAAGTTCAAATTATTTTGCTTTGTTCCACATGAATGATCTTCGTTAACGCAGAGTTGTTTGCTAAGTGACAGAATAATGGCGGTTCGAATATGACGCAGCCAAAAATTATGGTCACACACACGCACACATAGATTTGCTTGGCTTCAAATTTTGAATGTTCTTTGTCGTATGGAAATATTCTGTTACGCATCCCAATAAACATTTTTGTTGGATATCAGCTTGAGGTACATTTGAGATCAAATACCTTAATTCACAAATGCACCTCAACAGTCCGATTATAGTCTTCTCAACTTAAAAGGCACATTTTTTATATGTTAGTTATCAAATTGAGAAATTTTTGATTCTCAACTTGATATCAAAGTAATTTCTCCCATCGGTATCAAATGGAAGATACGGAATTGCCATATTAAAAAAAATTTATTTATATATATTTAAGAAATAAAAACAATGTACTATTTTTTTTTTGATTTTTTAATTTAAAGTGTTATTTATTATAACGGGTCCGCCAAATAACTTTTTTTTTTGAAAATGCTATAAAAAAAACTACTGAATATTTTCTCAAATTTCTTTTTTTATTTGAAAGTACAATCCTTCCGGTTAATAATGGAAAATAATTTCATTCAAATGGCTGCTTCGGCTGGCCATGCAGTAGCCTACACGATCGGTCCAATTTTTAAGCACTTTATCGATTGTGTCCAGCTGTATTTCAACCAATGGCTTCACGAATATTGTCCTTTAAAGCGTCAAATGTCTCTGGCTTATCGGCGTAACACTTATCTTTGAGGGCACCCCACAAATAATAGTCCAACGGTATCAAATCGCAGCTCCGAGGTGGCCAAACGACATCAGCTCTGCGGCTGATAATGCGATCTTCAAAAACAGGGCGCAAAACATCGATTTTCGCACACATTCTGCAACATTACCATGATTTTCAAAGTATTGTCACAATATTTCCCAGCGTTGTTCAAGCGTATTCAGAACCATATTCGTTCAGCGGAAGGATAAAACTAATTATCTGTCAAATCAGACATGAGCTAAGTGTTACCATTCACGAAATAAGCACTAGTTGCAAAAAAACGTTAGATGGCGGACCCTTTATATAGTGGACTGACTGAGTGGACTGATGCTGAAGATCCCATTGCCAATGTTTCATCTGGCAATGAGCACTCCGACAGCAAACTCATCACCTGCATAACCTCACTTTTCACTTTTTGCTTCTACGCACCCCGCAAATTGAATAATTAAGTTAAGTTAATTGAATAATTAAGTTAATAATAATATAACCTATACTTAGTTTTATGTACTTTTAATTCACTTTAAACAATATTAACACTAAAAAACACAAAAAGCCGACAACACCTTACAACTTTCTCACAAATAATAATTTTTTCAATTTACGATTGGCAGAAACTACCAGATTTGTGAGAAATCAACTGTGCTGCCATCGGACAATACGCAAACAATACGAAGAAACAAAGAGAAACCAATAACAAAAAACAACAAAACCAATAACAACATTAAAACCAAAACGTACAACCTAAAAATTCTGGACCTTAACTCAAATCGTATTCAACTTGAAAAAATGTTTGGTCTCAAGTGGAGAAAAGTGTTGGATATCCAATTGAGAATTAAAATATTTCTCAAAGATTCTCAACTTGAAAGCAAATAAGGACAAAAATGTTTCACGTCAAGTTGAGAATTACATTGGAAATCAACTTGAGAACTAAGCTTTTCTCCAACATTGGAGACATAATTTTTCAATGCATATTGAGATGTAATTATTATGGTTTGTTTACCACCAACCCTGTGTTGACGTTTACGATGATGCATTATATCAGATGGTGCATTTGGGTTGTTATTATATTCAACATACGAGGTGGAACCATATGTTACTAATTCCATTGCCGGCGTTACGGCGCCGCCACATGTGGATGTTGCCGGTAGCTCACTATTAAGATTTTCATAAATCCGTAATGCATTATTTGTAATAGCATTGGTATCAATTTGAATTCGTTTTTGCTTTTGATCTTCAATCCAAGTCATCAATACCTTCTCCACTTTTTCAATTACAGAGTCGCGAACGTACGAAGTTGTACGCTTAGAAGTATCAGACCCAGCTGCTACATTTTTCTTCATTCTTTTTCATAGATCTTTTTGTGGCCTCATGAATACAATATTTTTTAGAAACTCTTGATAACTTTTCTCCTTTGCGAAGACTATCCAAAATTTCAATTTTAGTTTCCAAAGATATAATTTTTCTTGTTAACTGATTCTTTACAATATTTTTCGGCATGGTTATTGTTATAATTTCTCAAATGAGTTATACAAGTCTTAAAAAAATGTATGTGGTATGTACTAATGTTCTTTAGCAGACATTAGTACTGCAAGCCACATACCATACTCCTTTACAAATTACACGTCGTGACATTGGAGAGCTAGTCCTTCACTCTCGCTGCTTAAAGGATACCTTCAATAGTTTTGCTAACGAAGACCTACTGAACTCCTTATATGGGAAACCTTCAGAAGATCTTCAATAGATTATTTACAGAAGTTCTGCAATATAAGACCTACAGAAGGTGTTTGGTGGGTTCTGCTCATAATTTTAAATAACTTTTATTAGAAACACTTTGTACACTGACTCTCTTTCACAAAATACTTCTAGCTCCGTGGACGATTGCGAAACTATTAAGCAACAACACGTGCAGTCATAATAGTATCAGAGCAAAAGATTTTTGTTTAACGGGATTATAACTGACAACACATGTTTGTTGTTGAACATTTGCACATGCTATTTCATTTGTATTTAGAGATCTTCTGTATGACTCCCAAAAGCAATGAACAAAAAGGCACAAAAGACATCAAACAATAAAGTTTTTTCTCTTCCTCTACCACAACTACCAACAGGTTTTTCTTTTTTTTCGATTTTTAATTCTGTGTCGCTGATATAAGAACACGAAACACAATCTAAGAACACGATCTAATAACAACGTATTTTGGAAATGAAAAGGTATGACTCCAAGCATTCCTTAATTTAGAAGGAATCTTGGTAGGTGTATACAGTTTTTTGAGAAGGCCTAGCCAGTTTCGTTGCTGGGAATGACTGATTTGTGCGTGCACAGCAGTTTTACTTGTACATACGTGCATTCACAATCAAACGGGAAATTTCCTTTTTAATTTCTTTATTTGCGTTACCAGATCATACCCAGCGGGCAAAAAACCGAGCCTTAGCGAGTGTTACGCTAAATGCTCGCAAACGGGCTCAGAAGCGAGTATTTACCGGCACAAAACCGGGGAGAAATTAAACTCGCCCAAATATTCGCAAACTGGTTTAAAAACGGGTGCTAAACGGACGAAAAAAGAGAGAGAAACATTGTTGTCGTTGTGTCGTGCGCCAGACAGAGGCACACACGTGCAGGCACACGACACAACAACAAAGTTTTGGCTATTGCATTTTGTTTTATTTTTCGTGTTGTTCTCGCAAAAGATATTGCAATAGTCTCGCAAACGAATCTCTTGCAAAACATCGTAAACGAAACTTTTACTGTCACAAACTGAGCGACTGATGATTCATTTTCCGATCGTTTTCGGATCTGTTTTCGAGAGTTTTACCCGCAAAAGTTTCACGTAACTCTCGTATGCGATATCGTATACGAAGTTTTGGTCCGCTGGGTAGCTGTGCAAAATAAAATGAGGTTGTATTAGTGAGAGAGACACCCCGCACTGAAGTAAATGTGTATTTAATACATTGTATTCAAACATGATGCGGATAATTGAAAAACACAATTGCAATAAAATAAATGGTTAATAAAAAGAGAAAACTCATTTGATGTCAACTCAAAGACTGAGAGAGTAACAATACGTGTGAATTGAGCGAGCACAATTGTGCCACTGGTGGACAGCAATGTACCAGGTCAATGAACTTGTGTGTATAATTCCGTTACTTTTAAAAATCAATTAAAGACGTTTAAATTACATCACTATTAATATTGTAGAACATATTTGCAAACTGATTTTATTGAAATTTCCAGATAGTAGAAGTTACTAAAGGCTGTAACTTTGTTGTACAAAATTGTATCTGCGGTCGGAGGGAGCAAGTGAGTTTTAGAGGTAGAAACAGTAAATTTGCAAATATATACTACGTAATGACCACTGCAAAGAGCAGTAGGACGCCTAATTTTTCACTGCCGAAGGCTGGGCGTGCAAAAGTGTTAGACCAGGGGGCTGAATATGTCGATAAATATACATAGTTCTTATCAGGGAAAATATCCAAGAACCATTTTTGATTTGCGATACATGGGAAGAGCTAAAGTAAACTTTGACACCACTATGATGATGGTAACTACTAACTTTAACTTTCAAATATTTTAAGTCGACTTTAGTCGATTCCGTGTAACGCCAGATACAAAAGCTAGCAGTATATGTATATATATTTACCGTTTTACTCGTAAAAATATATTTAAAATGGCTTTTTTTATTCAATTAGAAAAAAATAAAATCGTGTAAATCGAGGTAATTTCTGTAACTCTCGATAAACACGAGAAATAAAAAAATCGTGATAAAGCGAAATCGTGAAAAAAAAGTGTCATGTAAATCGACGGATATGTGTATGTATTTGATTTCTGTTGTTGTATTGTTATTGTTGTTATTTCTCCTTTGCGTTGGTCTTTTATGCTTGTGCTGATTGTTGTTTTTTTATAAAATTAGCATGTTATTTATTGTTTGATGAAAGTGTTGTCTCCCAAATAAATGATTTAAGTAAAGCTGATTCAATTGTTAATTTTTCATCTTCTTCACAAATTCTTTCAAACATGCCATCCGACAAGCCCATTGCGAATTGGTTGAGAACAAAATGTTGAAGCTGGTCACCAAAATGACAGTTGAGTGAAAGCTGTTTTACTCTCCCGAACCAATCAAACACACTCTCCTTTCATTTTAGACTAATGGAAAGCTTTTCGCTCTCTGAACACAATAATTGGGGGAGTATATTGCCACATTAAAATTTCACAAATCTCTTGGTAGCTCTTCTGGACTGGTGAGAATGGACTACAAAGACTATGTAGCACAGAATTAGGTGTTGAACCAATAGATTTCAGCAAAATAGCTTTTTTTGTTTTCTTCTGCACAAGTGTATTTTTTTACTATAAATCTGTTTATTTTAATGAAAACAAACGTAAACCAAGAATTAACAAAATTACTTCATTTAACATATTTTTAACATACGTTTATTTATTTTTATGCAAATAATGTGATCAAAACAAAAATTAACCAAATCAGTCTATTTAACAACAAAAACTTATAAAATCCATAAAACTAAAAAAAAATGTTAAAGGTTGTTTTTTATGACATAACATAAAATATGCACAAAAAGCATTTATTCAAATATTTAATGAAAATAGTTAATAAAATCAGTCTATTTATTAGCAAAAAATATTAGGTCAGTTCATAAAAAAGGATCAGTTCATTTCAGATAATGTAATAAAATATAAATATAACTTGAAATTAAAGTTATACCCAATCAATTTTATCTTTCTAATTCGTCATTACTTTCTTCGACAACTAACCGAATTTTTCTGGTTGGTGAGATAATATTTCGTAAGTTTCTGGTTCGACGTTAGAGACAACTGCAGCCCGCTGGCCATAATTTTTTCCAGCATCCCTTGAGCGTTGACTTTTTGATTTCAGTATATGGCAGTGCAACATGCTTTAAGCAGTCCAAGATTGTAAAGTTTTTCAATGCGGTCATGACATCCAAAGTGGTATTCTTTGGTAGGAATATAACTTGGATATTTTCGTGTTATAGATCTTGAGGATGACCAGGCGCAATATCAATTGTTAAAATTACATTAGAAGGCAATCCCTTTTCATTTAAATATTGTTCTACATCCGGGGCAAAAATATTGTAAAACTTTTCACGAAAAATAGCAGCAGTAACCCAAGCTTTCGTATTGGCCATCCAATATACGGGCAAGTTGTCTTTATTGATTCCTTTAAAAGCACGGGGCGTTTTTGATTTACATATTAATTACTAATCGTTTCATTATGTTATGTTTTTCTATCTGTTGGAGCTTTATGACCACTTGCTGCTTTGTGAGCTTTTGATAAAAATGTGCTTTCAGGCATTTGTTCCCAAAATAAACCAGACTCGTCAGCATTGAAGACTCGATCAGGGGTGTATCAACAAACTTTTCTGGATATTCTTCTGCTGCATCTATATCAGTAGATGCTTGCTCACCTTTTAATTTTAAACTATGTAACGAGTGTCTTCTTTTAAATTGTTCGAACCAACCATGGCTCGCTCTAAAAGAGTTTTTTGCCGCTGTGTATCATATTACAACACTAGGCAACAACGTGGGCATGAGACCTCTAGATTCACGCGATAAATCTTCGGTTCCCACGTTGGATGCCATCGTGTCATAGTAGATAGGGAATGAGAGTTCAAAAGTTGTGCAGGAAAAACAATTAAATTGTGAGGAAAAGCAATTAAGAAAAAAAATTTTCATGATTTTGTATGAAAAAGGTAATTAAAATCAAATGGAAATCAATTAAGTTTAAAAACTAAAAATATCTACATGGGAAACACTTCAAATCAAAATAAAACCCAGTAGGTTTAAAAACTGTGAAAATAATGAGTGAAAAAAACAATTAAATCCAGAAAAAAATCAATTAAGATGGATTGATCCACCATCCTATGGTGGATGTCATGGGCTATAGAAGTGCATGTTACATATGGAACGCAGACAGACTGTTATGGTATGTTGTTGTAGTTTAGTTATCAATATGTTTCTCCTATGGTGGATGTCATGGGGCTATTGTACTGCATGTTACATATGGAACGCAGACAGGCTGTTATAGTATGCTGTTGTAGTTTAGTTATCAATATGTTTCTCCAATGGTGGATGTCATGGGCTATTGTACTGCATGTAATATTTACCGCATGTAAATTTTTCCCTACTCCCACCATTTTGGATTGGAGGGATTGGACCTGAGAAGCCGACTACTTCGCTGCAACTACAAAGGAAGCAGTCAATGCCAAAGCCTTCTGCAAAGGAGGTGTCCCTGGAAGAATCTATGGAACAACAGCCAAAGGAGGAGCTGCAGAAGCCATCAACTTCCCAGATGGAAAAATTGAAGCAGCAATCGACTGAAGAAAAGGGGGCTAGTTTAGATGAAATTATCCCTGCACAAATAGACTTTAATACACAATTAAAGTCTATATTAGATGATGATATTGAAAAAATTTTAAATTTATTTAAAAATAAAGCGTTTACCTCGCTGGTAGCTTTGCGTTGATAAGGGCTGATGGAGCTGTTCCGGCAACTGGTGTCCCTGGGTGTTGCTGAGAATGCTGGGGCGGCTGCTTCGTTGTCGCACACTTCCTTCACCTGCAGTGGTTGTTGTTGTTAATATGATGGTGGTGGTTGGTTGCCCTTATGGACGACTTTGTTCCCACACTTAAATGTTCACCAATATGCACCAAATACAAAAAAACACTAACTTTTTATTTTAATTTAAAATTATTTATTTGCCGGCTCGTGTGCTTGTGGCTGCTTTGTTGATTTTTAATACAATAAAAAACAAGAAGAAGCACCGAAGTAAGCGAGACGCCGATGCCACTCGCTCAAAGTTGACGGCGCCAACTCGTCTGGTGGCAAGGGCGATCATTAGGGCTGTTCACGATAACATAAAGAAAATGAAGATGAGGAAATTTGTTACAACCAAATGGGATATTATAAGGATTTCATGAACGATGAAATTGGTGATGAAATCATTAAACATGTAGAATTAAATGATCAGTTATTTGATGAATTGGGTGACCAATACATTTGAGATGTTGATTTAAGTATATTAACATAATATAGAAATTATAAACAAAATAAAATTAAAATAATGAAGTATATATTTGCTGTTTATTTATTCACTTTTCTAGCACGTAAGTACAAAAAAAGAATATGCAACAGATGGATTTTTTTAGTGTTGTTGTATTTCATAACATGTTGTCCTAAGGAGTATACAAATTTCTTTCCACTTTAGTTTAACTTTACATTTCTCTTAAAGAAAATAATATCTAGGTAGTTGATTTCGATAATGGTGTTAAATTCCAAAACACAATATTTTCTTACAGAAAACCCTTGAAGCTAGAGTTTTTCTACATTCATAAAGTTAAGGTCGTGTTGAGCATAGAACCTCAAATCAGGCTTTCGAGTTTCGTCGATCTGTGTGGTTTTAAAAAAAATCTAAAATGAATTCTACTTTGTTTACTTGCAACATTTGTGATAATTATTATATGAACAAAAGGAGTCTTATTACGCATGTGCAAGCACATACACCATGCGAAATCTGCAATTATGTTTCCTTGACAAACGTAGAAAGGAAAAACCATGCCAAAGAACTTTCCCAACGAGGAATATATAGACAACAAAAATTACAACAAAATATAGATTGTCTAAATAATGTGGGAGAGGTAGTGGTAACACCATCAACATCGGCTACAACTAGGAAGCGACAAACAGCTATGGAGTCGAATTCTACACCTAGTAAACGTCAGCAGCCAGAAATATGCCAAGGATCATGTGTATTATATGATGATTGTAATATAAAAGTCCAACCCGAAAAATGGTTCACACATTGTGCGAAAGAAGAGCATAAAAGGAATGTATTAAAATCGGTTGGAAACAGAATTCATATAATTAAAAGTATATTCAGCTCTCGGCTATTAACATACCGTTTCCCCAAAGGAGATCATAACCTTAATATTGATAATTATTTAGAAGAAGGTTGTAAACTGTTCAAAAAATTATTGAATAATAGCTTAACAGACCACATTATAATTAAATTTAATATGGAGTTAACACCACGTTATAAGCTACCAGCACATCCACTAAAACCAGAAACGGATATGTACCACATAACTGAAATGATGCGTTTATCGAGATCAGATGATATTGATGGTGTATTAGAATTTCAAGTAGAAAGTATAAAAAGTAAAATGTCTGAGTTTCAAGAGAGAGACTCAGGTTGGACACTTCCTCAAGTAAAATGGCTCGATGTTAACATCAATAAAGCGTCACCATTGACGGGGTCTGAATACATCCCTACTCCAGAAAAGCTGGCATATAAACGAGCATGTATAAATATCATCAATAAAGATGTATTTTGTTTCAAGTGGTGTGTAATAGCAGCCTTTCACAATGGAGATGGTCAAAAGCCAAATAAATCCTCACAATATGGAATTAATAATATTTCTGATGATATTATCAATCTAGCTGGTGGAAGAACGTTGAACTTTATATCAATGAAGTTTCCGACAGATGTAAAAGATTTTCATTTATTTGAAAAAAATAATATTGATGTTAGCGTAAATGTTTTCGGATATGACAACAAATTGAAGACTGTGATTGGTCCATACTATATTACGAAGAATGAAAAGCAGTTTCACATCAACTTATTGCTGTTGGAAAGTGAATGTGGAGAAAATTTTCATTACATTCTAATAAATGATATTTCTAGGTAATTATGATAATATGTAAAAGAAAGCTTTATAAAAATTACTGATTTTTTATTTTATTACTTTTAGACTACTTTCAAATCAAACATCATTGAATAATGGTAGGAAGCTGTTTTGTAATGTATGTCTTTATCATACAAATACACATGAAAGAATGTCAATACATATGGAGAGAGAATGTGGAAAATGTATTGTAAAGATGCCGGAACAAGAGAAATCAGTCCTGAAGTATACCCATTTTGAAAGACAAATGGAAGTACCATTTTCTATTTACGCGGACGTTGAATGTATACTTCAGGATTTAGATGTGAGTAGCGAGAGTGAAAATAATTCCAAATTTGAAAAAAGCATATACAATGTGCATATGCATATAATGTTAAGTGTCATTTTAAAGAAAATTTAGATAGATTTAAAATATTTACGGATAGTGATAGTAGTGTAAATGTAGGGGAGCATTTTGTTAAAAATTTGGTTCAGGAATGTAAAGATATTTATAAAAATCATTTTGAGAAAATTGTGCCTAAGCAACCCTTAACAACCTTAGAAAAAGAAAATTTACAAAATTCAAAGGATTGTCATGTCATTGTGTTAACGTACTCATACGGAAAAACACCCTTTCTCCTCATTAGATTAAACTCTTCAACAACTGGAAAACTTTTTCGAATTGATTCTAAATCACTATCAGACAAATTTCTAGCCAATGCATCTACCCCAGCTGCCATAAACCTATACGAATCTAAAAATCTTAGCTCAACCTTTTGCTGCGTTTTTTCGTATCGTATATTCTCTAGTTGGTTTCGAATATGAGACTCAGGAATGTTTTTCTCCATTTTCTCTCTACGCAATACATCTAATGAAAGGTCAATCTCCTCATCACTATACACTCGAACTGTGTGTGATAAGGAAATATATAACTCTGGATATTCTTCTGCTGCATCTATATCAGTAGATGCTTGCTCACCTTTTAATTTTAAACTATGTAACGAGTGTCTTTTTTTAAATTGTTCGAACCAACCATGGCTCGCTTTAAAAGAGTTTTTTGCCGCTGTGTATCATATTACAACACTAGGCAACAACGTGGACATGAGACCTCTAGATTCACGCGATGTATCTTCGGTTCCCACGTTGGATGCCATCGTGTCATAGTAGATAGGGAATGAGAGTTCAAAAGTTGTGCAGGAAAAACAATTAAATTGTGAGGAAAAGCAATTGAGAAAAAAAAATTTCATGATTTTGTATGAAAAAGGTAATTAAAATCAAATGGAAATCAATTAAGTTTAAAAACTGTAAAAATATCTACATGGGAAACACTTCAAATCAAAATAAAACCCAGTAGGTTTAAAAACTGTGAAAATAATGAGTGAAAAAAACAATTAAATCCAGAAAAAAATCAATTAAGATGGAAAACTATAGTTTCTTAGAAAAAAAAGCTATTAAACTCATACCAAAAATAATTTGGTTTGACAACTAAACATATGTGTGGGGGATGAGGAGTAAATAAATATATTGGGTGAAGGTCATTTGTGTTGTTTTAATATGGACTGCAGTGTGTACGATCTAGCATAAGAATATGACATTATAAAGTGTGCATCGCAGACAGTCTTTTCTTTATACTGCATGTTACATATGGAACGCAGACAGACTGTTATGGTATGTTGTTGTAGTTTAGTTATCAATATGTTTCTCCTATGGTGGATGTCATGGGCTATTGAAGAGCATGTTACATATGGAACGCAGACAGACTGTTATGGTATGTTGTTGTAGTTTAGTTATCAATATGTTTCTCCTATGGTGGATGTCATGGGCTATTGTACTGCATGTTACATATGGAACGCAGACAGACTGTGATAGTATGTTGTTGTAGTTTAGTTATCAATATGTTTCTCCTATGGTGGATGTCATGGGCTATTGTACTGCATGTAATATTTACTGCATGTAAATTTTTCCCTACTCCCACCATTTTCGTAGTTTTCCATCTTAATTGCTATTTTTTTCGATTTTAATTACCCTTTTCATACAAAATCATATTAAATGAGATTTAAATGAAACTAAGGGAATTTATTTTCGGCTGTAATTTATGAAGTGGACATTGCGCACAGACAGACAGAGAGAGATGGCCTTATTATGGTGGATGATACATATAACACATGCATCGTAGCCAGATAGACTTTTCTTCTGCAATATGTTGTTGTTATAGTTTTGTTAAGTCAATTTGAATTTTATAATATACAAAATTTGCTATAAATTATCAACTTATTGGATGAATCTTTGTAGTAATTATGACAGATAGATAATCGTCTACATAACTGAAACATTTTTGAATTGTTTTTGTTTTGAATTGTGAACTGTTGAGATTTGTAGTACTACTATCTAATTTACATGAAACTTGTTTAATGCAAAATAATTGAGATAAGTTATGTCGTTAATGATCGACATATTTCTTAAAATATATACTTATTATGACCATTCTTCCGGTCCTTGCATTACTATACACTGTCAATAATCATATAAAAGATGAACAGAATCTTGGTTATGAAATACAACAACACTAAAAAAATCCATCTGTTGTATATTCTTTTTTTGTACTTACGTGCTAGAAAAGTGAATAAATAAACAGCAAATATATATTTCATTATTTTAATTTTATTTTGTTTATAATTTCTATATTATGTTAATATACTTAAATCAACATCTCAAATGTATTGCTCACCCAATTCATCAAATAACTGATCATTTAATTCTACATGTTTAATGATTTCATCACCAATTTCATCGTTCATGAAATCCTTATAATATCCCATTTGGTTGTAACAAATTTCCTCATCTTCATTTTTTTTATTTTTAAATAAATTTAAAATTTTTTCAATATCATCATCTAATATAGACTTTAATTGTGTATTAAAGTCTATTTGTGCAGGGATAATTTCATCTAAACTAGCCCCCTTTTCTTCAGGCGATTGCTGCTTTAATTTTGCCATCTGGGAAGTTGATGGCTTCTGCAGCTCCTCCTTTGGCTGTTGTTCCATAGATTCTTCCAGGGACACCTTCTTTGCAGAAGGCTTTCGCATTGACTGCTTCCTTTGTAGTTGCAGCGAAGTAGTCGGCTTCTCAGGTCCAATCCCCATATGAAATGCCACAAGCGCTTCCAAATCAGTTCATTTTATTAGCACTGCATTGCATATTGGGCAGGGTTCATGTATTTGTAAATGTTTCCTGAACATGTTTCCATTTTTATACTTTTTTCCACAAGTAAAGCATATAAAAGTGGTGGACATCTTGAACAATTTTAGGAACAATTACTAATACGGGTGAATTGAATACTGGATGGAAAACCAAGATTCTGTTCATCTTTTATATGATTATTGACAGTGTATAGTAATGCAAGGACCGGAAGAATGGTCATAATAAGTATATATTTTAAGAAATATGTCGATCATTAACGACATAACTTATCTCAATTATTTTGCATTAAACAAGTTTCATGTAAATTAGATAGTAGTACTACAAATCTCAACAGTTCACAATGCAAAACAAAAACAATTCAAAAATGTTTCAGTTATGTAGACGATTATCTATCTGTCATAATTACTACAAAGATTCATCCAATAAGTTGATAATTTATAGCAAATTTTGTATATTATAAAATTCAAATTGACTTAACAAAACTATAACAACAACATATTGCAGAAGAAAAGTCTATCTGGCTACGATGCATCTGTTATATGTATCATCCACCATAATAAGGCCATCTCTCTCTGTCTGTCTGTGCGCAATGTCCACTTCATAAATTACAGCCGAAAATAAATTCCCTTAGTTTCATTTAAATCTCATTTAATATGATTTTGTATGAAAAGGGTAATTAAAATCGAAAAAAATAGCAATTAAGATGGAAAACTACGAAAATGGTGGGAGTAGGGAAAAATTTAAATGCAGTAAATATTACATGCAGTACAATAGCCCATGACATCCACCATAGGAGAAACATATTGATAACTAAACTACAACAACATACTATCACAGTCTGTCTGCGTTCCATATGTAACATGCAGTACAATAGCCCATGACATCCACCATAGGAGAAACATATTGATAACTAAACTACAAGAACATACCATAACAGTCTGTCTGCGTTCCATATGTAACATGCACTTCAATAGCCCATGACATCCACCATAGGAGAAACATATTGATAACTAAACTACAACAACATACCATAACAGTCTGTCTGCGTTCCATATGTAACATGCAGTATAAAGAAAAGACTGTCTGCGATGCACACTTTATAATGTCATATTCTTATGCTAGATCGTACACACTGCAGTCCATATTAAAACAACACAAATGACCTTCACCCAATATATTTATTTACTCCTCATCCCCCACACATATGTTTAGTTGTCAATCCAAATTATTTTTGGTATGAGTTTAATAGCTTTTTTTTCTAAGAAACTATAGTTTTCCATCTTAATTGATTTTTTTCTGGATTTAATTGTTTTTTTCACTCATTATTTTCACAGTTTTTAAACCTACTGGGTTTTATTTTGATTTGAAGTGTTTCCCATGTAGATATTTTTACAGTTTTTAAACTTAATTGATTTCCATTTGATTTTAATTACCTTTTTCATACAAAATCATGAAAATTTTTTTTCTCAATTGCTTTTCCTCACAATTTAATTGTTTTTCCTGCACAACTTTTGAACTCTCATTCCCTATCTACTATGACACGATGGCATCCAACGTGGGAACCGAAGATACATCGCGTGAATCTAGAGGTCTCATGTCCACGTTGTTGCCTAGTGTTGTAATATGATACACAGCGGCAAAAAACTCTTTTAAAGCGAGCCATGGTTGGTTCGAACAATTTAAAAAAAGACACTCGTTACATAGTTTAAAATTAAAAGGTGAGCAAGCATCTACTGATATAGATGCAGCAGAAGAATATCCAGAGTTATATATTTCCTTATCACACACAGTTCGAGTGTATAGTGATGAGGAGATTGACCTTTCATTAGATGTATTGCGTAGAGAGAAAATGGAGAAAAACATTCCTGAGTCTCATATTCGAAACCAACTAGAAAATATACGATATACGCAGCAAAAGGTTGAGCTAAGATTTTTAGATTCGTATAGGTTTATGACAGCTGGGTTAGATGCATTGGCTAGAAATTTGTCTGATAGTGATTTAGAATCAATTCGAAAAAGTTTTCCAGTTGTTGAAGAGTTTAATCTAATGAGGAGAAGGGCGTTTTTCCGTATGAGTACGTTAACACATTTGAAAAACTTGATGAGACTCATCTTCCTCCAATCGAAGCATTTTATAGCAAATTAAATGATAACAAATGCTCAGAGGAAGATTATGTGCTCGCATAGAAGATTTGGAATACATTTAATTGTGCCAGTATTCGGGATTACATGAAGTTATATTTGAAGACTGATGTATTAATACTTACAGATGTTTTCGAAAACTTCAGAAAGGTTTGTAAGAAAATCTACAACTTAGATCCAACACATTATTATACTGCTCCAGGGCTTTCGTGGGATGCTATGTTGAAATATACGAAAATTGAATTAGAGTTATTTACAGATATGGAAATGTATAACTTTATCAAACGAGGTATTCGAGGTGGTCTTACTCAATGTAGTAAGAGATATAGTAAAGCCAACCGTAAGTATTTAAATAGTTATGACCGTACAAAACCTTCTGAATACATTTTATATTTAGACGCAAACAATTCATATGTATGGGCAATGTCAGAATCACTTCCATATGGGGAATTCAATTGGACTAACAATTTCGTCCATCCACGCGACATTCCAGATATTTCAGAAATTGGCTACATTTATGTAGTTGATTTGTCTTATCCCCACAATTGTCATGATAGTCATAATGATTTGCCATTTTGTACAGAAAACAAAATAATTGGTGGAAGTAAGCATGAAAAACTGGTGGCTGATCTTCCAAATAAAACTAATTATATTATCCATTATAAAACATTAGATCAATGTTTAAAAAATGGATTGGTTTTAAAAAAAGTTCATCGTATTCTTCAATTCAAGCAGAGACCATGGTTAAAATCATACATTGATTTAAATACAGAATATAGAACAAAAGCTAGGAATACGTTTGGAAAAGATTTCTATAAATTACTTAATAATGCAGTATATGGGAAGACAATGGAAAATGTAGACAAAAGGAAAGATGTGCGTTTAGTTACCGAACGGAATCGTACTAATCGGAACCATTTGGGGGTAGGAGAACTAATTTGGAAACCAAATTTCCATAGCATCTCACAATTTACTAATTCGTTATGGGCTATTCAAATGAATAAAACTCTGACGTATTACAATAAGCCGATCTATTTAGGATTTTGTGTTCTGGAACAATCAAAATGGAAAATGTATGACTTTCACTACGCATACATGAAACCAAAATTTGGTAATAACATAAATCTTAATTATATGGACACAGACTCATTCATGTATATAAAATACTCCATAAAAACGGATGAGTTTTATAATGACATTAGAGATGATATCAAGGAACGGTTTGATACCTCAGCCTACTCCGAAAATAACCCTTTCAATTTTGCTCTTTTGAATAAAAAAGTGTTGGGAATGATGAAAGATGAAACTGAAGGCAAATTCATCACAGAATATGTAGGTCTAGCGCCTAAAGTATACTCGTATACAGTTGAAGGTGAGTAAGAAGTGCGTTGTAAACACCTATGAAATAGATATTTATAAACATGTTTTATTTACAAAAGAAGTAGTCGGAGCATGTATGTATACATTTACATCTAAATTACATACAATATTAACTAATGAAGTAAATAAAGTAGCTTTAAGTTTTAATGACACCAAGCGTAATGTAATGGCAGATAATGTAAATACATACGCTTGGTATCATTACCAATTGGATACTGGGAATGATGACTTTGAATTAAATATGTTAATAAATGAGTTAGACTTAGAAAACAGCAGCACTCATAAATAATATATAAATTATGTAAAAAACTATATAATAGAAATTAAGTCTATTGTCTTTAAGAAATAAATAAATAAAAAACATTGTTTTAAATTTAAACATAAAAAGAACATGTTTTATTACATCTTTCATTTTATATACATTGGAAAATTGTAAGTATTATATATAATTAGATTATTACATTTCAAATAACTTTCCGAACGATGCCAGTTAAAGGTGTATATTCAATCAAACGGTCGTGAAGAATTAAACAGTACGCATTTGTATTTGTGGGTATTGGACTACTTGTCTCAAACTCAATTTTTACATCAATAGGTCCACTTTTAATCATCTCATTTTGATAGCTAACATCTATTACAGCTATTGAAGTTTTTTTAAAATGTTCAGAGGAAAGAAGTGGTTGATATTCCTTTAAATAGTAATTTTGTTGAAATCTTGCATACATATCATATAAAATGGCATATCTATTCTCTCCGAACTTTAAATTTAAATCATTATATGGATAGGAATCTGAATTTAAATTAACTTTTATATTTTTTAATCAGAATGTATATATTTAGCATTATTCTCCAGAACAAATATAATAAATTGCGGTCTTTCTCTGTTAATTGAAAGTTTAACATTCCAGTTATGACTTCTTCCACTTGGAAATGTGGGGTTAAAATAACAGTCCCAACTGCGGAATGCTATGGGTAGAGAAGTTCCATCCTTAATAATCTTCATAATTTGAATTTTTCTACTACGGATAGATGAACGTTTGGGATTCTCCATGTTATATTTGTAATTGACAATTGAAGATTTTCAGTTGCACCTGTTGAGTAATATACATTCACGTCACTTGAGCTCTGCAAAAGAATAAGTTTGTGTTTGCTATTTAATATTATTTTGTTAAAGTCTTCAGCAAATCCCATTAATAGTTTAAGGGGTATATAAAAATTAAATGAATGCATTGGTAGGTCTTCAGAAATACTCCAGCCAGCATTTCGCATCATATTGCTTTCAAATTCATTTAATGAAACATAATTTTTCATTGTACTAGACATCCCCAAGCATCGGGTTCGATCAATTTCAACACTATTAATCTCATAACGTATTTCATCAAATAAGTGTGCAATACAATTATTTCTCAGACGAGTATTTGGGGATCCCTCACCTTTTTTTTTTTTATATTTCCCTCTATGTATAAATAACTTTCAGATGGAAGAACATATAAATCTTGATTTTGTAGGGTAATTCGAATTTCATCATTATTTTTAAATGATTGTATATATGGAACATAGCTAAGATAATCTTTTTTTGTTATGTTTCCATCCGAAAATGGTTTCTCAATTACATTGAGTATATCAGACATTCTTCTTTACTTTTAGTTTGAGTAATTTTAAAAATGCTGTATTTTCTTCTGTTAATTGTGGTCTTATAGCGTTGATAGTTTTTATAGGAGTGTCTTTATTAATTTTTCTCTTCTGAGTTTTATTGTAAATTATCATTTTTTCTTTGGTCTGAGATGCAATCTAAGAGTTATTTCTTCACCTCGAAAATTTATTAAGCGACCTTCTTGATCAACTATCCACACTGTAAGACATGTTATTTCTTTGACGTTTACTGGCAAATAAATTAGATTTTTTGGGATAACATCTAATTTATAACCTGGAGGAACATCCAATGCAAACTCGTGAAGTATATGTGCTGGAGAGTTATTCCTCTTACTATATTACATTGTACTTGTATGGCATTAATTTTTAAAATATTTATAGGAAGAGTTGATGTATGTTTCATACCAGCCGTTAAAAATCCGTTTCCAAAACCAAATAACTTTCGATCACGATCGAACAAAATTGTGTCGTGTGAGGAGGTTACTTCTATTTGTAAAGTATTATTATTGGCTTCAATCACAATCGATTTATTAAAATATTCTGCTTTATATTGAGCAGTAATATACTCAACAATATGTCGTAAATCATATGATCCAATTGGTATTTCAATCACTTTATCTCCAATATGGAATAAATTATTGTCATAATCTACGTTGGGAACAGAGTTATATGAGTGAAAGTCAATCAAAGAACATTCATAGTCTTCTGAAAGATCTATTGATGGGAAGTAATTTGCTTTTAAATCTGAAGAATTTCCGCTTAATGCTAGAGTAATTGACATTGTGAAGGTTTGACCGTTAATGAAATAAAAAGTCTGTGGTGTTTTTTTTTTCAATTAAATAAATTTATTTTTAATATTTTTTCTTTCCCCAACATTATCCTATTTCTGTTTTACTTATCCAAGAATTATGTTGACTTGAGAAACCCAACCATTTGACAAACGCTTTTTCTTCTTTAGTTCTCAATACCTTCTCCACCAGAAACGTATTAGGGAATCGTGTACGAAGTTTCTCCTCCTTATAGAATCCTCCTTTTATTTGATTTCCTTGATAGGCTTCCAACAAAAATGTGATTGGGTATGTGTTTTGTATTGATTTGATTTTAAATATTTCTGTGGTCCAGTTCGGTGTATACCCTTTTTCAAAGACATTTTTATATTTACTGATGCGGACATAATCTCCTACATGAAACCGTGAATTTTTAAATATTTTAAGATGATTATAAACAGTATTTAAAAAGTTTGTCGTATTTAGCAGTTACATGGATGGGAGCCATTTCAATTGTTCTATGTCTATTTTTATTATATTGCACAACTAAGCTTTTGTAAATATCAATCCAATGATATGTTCCGTTATTACTAAACTCTTTCCACATTATTCCTTTTATACTCTTTCCACATTATTCCACTATACGTAGAATAATGATTAATTAAATATTTTTGCATTAGCAAGCCAAACTCTTTATTAAAAAATTCTTTACCATCATCTGTTTGTACATTTTTAGGTATTCGCCTCATATTAAGTATTTTCTGAAATGCTCTGGACACTTCAGATGCAGTTTTCGTTTTTAAAGATTTTTAAAGCATATTTTGAGAATGTATATGCGAATGTAACTGTTAACAAATATTTATATCCGTTGTTGACAGTTGAATAATTACCCATTTCTACTAAATCTGCTTGCTAAAGATCATCAATTCCTTTCATAATAACTCTACGTCGTTGGAAATTCTTCCGTGCTTGGGAATGAAGCTCATTAACAATCGCTCGTTTTTCCATTGTATGTTGTAGCATTCATTATCATTACTTCATATATATCATAATTTTGTTTATTCAAATCTTTGATTTCTTTTTTCCATTGTATGTTGAAGCATTCATTATCATTACCTCATATATATCAGAAATTTTTTTATTCAACTCTTTGATTTCTCTTCTAACAATTAACACTTCTGTGCTTATACCTCTCTTTAAATATTCTTGCATATGATTGATTTGTGAATTCATATATGTTTTGTTAACGGCATCTGTTCCTTCTAGTGGTGTTGCCAAATTTATTATTCTTTTATTATCGGCATTAAAGTTCGCCCCATCCAGTTTAATACCAAAATTTTTAGAAATATTTCTCCTTAATTCACCACTATACTTTTGATTGTAGTAATGACCAAATTTGTCCACAGTCATACTATAAATTCATTAATATTACTCAATTATATTTGCTTCTCTTAATTCTTCAATTATCGATACAATTTCATTAGTATGATTATTGTTGCCAGCGTGTTGTGATGCTATTAACAGCTTTAATCGATCTACTAGTTCATTAGGGTCGTCCCAGTATAAGTATGTAGAAAGTTTTTTGAAGATTAACGCTCATTAAGCCTTTGCCGGTGGGGGTAATATTAAATATTTTGTGAATTATTTTTTTTAGATTTATTCCCTTGTTTCCTTTAAGTTGTCCATTAGGATCATAGTTTCTTTTATGTGCATTTGTATTTAACAGAATCTTTTTGTATATTTCCAATTCGGATGCATCATAATGTTTAGGGTTTTCATAAAAAATTAGTTCATATAATCCTGGTGTAAGTGCCCAATTCTGATTACCTACGACTATTTTGTCTTTATTTACTTTTATATCCACATTCCCAAGTTTCCATATACCATTTTCATCTTTATGAGGACCAAATACTTTATCAAAGTTTTCATTTCTTTCTAAATATGATAAATCATTATCATCTGTTTGTGAATTACATATATCGTTGTTAACATCTTCTTCACATTTACTACATCGTCATCTTCTCCTTCGTCGTCTTCTTCATCTTCTATATTATTCTGCTTATAGGTAGTAAATTTAAAAATTTCTTTTTTAACAATTTTGTTCTTTGGTGTGCTTGTATGTAAACTACCATCGTATTTCCTCTTTAGGTGATTGGAAATATGGGTAGAAGCATTTGGAATTGGTCTATATCTGTTCTCGTCTGACAAATTAACAAGGGTTTTTAGGAGGTCTGTTAAAGGTTTGAATGTTTTTTCCAATTTCTCAGATGTTTCAGTCTCTCCGAGCTTTATACTTTGAAATTTTCATTGTAAAACTTTACGCGTTTTGATCAATTCTTTTAGAATATTTTCCTCCATTTCAAATTGATATAGCTTTTATCAGAATTTTTCGCTTTGGAAGCGTTATAGAAGAGTTTTGGAGCAGATCAACTTTGGAAGAGAATAGTTTTGAAATAGGTCGCAACAGGTCAGAACAGCTTTGGAACCGGTATATAACAGGTTTGGAACCGGTATAGAACAGCTGTGAAACTGGTATAGAACAGCTTTGAATCAGATCAGATTTGGAATAGAACAGAACAGTTTTGAACTAGAACAGAACAGCTTTGGAACCGGTATAGAACAGTATTGATACAGAAGTCTGTTATTGTTGAACGTTGAAGTTTAACTAAATCAAAATAAAAACCTCAAAGCATTTTCTATAACGTCCATGTTGAATTTCATCATCTTTGTTAATCAGTAAAAATCCGTACTTTTCTTTCCAACACTCTCGACATATGGTATAAAAATCGTTGAATCCCATATCACTTCCAACATGATCATTATAGATATGTTTCAAATTCAGTTCATCTTGTTTAAAGACGATTAGTATGTTTGCATTATCACGCACAAGGTGTTTAGGGAGGTGTGTGTATGTTTGACATAAATAAAATGAATCAATATCCTTGTGCCGTCCCATACAAAAATACGGCCGGATGTTATTTTGTTTCTCACATGCCACATCGTCAAATATCATTATTGAATTTTGTTTGGCTTTATCAAGAGATATAATATCTTCATTATCAGAGAATGTGTAATATCCCATAGCCTTTATGGGAGTAATAAGTTGTCGTAGGTAATCATATTTTGGTTGCTATAATGACTTTGAATATAAATAAATATTTTCAAATTTTAGTCCATTGGGGCTTTCTATTAAGCTTATCATAACATTGGTTTTTCCACAATTAGATGGGCCCACTATTAAAGCCCGTATAGAATTGGGTAACAAAGAGCTATGTTTTGTATTTTTTTGATTACTATATGTGAAATCTAGATTTCTTACTAAAATATTAGTACGCCGCTTTATTAAACGCATCTTTACAACTGAGTATTTAAAAAAACAGTTTACTGATTTATAGATGATTTGTTTGAGGAAAAAAAATTATAAAATGATTGTATACACGGAAAATAAACCCATTCCCAAGAGAAACGTTCATGGACGAGGATTAGTGAATAAATTAATTAATTCACTACCAGTTGAACTTCACCTTCCTGGTTACCAATTTTGTGGACCTGGAACAAAGCTTGAGAAACAATTGAAAAGGGGAGATAGAGGAATAAATCAATTGGATGCAGCTTGTAGAATACATGATATAGCTTATTCACAGAATACTGGTATTATCCAACGACATCAACAGACATACAGCTAGCAGATAGAGCTTGGGAAAGGGTTAAAGCCAAAGACAGCACTTTTGGAGAAAAAGCAAATGCATACCTTGTTACTAACGCAATGAAATCTAAAGTGAAATTTGGTTTAGGTGTTAAACCAAACAACCTTAAAAATATATGTAAACGAAACAATTTTAATAATGCAATAAAAGCGGCAACAGTGGTCTTAAAAAAGGAAAAACCTCAAGACATTAAAAGCGCCATTAAAACCGCACGGAAAGTAATTCAAGATATATTTCGTGGAAAGAAATCTGGAGTTAAAATTCCAAGAATTATAAGGGTTCCTAAAATTGGAGGATTTTTACCACTAGTACCCATACTTACTGCACTTGGTGCATTGGGTGCATTAGCCTCGGGTGGATCAGCAATCGCTAGAGCAATAACTACTGGTAAAAATGGTAGAAAGCAGCTTGAAGAAAACAAATGACATAACAAAACAATAGAATCTATAGCGATGGGTAAAGGGCTATACCTTAAACCATACAAAAAGGGATATGGAATATTTTATAATAATGTGACAAAAAACTAATAAAGCTGCTACCTAATAGAGCTCTTACAGATGTGGATTGAAAAATGTTTGGAAAAAAGAATATTCCCCATTTTAGCGGAGTATATATGAGAGATAAACTTCCTAAAACTTCACGAGAGATAGAGTGTGGAATTATCAACTTGGACTCCAACAAAGGAAATGGCACACATTGGGTAGCATTTTATAAATATAAGGATAATGTAGAATATTTTGATAGTTTTGGTAATCTTCAACGGCCTCTAGAAGTACTGCAATATTTAGGAAATGATATTAATTATAACCATAAAAGATATCAGAAACTTAATTCTTTTAATTGTGGTCATTTATGTTTAAAATTTTTAACACATTTTAAAATCAAGAAATAAAACGCTTATAATTTGTTCATATACATATATTCATTTATTATCTGCTCTTAATAATAATCTATAAATTTTTACATCATTTTTAATTTGATTTTGCATTTTTATACCGAACTCATAACAAAGTCGTGATAAATCAATCGCTGCATCTCTTTCGTACATTCCTTCAATTTCACATAACTGAATATTTGTTTTGTTTAACTCAGAATATTTTGGTATGTAATAGTTGTGGTAGAAGTGTTGAATTTGTTTTCGAAGAATATTATTCCAAGACAGAATTGTTGTTAAAAATATTCCAATTCGGGTTAATGATCTCCAAGTCTCAGAATCAATTTTAATTTTATATATTCCTTGTTTCAAAACTAAGTAACATATCCCAGTTTTATATTGAAAAGAATATTCAATATCTCTCTCACAATCGTTCTTAATAAGATTCATTGAATATATAAAATCATATTCGTTCAGCGTAGCGTTAATATACTCCTCATAGCTCATGAGACGTATCCACTCATCTAGATCTAATCCAATAAAATGTTTGTTTTTATAATGTATGTATATAACTGGCTTAAATCCAACTGATGTTGAAAATCCGCAGCATCTCTTTAGTTTCAAATTAAGGAAGTATTCGAGCTCAAATACAACATCATATATTTGGGGTTTTCGTCCTTGACTAAGACGAAATAGTTTTTTTGTTCTACTCTCCATTCTTAACAAAATTTAAATATAAAGTGGTGAGTTTGCTACTCTGAAAATCTCTATATAGAAAAAGTTTAGTATGATCTACTATAAAAGATAGACTTCAAATCAATACTACTATTATTTCATAATTACTCTTTAATCAGTCATGTTTAAAATTGATAAGTCGGACATTGCTTTGATTGACCTACAGTTCTGTAATGGTAATAATAATACTTTGTATGTGAAGGAATTAGCTTATATGCTCGGAACGTCAGTCGTACCAACTCATCACATATTAAAACCTCCCTTTAGTAGTAGTATACTAACGAAACAAGCAGCTAAGCAGAATTTTTATAATAAAACCTATATACATAACTTGGACTGGGTTGATGGAGAAGTGAATTACAATTGTCTTGATGATACACTGAGACCATTGAAGGATTATAAATATGTCTTTGTTTTTGGAAACAATAAGAAAGATTTCCTATTGCGAAATTTTAATTTAAACGTTATCAACCTCGAAAATAAGACTAGTTTTAAAAATTTAAGAAACTATACTACTAACTGCCCAGTACATTATAACAGTATGATTTTTAAATGCTCACTTAATAATCTGTTTAAACTTTTCATATTTTTTGAGAAAAATGAAAATAATCTTGAAGAATTAGTTTCACTAAGTTAAATAGATATATGAAAATAAAATAGTTTTGTATATGAATTTTGTAAATTAGTAAAATTTTGAAATAAAACAATAAAACATTTTATTGCACTTTAAATAAAAAAAAGCCATTTGTTGCTTTATTGAATATAAAATATTACAATTTTAATTACATTTTTATTCTCATTCTTTGTTTCTTGCATTTAATTGTGTGGGACGATGTGAAATACTTTAATAATTTTTGTTATTTTTCGATAATCTTCATAATCTTTCCTTTTCTCAAATGGAAAAAATAGCATCCACACATTCCTACTACATCTCCATCCAAACTTTCATGGGAGCAGGGTATATTGTATGCATCAAAATTTGAATACTGTGTTTTAAATACACGTATTAATTCTAAATGTTCTTCAAAAATAATATTTTCAAACTTCTGTAGAAAGTCTTCAATAATCTCCATCTTCCTTGTATTAGATAACCTTTAAAACTGAATACATAATGTTCATATTAAGGTCTTATATTATAAAGCGCCATAAAATTTTCTTTTCTGTGTAAATAAAACAACAGTTTATTAAATTCGTAGTTTTTATTTAAAGTGGGTTTACTTGAAAGTACTAAAATTTCTATCATAAGAATAATATTCACTAATAGGAGTGGATTTCTTTATCTCTAACCTATTGGATGTGTCATCATTTCCATCATTCATTGGAATTCTTGAAATTAGGTAATCGCCAGTAGATAAGCTTTCAACATCCTTGTCAGTCAGAGCATTAAACCTCTTAGGAAGATATAGCCTTTTCGTCACCAACTCCAAGGCAATGGAATCCCCATATTTTGTAGTTACACGTTCCGCTCCAGTAATAAGATAATCCTCTCCAGTAATCATATCTTTTACGCTGAGGACCTGCTTCATATTAAGGGAAAGCAGAAAATGAGGTCTCCGTTTGTAGTCATCGTTAAATATTTAATAGTGGACTGAAAAGATTCATTCAATAAGTTGATAATTTATAGCAAATTTTGTATATTATAAAATTCAAATTGACTTAACAAAACTATAACAACAACATATTGCAGAAGAAAAGTCTATCTGGCTACGATGCATGTGTTATATGTATCATCCACCATAATAAGTCCATCTCTCTCTGTCTGTCTGTGCGCAATGTCCACTTCATAAATTACAGCCGAAAATAAATTCCCTTAGTTTCATTTAAATATCATTTAATATGATTTTGTATGTAACGGGTAATTAAAATCGAAAAAAATAGCAATTAAGATGGAAAACTACGAAAATAGTGGGAGTAGGGAAAAATTTACATGCAGCACTCTAGCCCATGACATCCACCATAGGAGAAACATATTGATAACTAAACTACAACAACATACCATAACAGTCTGTCTGCGTTCCATATGTAACATGCAGTACAATAGCCCATGACATCCACCATAGGAGAAACATATTGATAACTAAACAACAACAACATACCATAACAGTCTGTCTGCGTTCCATATGTAACATGCACTTCAATAGCCCATGACATCCACCATAGGAGAAACATATTGATAACTAAACTATAACAACATACCATAACAGCCTGTCTGCGTTCCATATGTAAAATGCTCTACAATAGCCCATGACATCCACCATAGGAGAAACATATTGATAACTAAACTACAACAACATACCATAACAGTCTGCGTTCCATATGTAACATGCAGTATAAAGAAAAGACTGTCTGCGATGCACACTTTATAATGTCATATTCTTATGCTAGATCGTACACACTGCAGTCCATATTAAAACAACACAAATGACTTTCACCCAATATATTTATTTACTCCTCATCCCCCACACATATTCTGAGTTGTCAATCCAAATTATTTTTGGTTGAGTTTAATAGCTTTTTTTTCTCCCATTAGTTTCTTAGATTTCCATCTTAATTGATTTTTTTCTGGATTTAATTGTTTTTTTCACTCATTATTTCCACAGATTTTAAACCTAATGGGTTTTATTTTGATTTGAAGTGTTTCCCATGTAGATATTTTTACAGTTTTTAAACTTAATTGATTTCCATTTGATTTTAATTACCTTTTTCATACAAAATCATGAAAAATTTTTTTTCTTAATTGCTTTTCCTCACAATTTAATTGTTTTTCCTGCACAACTTTTGAACTCTCATTCCCTATCTACTTGTCATATTGGCCGAGTTGCTATTTTCGAAAATGTCGAAACACGAGTTTGGAAGCTGATCGAGCGGGTGACCATGCTTAACAACAACTTCCCTTTGATCACTGTTTTGCATACCGAGGCTGAATTTCTCATAGAAAAATTGAGACACGGTTGGAAGGAAAACAAAAAAAAAGAACATCTGATTATTCCTGACACCGAGTAGTTTTTATTTCGAAAAAGAGAAACCGTTTTCGTTGCACGGGTACTTCAACACACAGATGAGGACTGACGGATGTCATTGCCAGTCGGGACCTCCCTCATGAGGCCCCTGCTGCCTCACCATGACTCTGTTTAATTTTCAGAGTCCCAAATAGTAAAGTTGCCGAATCGACTTACCTCACATACTTTCCCTTACCACGTTGGTGGTCTAGCCTGCCATATTTAAATACATAATTTTCGCAAACGTTATAAATAATTGTTTTATTTAGCCCGTTTATAGGGCAGAATTCACTATAAAGTCTCTATTGGCTAATACTTCTAAACTTAATAATTTAAAATCTCCAAAAGGGAGCAATTTACAATGCCACAAGGGCGCAGCGGGACTTATCGATTATACAATTCAACTCATGCGTCACACCAGATACTGTTGTCTTAATTTTTGACTTAATTGCAAATCTTAACATTAAATCAGTTATTCCTACTAATAAATTTCTAAATTAAGAGAATTTCATACTCAAAATTAGAATTGATTACAATTAAGCACAACTCAGCACCGTGAGTTAACTTATCTTACTGGGGTGGATACAGAACTCCTCCCAGGAAATGCGGTTTGACAACTATGCCTATGTAACTTCATAAATTCGACGAGTGTAATTCGCGTAAATCCCGAATCTCATGCTCAATACGGCTTGACTGAGACTAAAAACTCGTTAGGCCCCGAATGCCTCAACATCTCGCGCGAAATATTTTCACGTATTAGTATTTCTCAGAGGCAGTTCGCATGAGATCAAATCTACTAATTAGTATATAAAATAATAATATAAAATGTTAACAGTCCTGGTCGTCTTAGAATAATAGTGTATTAAATTTCGCCCATTACGGCGGTTAGTTATGCAGTCCGTATCGAGTTTCCTATCCTACCGCTTGCTTAGCCTAGTTTCTCATTAACTTCTACGAGAGCTGCTTAACAAATGCCAAAATATTTCAGTGGGCTCTTGTTAAAATGCCCTTGATCTAGTTTTTTCTTATGTTATTATGTTTATGTTTCTACTTACAAAGGCTTCTTGCCCTAATGCTTGATCGTGCTCGTAACACTGTCCATGTGCAAACTTTTGCTCTTGACTGTTTGGGCTATTTAAAATTTACATTCTACAACTATATGAACTCTAGGAGTAGTTAAGGCCTCATACAAAAGCAAAAATCTTTACTTGGCCGTGATCATTTGACACATGGCGCAAAGTTTTCACGTGGACATTGACACACTTGTCACAGATTTTTCTTTATACCACTCACAATCACTTAATTCAAGACTAGGTTTATTCTATAAGCTAATTCTTTTGTACTTTAAGTAAAATTCATACCGTGGGTTTCTTTATTTTCATTTCACTTATAAATTTACGTATATTCGGTTGTTTTTGCCTTAAGGCATTAATACGACATTGTATTGTGCGTTTTACGTTCTATTCTTTTAAAATAGCACCACCATACGTATCACGTTTTAACATCGCTCTTTTGGCTTAAAATTTACTATTATTTTCAGTTTAGGCCACTACGTGCATTTTCTTTTCAGCTTGTGGCATTATTTGCAATTTTCACTTAATCTAATCCCATGAGTTGGGCCTTAATTTTTCTGTCTATCCACGGTTTAATAAGTCAAATAAAAATTGGACCGGGACTTACCTAACACCTCCCGCTTGTGGGGTCTAGGGTATGATTTTTATGGCTTACTGGAGATTTATGAGCTGATGATGTTTATAGATGTTTATGATTATAGATGATAGCTGCTTCTTATTGTTGACTGGAGCTGCTGATGGTTATAGACGACTATAGCTGGATGTTGGTAATGTGGCTATGCGGTTGATATTAATAGATGGAGCTGCGGTTTTCTGCGATATTGGAGGCTGTGCCGACACTGTAGTCGGGACGACTGATGAGACGCTTAATTTGCTGCCGAAGATGGCAAATTGTATGCCCTTTGACTAGCACTCACTAACACTCAAAAAGGTCCACGAGTCGACAGCAGGTGGTCTAAGCCACCAGTCGGCTTTGCGCTCTTGTCTCGTTGCCTGCCGGCCAACGATTAGGCCACCGGTTTAGGTGGAGAAACCGACTACGCGAGCCACAAGGATGACGTTGGACTCCTTTCCGCCGATCCGCTGACTTTTTAGGGCCCCGAATATAATGCTGCCTTCGGGCTGCTTTGTCTCTTAATTGCCGATATTCTTGCTGACGTAATTTCTCGGGCTGGACTGAAAGAAGAAGACTTTAGCACTCTCCGGCCAGAAGTGAGGTTATACTTATCAATATAATTTTGCGACTTGGACTTAATTCCAATAAAAAATGTTTTTACACGGCCGTTGGGCTGTCTTACCATGACTGTTGGTGTTCAAGCGGGCGTAGTTGCTGAGCTGGAGTTGAAATAAAATACTTCAGTGACCATCCGGCCAAAAGTGAGGTTATACTCACATCGATAATTTCTTATTTGGAATTAATTCCAAATGAGCTGCTTTGACACGATTATTCGTGTCAATAATTCTTCGATTGTTGGAGTAATTTCGCCACTTTACTGGGTTTAATTGCATAAAAATTGCAAACACAAATTTCGATGTAAGTAATGGTTGTCGTTGTTAAGTTCCAATTACTTTGCTTTGTTTCACACGAATGATCTTCGTTAACGCAGAGTTGTTTGCTAAGTGACAGAATAATGGCTGTTCGAAAATGACGCAGCCAAAAATTCTCGTCACACACACGCACGCATAGATTTGCTTGGCTACAAATCTCGAATGTTCTTTGTCGTATGGAAATATTCTATTACGCATGTAACTATTAGGGTTTGTTTACCTATACCACCAACCCTGTGTTGACGTTTAAGATGATGCATTATAGCAGATGGTACATTTGGGTTGTTATTGTATTCAACATAGGAGGTGATACCATATGTTACTAATTCCATTGCCGGCGTTACGGCGCCGCCACAAACCCTACCATCCCGATGACTGAAACTCGGAGGTGTATAGCCCATTGGGCACAGTTGATGTTCGGTCCTATCTTCTAACAATCAGTTGCCACCCCGAAGGATGATACTGACCCATCAGATTACTGCCCTGTGTTTCCCTCTCCTTATGTTTCGGCTTCTCTTTACTTCAGTCTTCTTCGTCGCCGCTAGATGTTGTTCCGACTTTCCTAAATGTTTCGCTTTTTCATTTCCAATGAGCTCGCTTCGACTTACTGCTTTTGGGGATCCGCACTGGCTCCTGAGGTCTGTGGAAGCGCGTCTAAGACTTCCTGCGGCTGCTCCTCATCCTCGATCTCGCGAGGTTGTGCTTCACCGGCCAGCTGGATGATGGACGGTTCCTGGATCAAGCGTAGTGTCGTCACCCCTTTCTTTCTAAAAAACCTGCTACCGACCATCTTATATAGCCTGTTTATTCGAATGCAGTCCTTAACCTGCAGCTTGCGGATAACCGCTCTGCCGCTGTCTTGCAGCCTGCGAACCGAGTCAGGACTTCAAACTTCAACCCCGGAGACGCGAACTCGACCAGTACCTGCCATTGACCCGTGTGGACTAGCATCTGAGTGCACTCAACCACTGTCACCTCTTCGGGGGAGTATGCTACAGCTAAAAAAATGGTTTCCCATTACATCTGATGAAGATGGGACCTACAGTTTTGCACCGGTTCCGAACGGTATTTTGAGAAGCTTTTTCATGGCTAAATACTGGTCAGGGTCAAATTTGTCCTCTGCATATTATGTATTTGGAAATCTAACTCCTGGTTGCCCTCCGTCAAGCTGCGGTTCTCTGCCTTCATGGTGGTAACTTTGACGCGTAGCTTATCAAAGGCTCGTCGAGATTCTATCTCGTGCGCGATCGTCCGCTCCTCGAGCACTTCGCTCTGGGCCTTCATCAGGTTGAACTCCGTCGGGGGTCCTTGTCGCAGGCGTTGGTTCTCCTGGCGCAGTCGCGTGACTTCTTCTCGGACAGCCAGTTCCTCGGACCTCAAGGTCATCACATGGAACTGATATTGGGTCTGTACTTGGTCACGCTGATTCGTAACACGCGCCACCTCAGCTTGAGCCGCCGTAAGTTGCTCCCGACAGGTCACCGCATTCAGCTCTCCTTGGCCAACCAAGGGCTCGTCTTCCCCATAACTCGGGAAGAGTGGAAACGCCATATACCCATCTCTCCTACAAAATGGACAGTCGAACCTTCCCTGATTTCTCCAGGTCTCCACACAGCTCTCATGAAAAATATGGCTGCAGTCTGACGCGCAGATACGGGTATTTGCACCAGTGATGCTCATTAAGCATGCACCACACTCCACCTATCCTGCCATACTGTCAGATATCGTCTACTCTCTTCAACTGGTCTTATGGTAGGTATGGACTTGTTAGCTGTCTAAGGTCTTGCTTAATACTAGCTGTAATGATAATAAAAGGAAAACTACTTAGTACGGCAGGCGGTTGGGTCAACAGGACAATTTAGATATATAGGTCAAAATCCTACGTAACTGCGGACAACGAATTACTAGCCGTTGGTAACCGAAGATTCTTCCTTCCACTATCTACACAAAGTAGTATTTCAAATTGCCCCTTACTTCCGATAGCCTTGGGTTTCTATCTGCTGCATCCCTTTTGCCCGTGAAGAGGGATAGGAGAACCCAAAAAGGTTACATGCCTTCTTCCGGCCACTGGGAATACAATGATATAGACTCAGTGCCCCGATTACATGTGACAACACTGGCTTAGCCATACGTAAACGAACATCACTAAGATCCAAGCTGACATAATATTTCAGGCATACAGCCTGTACAAATCTTAATCTTCAAACAAATTACAATTTAAACACCTAAGGCTCGAACCGAAACCCTGATACTGGCTTTGGATTTCTGAAAGATTCAGCCACTATTCACTCGCTGGTATGAAACGACAACTCCCCCAATTTCCGCGAGGTAGGTAAGCTACTGCTTTAAGTCCTTCGCGTGAAATACTCCTAAATGTTTACCCTTAAGGTCTTCCACTTCATAAAGGCTGTTTCCAACAAGTTTCACTACTCGACATTTCAAGAACTTTTGTGCCAACTTGGCATTCTAGTTATCTTTAAAACTACTCTGCTGGAAATTGCGCCTGTAAACTTCCTGTCGGGATATGAACTTGACTGGACGGCATCTTGTATTATAAGTCGTTTTATTCTTCCCATAAGCCTTATGCAAGCTCTCTTGGATTTTCGACCGAATTAGCTGTTGAGCCACTGACTTGGGTACTTGTTCTTCCCCGATGTCGAAATACTTCAGGCGTCTTGCCAGCTTATAAACACTAACATGGGTTACCATATTGACACCAGATAGTGCGAAGTATGGCGTAATACCAATGTATGGAAGAATGTAGAGAGCATTCAATATCCGACAAGTGCCGGTCCTACTCTCGGTGATCTTCCTCCATGTACGATCGAATCGCTGAAAGCATCGACTGATTTACTCTCTCTAACGCGTTCGCCTGTGGAGAATAAACCGCTGTTCGATAATGCTGTATCCCAAAGTTGGATATGAAATCAGCAAACTCACGACTAACAAATTATTTACCGTTATGCGAGATGATTGTCTCTGGTACACCGAATTTGTGACAGACCTCCGTGACAGGCTTTGCTCAAAGCCTTCAACATCAGGAATTTCGTGAGATGATCTAAGACAATGAAGATGTAGCAGTTCCCGTTCTTCGAACGTTGATATTTACTTACTTACGTATCCGGTCTCGGACAACCCCGGGGGGTCAGGGACCTTACAAAGCGAAGATTTCGCCAACCAGTTTTATCTCTCCACTTGGCAATACCAAGTGCACGCAATGATTCACAACCTGATCCCTCCAGCGGAGTCTTGGTCTTCTTATTTTTCGTCTTCCTTCGAGTTCGGTTTCGAAAACCCTTCGCGCTGGTTCATCTTCATCCACTCTACTGACATGGCCTATCCAGCGCAATCGCGTTATCTTGAGAAGCTCTACTGACATGGGTTAGCCAGCGCAATCGCGTTATCTTGAGCCGCTAACTATGTCAATTTCAGGATAAAGCTCATACAGCTCATGGTTCATGCGTCGTTGATACTCGCCATTGTGCACTATAGGGCCATAAATTTTCCGGAGTATATTTCTCTGGAAGACTCATACAGATGTTTCGTCTGCTTGCGATAATACCCAGGATTCTGCGCCATAAAGCAAGACAGGTTGTATGAGAGTCTGGTATAACTGGACTTTTGTTACTCGAGAGAGGGCTTTATCTCTAAAGTGCTTGCTTAGCCCCAAACAACATCTATTCGCAAGCACAATTCTCCGCTTGATCTCAAGGCTGACGTTGTTGTTTTTGTTTACGGCAGATCCGAGGTATATAAATTCGTCCACTACCTCGAAGATATAACGGTTATCAACGATCACGCTTTGGTCTAATCGCGTGGAGGCCCTGTTCGTTGAAACCATTAATTTTGTCTTGTCCTCATTTACCGTCAGACCCACTTTCGCTGACTCCTTCTCAATTCTCGAAAAAACCGCAGTAACTTCTCAAATTGTGCGACCAATGATACCTATATCCTCATCATACGCGAGCAGCATGTGGCTTTTGCTGCTGATGGTTTTATTCTATATTTTATACTGCAGCTTTTCTCATAATGATCTCCATTAAGATGTTAAAGAGATCGCACGATAGGGTGTCGCCTTGTCTGAGGCCTCGCTTAGTTTCGAAAGGTTCGATAAGATCCTTACCAACTTTCACTGCGGATTTGGTGTTCGTCAAGGTCATCCTGCAAAGGCGAATGAGTTTTGCAGGAATACCAAGCTCAGACATTGCTTCATAGAGTTTCTCCCGTATTGGACTATCGAAGGCCGCTTTATAATCGATAAATAGATGATAGGTGTCGATTTGTTTTTCGTGTGTCTTCTCCAGGATTTGGCGTAGCGTGAAAATCTGGTCAGTTGTCGATTTTCCAGGCCTAAAGCCACACTGGTATGGGCCAATCAGATCAGCGATAATTGGTTTTAGTCTTTCGCACATTATACTTGATAGAACCTTATATGCTATGGATAAAAGGCTTATTCCACGGTAGTTGGCACAGATACTCGGGTCACCTTTTTTAAATATAGGACATAGTACACTGAGACTCCAATCGCCGGGCATGCATTCATCTAACCAAATTTTGCTAATGAGCTGATGCATGCACCTTATCAGCTCATCGCCGCCAGCCTTAAACAGCTCCGCCGGTAATCCATCGGCTCCTGCGGCTTTGTTGTTCTTAAGCCGGGCAATAGCTGTTCTGACCTCGTCTTGGTTAGGAGCGGGGCAATCGACGTCGTCGTCCATATTGTGATCGATTGTCCCATCGTCATCGGATATCTCAGGTACTACTAGCGCGGAGAAATGCTCTCTCCATATTCCCAACGTGCTCTGCACATCTGCGACGAGATTTCCGTCCTGGTCTTTACAGAAGTGGGGGCCCTGAACCATGTCCATTAGTTCCGATTTTAACTTTTTGGTAGAATTTTCAGGCTTCGTTCTTCCTTCTGTATGTCTCAATTTTCTCACTCTCACGCTTTCTCCACTGCCGTTTCTTACGCCTAAAGAGACGGTTTACCTCTTTTCTCTTCTCCCTATACCGCTCAGTTGCAGCTCGCGTTGCAATTGACTGAAGCATTACCATACGTGCAACGTTCTTTTCGTCATTTGCTATACGACACTCTTCATCGTACCACGGTTTATTGCGAAGCGGTTTTTCGAAACCAAGTACGGTTGTTGCGGCAGTTTTTATAGACTCGGAAATGGGTTTCCACTGCGCGTCAGGATCGTCATCGGGAGGGGGTGGGTTCTGTGCCAAAAGTTGCGAGAGCTTCCTTGAGTAGGCTGTGGCTACCTCTGGTAATCGCAGCTTTCCGATGTCCAGCTTCCTCTGCGTCTGGTTTCGTACGATTTTCGCTCGACTTCATCTTGTGCGAACCTTTGCTGCTACCAGGTAGTGATCAGAATCGATGTTAGCTCCTCTGATCACTCGTACGTCCATTACACTGGATGAGTGCCTTCCATCAATTACCACGTGATCAATTTGGTTCTTAGTTCTTTGATCAGGGGATACCCAAGTAGCCTTGTGGATGTCTTTATGCTTGAATCTTGTACCACTAATGACCATGTTTTTTGCCGCGGCAAAGTCAATCAGTCTCATACCGTTGTCGGAATTGTCAGCATGTAGACTGAAATTGCCAATAGTTGGATTAAACACATTCTCCCTTCCTACTTTGGCATTAAAATCTCCTAGTACAATCTTAATGTCATGGCCAGGGCAGCGGTCATACGTTTCTTCTAGGAGCTCATAGAATATGTCTTTGGCATCATCATCTTTCTCTTCTGTCGGGGCATGCTCACAAATTAGGGAATTGAACCACAGGATTGAACCTAGAGACTAGATGTCGCAGTCTTTTGCCAACTACAAATCCGCAACCAAATTCATGTTTTTTTTTCATGGCAACTGTAGTATATATCGCAGTTTCTTTTTCTTGTGCCATCGCATTTCCTGGATAGCGGTAATATCAGCCTTATAACTTTCGAGGACATCTGCCAGTTGGATACTTGCACCAGATCTATATAGAACAACCCCAAAAAATCAACAAAGATCCGTTGACATGGCCTTTGAATCACAACCTCCTTGCCCATTGGTGGTCTCAAGGTGGTGTTGGCTGCTTTAGCTTCTCTACACACTTGACAAGCGACAACGTAAACTTTCACTTGGGCTTTCGTATTTGGCCAGTAAAAATATTCCTTAATCCTCTTGAGAGTTTTAAGAAATCCGTCTCTTCACTACTTCTTGTGTTAGCTCCACAGGCACCCTCATCTTCTACGCGAAATCTTCGTGGACAGGAACTCCGTCGTAATGTCTTGTCCTCTTATAGACTGATCCTTCAATTACGCGCAAATCTGGAAGTCTATCCTCATTTTCCTCTACGGTCTTAATCAGTTCTAGGTAATCGGTTCTCTGGAAAGATTCATCCTACAGATCAATTAACCGCTTTACCTCTGCTGAAATCTCCTCCATCTCGTAACGGGATAACGTGTCCGGAACGATGTTAAGTTTACCCTTACGGTGTTCGATGATGAAATCGAATGACTACAGGTGTAAGAATAGTAACGATCTTTGACCGGTACAGCGTCTCCTGTGTCGATGGAGTGGGTCTCCAACTGCGTGAGCCCATGACCTTTCCTAGAATACCAAGGAAAACTCTTGACTACGGCTTCCAAGATCTCGTTTTGTTGTGGCGACAATTAACCCCCTCAGGGGCTTGGAATTCCTCACAGAGATCTACCCCCTGAGTGGTAAGACTCTCAAGGTTCGCCAACAACTTAAATGACTTCATGAAGTCAACATCCAAGTAGAGTGCACGCTCTAAATAAAATGTAACTTTCTCAGACTTTTTATTAAATTCAATCATCGCTCGAACTCTTCCAAAGATCCTATGGGCACTTCCGTCTGCTGTCTTAATGGATGAGCTAAAACGATGAATCTGTAAGTAGGTTTCCCTGACACTTAGGACACTTTGGCGTTACAGTATTTTCTCTACCGCATTTATAACAAAATATCCTCCTATGGGTAGACGGACAATCACGGAATGTAGGGCGGACTGCCTTACAATTCCAGCATATAATTTTACTGGCGGCGCCTAAAGCATCCACTTCGCCAGCTGTGTCCAAACCGGACATCTCTTCCTCCAATGTTACTTCATGTACCCGCGGCTGGTATGCTTGCCGCAATGGCTGTTGTTGTCGTTGTATTGACAAAATTTCTCAGCTCTCTTAGCCTCTCTGCGAAAATCACTGAGATTATTCACTCGCATTGGGAACAGCAACTGGGCTAATGATGGCTTCAGGTTTGCCTTCAGTATGTTGGCCAGTTGTGCCTCGGAATATGGAACTTCTTGTTGGTTCCCCATTTCGTCAGGTCGGTTTTTCGTCCTCTGTGGCTAAACGACTCCTGACGTTCGGTCCATCAGCATTAAAACGAGATCCACGCGATTGTCTAGCTTGTTGCACGTTCCCTACAGATCTAGATTCACGACTTCCAATCGGTGGAGTAGACTCTCGTGCTGGCCAATACTGGGCATCTAGTCCTATCCGGTCAAACGGTGGTTGCTGATCTTCTTCGGTGGTAGCTAGTTCTTGCGTCGATGCTAGCTGTGGTCTCGAGTAAGCCGCAGGCTGATCATCCTCAGGCCGCAGTTGTCGCCTGGCAATCCGATGAAGTACCAACTCGTGTAGAGTATTCGGTGCTTGTGTTGTCAGCTCCGGCTGCATATAAGATGTTTCGTCCAACGGAGTAGGTTGATGGCCTACTGACGCAGTTGCCGCATTGGGCCTTGCGCGAGCCGCTGGGTATATGTTCGCGTTGCCAGAAATGGATTGCCGAGTGGCCTCCAAACTGACTGGCAAAATTCGACGCACTAGGGCGTCTTCCTCTGTTAGACGATCGATATCCTCCTCGTGCTCTCGGATCTCATCTGGTCTCGATCTCAAAATAGCTTCTTCTCCCTCGCGTGCACGCTCCGTGCGAGAATTGAGAGCAGTCACCACACTATAGCTCGGAGAATCGATGGATTGTGTCTGAGCGACAGATCCGTCGCCTCTCACTGGGGCTTGGGGTACGTTCTCCATCGCTGGAGCCGTAGCTGTCGCTTCTGTAGCAAGATTCCTCACCCTGAGTGTAGCCTGGGTTAGGTTTGCACCGGAAGCGGCCTGCTGTGACTGATCGGTCAAGTCGGTACTACCTTCTAGCGGTGAGTGTTGAATAGGCATACTCGTATGCCGAAAAATGAAGATAAAATTGAAAAAAATTTTGCCCTTAGGGGTATCAAATAAAACTATTTTCCACCGTATAGGTAAAACTAGTAGTAGCCAACGACTATAAATTAGTTGTCCACAATGTAAAATAAAAATTCGAAAAGGGAAAAAATCCAAATCACCCTAAACAAGTTTTACAAAAAAGAAAAATTCATCATTTCCCCTATGGGAATTTTTATTCGGTCTGTTTTCTAGCACCTACAAATTTATTCAAGCCTTTTTAAATAATATAAAGAAAGTAATATAAAGATAAAATAACTTTATATTATTTAAAAAGGTCTTGAGCTTGAATAAATTTGTAGGTAAAAAGAAAAATATGAAGAGGGTCGAATAAATGACTAAACTGTAAGAGATTAATAATGGAAAAGGTTATAAATTAAGCTGAAAAGTAAAAGCTGAAAACAAAATATTGCCAAGATAGAAAAACAACAAATAAATATGAAAAGTTAAATGAATTCCAGAAAAAGAACTATAGTAATATTATATGCTTAAAAGAAAAAAAAAACGCGATATGGTTTAAAACCAAAAACTAAACGTATCGAACTCAATTAAGAATCATGAAATCACAATCCCAAAATTCAAAGAAAACTGAAAATCGAAAAACGATGTCAAAAATATGTATTGCGCTAGTGGTAAGTATAAGTGGGTAACTTCGTTTAGATAACTCGGTGTGTGTTGAAATTACAAAAACTTCTTCACAACGAAAACAAAAGTTCCACAGTACTGTACTGTGGAGGACAATTGGAAAACAAAAAGACAATTAATACGATGGGTCCAAAGCCGTATCGCCTTAATCGTTCCCTCAGGCTTCCCTGAATGCTTCAATCGCCTTCAGCCTAGTTAATGATAACAAGTAGCTACCTAAACTATTTAATGATTCTAAATCAACAAAACAAAAACCAACATGAAGAACAATTCTGCCGCTCATGCTGTAAACGCGACGTCGCAACGCGGTTAGAACTAAGTATCTTCGCCGGGACTTACGTTTTGTTAACAACACTACCGAAACAAAAGGTTCAATGAGATATTAAAATTTCCTGACAGCCATGCATCAGGCCATCGTCGCTACGCGGTTAAATTCGAAAACTTTCACCGCGACTTACTAATGGACTGACACAATTATACTGTACAAAAAAACTAAACTATTGACTCTACGTTAAAATTTAATAAAATATCAATTAAACATTAGAAAAAGTATTCCAAAAAAAGGAATTTATTGCCCCTTGGCATACTCGTCGCAACGCGTCAAGCACTAAAACTCTCAAAACGAGACTTACGAGAAGCTTAAAAACAAAAAAAAAACTTTATAAAAAAAAAACTGGTTTCCCATTACATCCCATGAAGGGACTGGGGAGAACTTCTCACTATCACTGAGCTGTGCGCTTTCCAGCTTTCACTCACTGATTGGGACCTACAGTTTTACACCGATTCCGAACGGTAGTTTGAGAAGCTTTTCATGGCTAGATACTCGATAGTGTCGGCGTCACTATGCGAGGATCTCATGTACAAGAGTCGCGCACACTAACCATTGCACCGCCGACGGCCACACATAAAAGACTTTATACTAAACAAAAACGGACTAGCGATACTACTGCTCGGGCCCCACGTTGGACGCCATTATGTCATATTACAACACTATGCGACAACGTGGGTATGACACCTCTAGATACACGCGATGAATCTTCGGTTCCCACGTTGGATGCCATCGTGTCCTATTTTCCAAGTTGCTATTTTCGAAACACGAGTTTAGAAGCTGATCGAGCGGGATGCACGGTATGCCATGCGTTTGCTGGGCTTGAAGCTCGCCGGACGGGGGGATCTTTCCACTGACCATGCTTAACCACAACTTGCCTTTGATCCCTGCTTTACATACCGAGGCTGAATTTATCATAGAAAAAATTGAGATATAAAAAAAGAATAAAAGGAGCCCGAACAGTAGACACGGATAGAAGGAAAACAAAAAAAAGAACACCTGATTATTCCTGACACTGAAAAGTTTTTATTTCGAAAAAGAGAAAACGTTTTCGTTGCACGGGTACTTCAACACTCAGATGAGGACTGACGGATGACATTGCCCCCTCATGAGGCCCCTGCTGCCCCACCATGACTCTGTTTAATTTTCAGAGTCCCAAATGGTAAAGTTGCCGAGTCGACTTACCTCACATACTTTCCCTTACCACATTGGTGGTTATTTAAATACATCATTTTCGCAAACGTTATAAATAATTGTTTTATTTAGCCCGTTTATAGGGCAGAATTCATTATAAAGCCTCTATCGGCTAATACTTCTAAACTTAACAATTTAAAATCTCCAAAAGGGAGCAATTTACAATGCCACAAGGGCGAAGCGGGACTTATCGATTATACAATTCAACTCATGCGTCACACCAGATACTGGTGTCTTAGTTTTGGGCTTAACTGCAAGTCTTAACATTAAATCAGTTATTCCTACTAATAAATTTCTAAATTAAGAGAATTTCATACTCAAAATTTGAATTGATTACTATTAAGCAAAACTCAGCACCGTGAGTTAACTTATCTTACTGGGGTGGATACGGAACTCCTCCCAGGAAATGCGGTTTGACAACTATACCTATATAACTTCATAAATTCGACGAGTGTAATTCGCGTAAATCCCGAATCTCATGCTCAATACGGCTTGACTGAGACTAAAAACTCGTTAGGCCCCGAATGCCTCAACATCTCGCGCGAAATATTTTCACGTATTAGTATTTCTCAGAGGCAGTTCGCATGAGATCAAATCTACTAATTAGTATGTAAAATAATAATATAAAATGTTAACAGTCCTGGTCGTCTTAGAATAATAGTGTATTAAATTTCGCGCATTACGGCGGTTAGTTATACATTCCGTATCGGGTTTCCTATCCTACCGCTTGCTTAGCCTAGTTTCTCATTAACTTCTACGAGAGCTTCTTAACAAATGCCAAAATATTTCAGTGGGCTCTTGTTAAAATGCTCTTGTTCTAGTTTTTTCTTTTTCTTATGTTATTATGTTTATGTTTCTACTTATAAAGGCTTCTTGCCCTAATGCTTGATCGTGCTCGTACCACTATCCGTGTGAAAACTATTGCTCTTGACTGTTTTCTACATTCTACAACTATATGAACTCTAGGAGTAGTTAAGGCCTCATACAAATCAAAAATCTTTACTTGGCCGTGATCACTTGTCGCATGGCGCAAAGTTTTCACGTGGACATTGACACACTTATCACAAATTTTTCTTTAGACCACTCACAATCACTTAATTCAAGACTAGGTTTATTCTATAAGCTAATTCTTTTGTACTTTAAGTAAAATTCATACAGTGGGTGTCTTTATTTTCATTTCACTTATAAATTTACGTATATTCGGTTGCTTTTGCCTTAAGGCATTAATACGACATTGTATTGTGCGTTTTACGTTCTATTCTTTTAAAATAGCACCACCATAGGTATCACGTTTTACCATCGCTCTTTTGGCTTAAAATTTACTTTTCATTTGGGGTTTATTTTACTATTATTTTGTGCTTAGGCCACTACGTGCATTTTCTTTTCAGCTTGTGGCATTATTTGCAATTTTCACTTAATCTAATCCCATGAGTTGGGCCTTAATCTTTCTGTCTGTCCACGGTTTAATAAGTCAAATAAAAATTGGACCGGGACTTACCTAACACCTCCCGCTTGTGGGGTCTAGGGGAAGATTTTTATGGCTTACTGGAGATTTGTGAGCTGATGATGTTTATAGAAGTTTATGATTATAGATGATAGCTGCTTCTTATTGTTGGCTGGAGCTGCTGATGGTTATAGACGGCTATAGCTGGATGTTGGTAATGTGGCTATGCGGTTGATGTTAATAGATTGAGCTGCGGTTTTCTGCGATATTGGAGGCTGTGCCGACACTGTAGTCGGGACGACTGATGAGACTCTTAATTTGCTGCCGAAGATGGCAAATTGTATGCCCTTTGACTAGCACTCATACACAACGCTTCCGCGTCTTCCGGTGACTCATAAAGGTCCACGACTCGACAGCAGGTGGTCTAAGCCACCCCTCGGCTTTGCGCTCTTTTCTCGTTGCCTGCCGGGCAACGATTAGGCCACCGGTTTAGGGGGAGAAACCGACTGCGCCAGCCACAAGGATGACGTTGGACTCCTTTCTGCCAATCCGTTGACTTTTTAGGGCCCCGAATGTAATGCTGCCTACGGGCTGCTTTCATCTTAATTGCCGGTATTCTTGCTGACGTAATGTCTCGGGCTGGAGTGAAAGAAGAAGACTTTAGCACTTCTCCGGCCAAAAGTGAGGTTATACTCACATCGATAATTTCTTATTTGGCATTAATTCCAAATGAGCTGCTTTGACACGATTATTCGTGTCAATAATTCCTCGATTGTTGGAGTAATTTCGCTAATTTACTGGGGTTAATTGCATAAAAGTTGCAAACACAAATTTCGATGTAAGTAATGGCTGTCGTTGTTAATAAGGCATCCCCACTGGATGATTACGAGCAATTTTTGTAATTTCGGTGAAATTAGGTAACATTTTCCGTACAAAATCGAAATTTTAAATTAGCTGATTTCAATGAATTTTACATTGAAATGAGCATAAAAACGAAATTACTAGACAGCCTGTGTATCAATTCCACTTTTTAATCCCAGTATTCAGATAAACCTGAGTTTCAGGTTTCCAGCCCTCAAAGCGATCGGTCGAGTATTTTTCAACAGCGCGTGTTCTTATCACACACATATTTAAAAAATTAGAAATGAGTGCAAACGATAATACAATTCCTCAAGTAATCACTTCTCGATTGAGTTGCGACACTTGCAAAAACCAAATTATAAATATAAACTACATACAGTGTTATAAATGTGATCGGAAATTTCACTTGTCACCATGCACACTTCTCTCAGAGGCCACTTGGAATACCATAAGCGCCGTCAGGAAAACGGAGTGGAAATGCCAACATTGTAAGACCAGAAGCAAATCTCCAAACAACCAATACCAATCGGTCGTCTTCGGAGAATACCTAAAACATTCGCGGGATATAGACGAAGTGGATGAGGACCCGAACAGCAACGAAAACAAACGAAAAAAGGAGAAAACATCACAATCTCCTACAACAAACACCAAAAATAACAACATTAACTAACATCCAGCAATGTGATTTTTCGAGCTTCGAAGATGATATGAGAGAACTCAGAACCACAATGCAAGAACTTGCAATGAGTCTCCATACATCACATAAGTAAATAAAAGAAGAATTGTCGAAAAACCTGACAAGAATAAATGAAACTCTCGAACATCTTACCTCTCAGGTCAATGGCCTAAAGGACAAAGATAAACAACGAGAGCAACAAATATTAGAAATAAATAAACGTATACAACAATTGGAACAACAAGCCATAAACAAACACATAGAAATCACAAATATATATGACGCGGAGAGCGATGGAGTTGGAGTTATTAAACGCATAGCATCATTGGTGGAACCCGAAATAACCGAAGATGATATTGCTGATACTCATCGTATAAAAAATAAAAACAAAATCATTGTGCAATTTACATCATTGGCAAAAAAAAGAGAGCTGATGATCCAAATAATGAAACGAAGATTTGTCGCGAGCGACCTTAACGTCAACATAAACAACACGGAACGTAAATATATTTACATATATAAATGATGAGCTTACGGCAAACAATAGGCGCCTTTTATGGATGGCGAAAATTATATCTAAAGAGTGTGGATGGAAATTTGTCTGCACCCGGAATGGACACATATTTGCCAAAAAAATTAGAAACTTCCTCAGCCATATATATTTTAAGCACCGCCAATATCGAAACCATAACCCAGACAATTTAAAATTTAGATAGAAAACAAATATCAACAAAAGCATAAAAAAATCCATATAAAGGTATTATTAAACTTATAAAATAAAAAGAAAAACTTTCAAAAACGCAAAAAACAATACTTAAAAGAACGCTTTAATATTTAAGTACATACTGAAATTGGATGTTGAATTAAATTAATATAAAGAATTACATATTCCACATAAAAATGTAATGAATTTGCCAAATCAAATAATAAATAATTTCGTTGAAGTTGATAAAACCTGGTTAAATTGTTCCTTTTCATTTATGCACACAAATATACGGTCATTCAGAAAAAAATTTTGTGACGCTAATATCACAGATACAACCAATAATTGATAAAACACACCTTATAATTCTAACAGAGACCAACATTAATAACGATGAAACCCAATTCTACCAAATAGATGGTTACAACTCAATTTTTATAAATAGAGAAGGTAGAGTAGGAGGAGTAGCGATATACATCAGAGAAAACATCATATATGACCTTACACATATAACCAATACTGCATTTGAAACAACAAGAATAGATCTCCAAATAAACAACAAAAAAACTACAATCTTTCCCGTCTACCGTCCCCCAAAACATAACATAAACAGATTCATAATACAGCTAGAACAGGAGCTCAGTAAAATCACAACAACGCAAGACATAATACTCATTGGTGACATGAATATTGACTTGCACAAAAATAATGTTAAAACAACAAAAAATTACTTGGAGATGATAGCATCGAATGGCCTACAATGCATGGTAACAACAACAACGAGGGAAGACCTAATCATAAACACAAACAAGTTTTCAATAATATATACCAAAATCAACACAAACGGAAAACTTAATTAAAAAAAGAAATGATTATCCGTAGCTAAGTGATGCACTGCTAAAATGCTGTAATATCCGTGATAATCTGTATAAAAAGTGGTCCAAAAACAATAAAGAAAATGAAAAATTATATAAAAGCTTTAACAATACCTTAAACAAAAAGATAATTTTCGCAAGAAATGCATACAATTTTAATCTATTTTTACGAAATAGAAATAATGCAAGAACAACATGGCAATTAATAAATAAAATTATAGGAAATAACACAGAAAACATTAAAAAGAAATTTTCCAAATTCAAATACCAACGAAATTACGCAAAACTTTGCAACCAAATTTAACGAAAACGTACAAAACATAACGCATAAATGCAACATAAAAACACTAGCTCATGTCCAAACTAATGTACCAAACTCTATGTTTATGGATAGTACAAACGAGCAAGAAATTTTTAATATTTTAAAAACCTAAACCCAAGGAAAAGTGCAGGAGCAGATGGCATACGTGGGATAGATTTAAAAAAACAACGCAACAAAACTTAGACCAATAATCACGTCCCTTATAAATAAAAGCTTAGAGGAATCTGAAATACCCGATGTATTGAAAACGTCAATCATAAGGCCAATATTCAAAAATGGAAGAAAGTCGGACTACAACAGTTGAAAAAGTACTTGAAGAAATAGTGGGTAGGAGATTAAATGCATTTTTGTCAAAATATAAGGTAATAAATGAAAACCAATTTGACTTTCAAAAGGGCAAAAATATTAATCAACTCCTAGGCCTATTCTCCAATCAAATCAATAAGTCACTCGATAACCTTCGACACCATATCGCATTCTAAACTAATTGAAGTCTTGGAACATACCGGAATAAGAGGCAAATGTTTAGAATGGTTTAAAAATTACCTATATTGCCGAAATTACTCCGTGAAGTTGCAAAAGAAAATGAGGCATAATGTTCCCTTAAGACAGGGTGTTCCCCAAGGATCAAAGCTTGGACCAATCCAATACATAATTTACGCCAACGATATGATGAAGGTTCTGCGAGATAGCCTTGCATATGCGTATGCGGATGATACTGCCATTATAGTGTCGAATAAATGTAGTGACACCGCGATAGATTTAATGCAAATAGAATTGGACAAAATTACAATGTATAATAAATACACCAAAAACAAAATTAATGCATTTCAGGCCGCGACATCTACCTGTCACCAGAAAAGATTTAATTTTTCATAGCAACAATTGCCTACACAGCTCAAACAATAAAAACAATATAATATCAACGGAAACATGCACATGTACAACCCGGATTGAACAAGTGAACACCTGCAAAAAAAGCTGAAAAGGGCGGCAAATGCACTATTTCACTTAAGCAATTGTGCGCCCAGCCATGTTTGGCAACCCTTGCTGTGTTTTGACGCGAAAATTGAAGTGCTCGTTGTTATTACGAGAAATTGTATATTTTCCTCGGTTTATAGTGATTTTCCATAAACAATCAAAGTGTACAAGTGTTCTTAAGTGAATTTGGCATTCGAATTGAATAGTATTGTGATTATTCGGAATCATTTGTAATAATATCCATCGATTTTAATTTGGCCTTTGCAAGTTTTCCATTTGTTTATCTTTGGCATTTACCCTGTTTGTTGTTATTGTTTTCATCTGTCTTTTGATCAGTTATTTTGCTTTCACATTTTCTTATTGTTTAAATTTTGGGGTATACTTTTAGGCACACTTTGAAACTCGTTGTACTATAAATGTAAAGTGAAGGGTAATAGTGATCAACAGTTTATTTGTGACGCGCCACGACAAAAGGGACCTTATCTTGCCAGGGGTCAAAATCGAGTTTTTGATACCAATGCATAAAGGACAAAATTCTGAACAAAATGACACCAAAATCATGCAAATATCTTAAAAATTGACGAAGTTACAGGATTTTAAAATTTTTATTTCAAAAAAGGGAGTTTCGAGATAATTGAGGTTAAAGTTTGACTATGTTTTTGAACGTGTTTTTTAGGATTTTGCCTACCCTATGAAGTGCCTAAGTGTTTATTGTGTTTTCGTTTGGGAATTTACCCCACTCCATTTTTGAACTACCCCTCCCCCCAAGTGCTGACCACCCCCACCACAACCACCAAGTGCTAGTCCCCCCCCTCAATCGTTTATTTTTCGTGACTTGTTTATTCATAAATGAAATGAAATAGTGTAACATTTTTCTTAATGATTTTTAAGTATACATGTAACATTAAAAATCTTGTAAAAAAAACTACAATATGTATAGGCAAGTACCAAGTAAACATATTTTTTATAGAATAGAAAAATCTAAAAACAATGGGTTTTAGGTAGCAAATATTTTCCTTCTACTTTGCATTTTCCTTTCTCAAGGTTCTTTTTGGTCTCTTTGGGGCATGGGCGCTGTCTTCTTCGGAGTCGAGATGTAGATCTTCACTTTCGGACTGGTGCTCAGCAATAGCAGGCATAGTAAATCCTTATGCTCGTCCCTACAATAAGGTCTAATGTATTTATATAAATATTTTTTTCTCTGAATTGATAAACCATGTGGAATGATTGGGTCTGGAAAATCTGAAATGTCATTCATCACGTTGGTCTCGGTAGCAACTAGATGTCGCATGGGAATGGCATCTAAAGTTGTTCTTGTGAGAACAGCTCCTTTATCAGCAGAAGAAAAATCAAAATGACTATTTTTTGTAATATTTGTGATTGTTTTCCACTTTTTCTTGTTGAAATAACTCGTACACTGGGACTAAAACACGCTAAAGACACTTTTGTAGCAACTCAATTCACTTTTAACAGTAATATTTTGTTGTTGGTTAAAAGTTCTAAAGTGACATGTGATCGCAGCAAAGCAAAGTGACATCTTGGAGGTTTGGAAAATTGACTTTTACGCCATCTTGCGGTTAAAAAATCAACTAATCGATCAACTATAATTCATCTTGAGGTATGTAGGTAGCGTACTGAAAATTTTACCCTGGCAAGTTAAGGTCCCTTTTGTCGTGGCGCGTCACATATGTCGTTGGCTATGTAATGCACAGGCTCATTTGAGTTGTGCAGGTTTTAGTGGAAGACAATATGATATGATTTCTGGTCGGGAAAAAGGACTTCGCTGGTCATGTGTGAAGTGTAGGACCAAGGACATTGATTTCTGAAGAATGTTTAAGGATGCAAAGTTAATAATTACACATATGAAATCTGATTTCGCAACTGTAATGAGAAATTTGAATAAAATGGAATCTCTTTTTGATGACTTTGAATATATTGAAGGGTCGCCTAAGCGAAAGAAATCGTCTTTGAGTGTAGATACTGGTAATTGTCATAACCGATCGAATCCGCCTAATTTGATTAGTTTGCTTTCACCAGTCGTGGAAGATAATGTTGCCCAAAATACGCTTCCATCTGTAAGTGATTATGTTCAAAATTCTGTTACTCTTAGTAGCCAACCTATTGGTAATCAATCAGAACTATCTCCTCCTGCTGAGGTTAATCCAATTGATTCTGTTTCCGTTTCTCAAACTCCGGCTTTGACTCATGCGTCTGTTTTACAAGTTAATTCTACTGACAACATTCCTCAACATCAAAATCCTGGGCAAAAGGGTATTCACAACTTAGTTGTGGTGCCCCCTAGGAGGACAGTTTTCATATCTAGATTGGCATCTGATACTACTGTTGATATTGGTGATTTCATCAGATCTAATTATTCTATTGTTGGTAATGATATTGATGTTTTTAAATTTAATTACTCCCAACCAAGGGATATTTCTTCCTTTAAAATATCGGTTCCAGGTAATTTTTTTGATGAGATTGTGAAGAAATAATTTTGGCCTGATGGTGTTTTGGTTCGAGAGTTTATTCACAGAGATCGGAATCGTTCCGATGGGAATACTAGATTGCCACCCTCGGCCAATGTGTCAAAAAACTAGATGCTTCAATTATATTCCTACATCAAAATGTAAGAGGTCTTAATTCTAAACTGAAACATATTTATTTGAATAGTATTGATTGTGGTTATGGAGTTATATGCTTATCGGAAACCTGGTTAAAACCTAGTGTTAATGAATCTGAGATTTTTTACAAAGATTATCAGGTATTTAGGAAGGATAGAGTTGGAACGAAATCGGGCGGCGGTGTTCTCCTTGGCCTACATAGTACTATTTCTGCTGAATTGGTCACATGCTGTGGGGACTGTGAGTTTGAATTCATTTGTGTACGTCTTCGCATTGGTGTAAGATCTGTTTTTGTGACTTGCTCCTATATTCCTCCCAGTTCTAGTATTGACATTTATATGGATCACCTTCGATTGACAGAATCAGCTGTTAACTTAATGGATTCAAATTCGGACATAATTTGTGTAGGTGATTTTAACTTACCATATACAGCGTGGGTCTGTGTAGATGACTCTAACGTTTACCTCTGTCTTCTACTATAATGAGTAACTATTGGGATGACATTTTTGATTTAGGTCTCCATCAGTTAAATTTTATTAAAAATGTGAACAATAGAATACTGGATCTCGTATTTTCGAACAGTAACTGTATTTCATTATGTAGAGTTTCTCCCATTGTCTTACCGGAGGATAAACATCATCCAACATTTAAAGTTGCTCTTGATGTACAGGAAGAACATTCTAGGTTAATCCAACGGAAAGAGCTACGTACTATGTATTTTAATTTCGCCAGAACAAATTCTGCCCTACTCAGATCTTTTCTACATAATGCGAATTGGAATTATGATGGTGGTCTTGTGTGCAAAATTGAAAATTTTTGTAATATTTTGAACTTCAATACCTTATCATCCATCAAGTTTGGGATCTGGGCCTGCTCGGTTCACAAAAGAATTAAGGGGTCTACGTAATTTAAGAAACATAATAAACAGTAGATATCATAGTAGTGGTTCATTAATTTATTTGGCGAAATACATAGTTGCTAGGAATAAATTTAACGTTCTTAATAGGAAATGTTACTCTTTTTATATCTCTAAAATCAGAAGAGTTCTACTGAAGAACCCGAAACATTTTTTCACCTTTTTAAATTCAAAGGGGAAAGTAGTGGGTTATCCGCGTAGTATGATATGTTTGCTAACTTCTTCCGTAAAATATATTCTCCTTCTGTTGCTTTGCTAAATTACCCCTATAATATTAATACGTTTAATGGCATTCCGGATATTATCTTGTCTGAGGATGAAGTTCTTTATGGACTGCAAACTTTAAAACATTTAAATTCGCCTGGACCTGATGGTGTTCCCACATCAATTCTTAAAATGTGTGCTCATGAATTGTATATTCCACTCACAAATATATTTAATGAATCGTTGACATCGGGTAAATTTCCCTCTTATTGGAAATCAAGTTTCATAAGCCCACTCTTTAAGACTGGAAGTCGATCCAATATTGAAAATTACAGAGGAAATGCAAAGTTGAGTGCAATTCCAAAGCTATTTGAAAAATTGGTTACGAATAGACTACTTCATTTTCAGCACTGTTTTGTTAAGGGCAGGTCGTCTACGACTATTTTACTGGAGTTAACATCTCATGTTTTTGCAGCTTTTTGTGATAAATGTCAGATGGATGTAATTTATACAGATTTTAGTAAAGCTTTTGACACAGTTGCTCATAATTTGTTAATATACAAACTTGATATTATTGGTTTTCTACATAAATTGTTGCACTGGGTATCTTCTTACCTTAGTGGTCGTACCCAAAAAGTGCGGTTTAAAAATGTATTATCTTCAACTATATCAGTAACATCTGGAGTTCCTCAAGGCAGTCATTTAGGTCCTCTACTTTTCGTTCTTTATTTAAATGATCTACCGTCTATAGTTAAATCCTCTAACATTTTGATGTTTGCAGATGATGTTAAATTATATATGCCTATATGCGATACTGAGGATTCCACCCATCTTCAATATGACTTGGATGGTCTCACTAATTGGTGTTTGGTAAATGGTATGTCGCTAAATTAGGGAAAATGTAAAAAGCTTTCGTTTTGCCGTAGTACACCGTTGAATTTTGATAACCTTATTGGTTCTTACATATTGGAAAATGTGTCTTCCTTCATGGATTTAGGAGTACTTCTTGATCAAAAGTTGCGTTTTGATCTTCATATTGATTCCTGTATAGGCAAAGCCAGATCACTGTTAGCTTTTATAAAAAGATGGGCGAAAGAATTTGCTGTTCCTTACGTCACTAAACGTCTTTTTGTCTCTCTCGTTAGACCTGGATTAGAATATGCTTGTACTGTATGGTGTCCATATAATGCCTGTTACATAGACCGCATCGAATCGATTCAGAGACAATTTTTACTTTTTGCTTTACGTGGTCTCGCTTGGAACATTGATGATTTGCCACCTTATAAAAATCGACTGATGCTTATTGATGTTTATTGTAAAGCTCATTAGGGGTTGTATAGATTCAAATTTTCTCGTGAGTCAAATAAATTTTGATGTTCGCTGTAGACAAACCCGATATTTCTATCCTATGAAACTACCAACTGATCGTTATAATTACGATTACTACAACCCTTTTCGACGCGTTTGCCTCATTTACAATGAGATCTATAATTCCTTACCCGCTTCAGATTCTTTGAATATAATTAAGCAACATTTAATTCGTAATTAATCGGGAACTATTATCCAGCTTGTGTTGCCAACCATTTTCTTCCGATAAACCAGTCCTGCTTCTATTAATCAATCTTACTATAAATCCTGAATTCTACAATGAATTGTAGCTGACGCTGAATAGATGGATGGATCATTAGCGGTTGAGGCCAGATGCTGACATTCATGTCCCTCATCTTCATGTTCCAGATCTTCAAGTCCCTACTCTTCCTATTCATCTCCCATTATGCTATTTTTATGTTCCTGTTTATCGTTCCACACATATTGTTGCGACGTTCCTGCTCCAGATGTGACTGCCTATGTTATCTCCTATGATTTTATCCTAAAGTTCCTGTGAATCATTCCTCATGTTCCAGACGTTCCCAGCTCCTGTATTGTTACTGTTTTAATTATAAGCTTATTTTTATTTTTGTATTTTGTATTATTATAACTAACATACGAGTAGAAGCTAATTATAATATTTTCAACTATTTTGTTTCATTTTAAGTATTTTATGTTAATATTTTTATTTTTATATTTTTTTTTTTTTTAAATTTTACAAATTTTCTTCATATTATTTTAATTTTACTCTACTCTTTTTCTTATGTTAAATGTATTTTAATTTTAATACAACTTATGTCTACTATGTATATATTAGAAATTTTATAACGTTGTTGAAAACATATTACCGGCTGTATCCTATTGAGGATTGTAGCTGTGAGATAAATAAATAAATATCAAGGCAAGTATATTACTCGCTGGTCGAATAACGCCTGAGACATGGAATAACAGCATATGGAGCCTCAACACATTGCAAGAACTTAAAAAAAATACAAACAAGACTACTAAAATTTTTATATAAACATCAACGGAAGTCATTTACCCAAAACCGAATATTTAATACCAACAATGAACAACATACGAAATGAAGAAAACAATACAACAATAAGCGACATCTCGAACAACTCAAATGCGTTAAACAAAAACCTTAATATACTCAGCGTTACAAACATACACAAATTAACAATCTTAAATGAATTTTATGGAGACACACAGTTTTTTCGCCCAATCAGTCATGAACACGGAACAAGGAGTAATACGGGACTAATTACGCAACAAATTCACTAGCAGTATTGCTACCAACGGTCACCAACGAAATACCAACAAATTTATTGAATATAAATAACATCTTCAATAAAAAACAAAATTTAAAGAAATATTTCTTAAATAATCAATAATGAATTTAAACTTTTAAATCTCTAATTAAATCAAAGTATCTAAAAATCAAATTATCAACTTAACTAGTTTAAAATGATATTGGCAATCTATATATTTCTAAATCTGCAGAAAAGCCAAAATCTTCGCGGATTATCGAATACAAAAATTGTCACATATTGTCTACTCAATAAAATCAAAAAAAAAAAATTATTGCCTTCTACAAACAAAAAAAAAATAAAATATGAAGGCCTTAGTCGCCAGTGCTATAAATCTTAATATTAATCTTATATTCACTATAAGTTTTAATATATCGTAAATAAATGAAAAATAAAAAAAGTCCAATGAGTATTCGAACTCACGGGCGAAGTGTTAACACCTTTTTGTTACACGGTGCCTGTTCGATTTCTATGAACACATTAGTAAATGTTACATTGGAAAATAAAAAAAAGCGTTCAATCACATGGTGACGTTACATTTAAATAATTTTAATACTTAAAACTATTTAAAGACCAGTGCAATGTTGAACATCAATTCACTCGCTTTGTTTGGCCATAGCAACAACAACGAAACAACCAAACACACAACATCACGCATACTTTGTCCGAAGTATCTGACGCATAGGTGTGTCACATAACCACATGTTTGCCGTATCAACAGCAACGAAACAGCCAAACACACAACATCGCACATACTTTGTACGAAGTAGCTGGCGTATTAGTGTGTCACCATAACGTCGACTGCGCAAGCCCAAATGAAATTTTGCTTGGCTATGCTTTATATCTCCGTTCAACAACAGCAACAGACACATGTACCTACATACATTATTATGTTAATAAATACGCTATAGACAGAATTTCGTTTGCCTCACCCCTGCCACACCACTCTTTCATTGCTCTCTTGCTCGTCCATTTTTGTTTAGCACGTCGTTATTCTCTTTCGCAGTCGCAGAAAATCTGGTTTTAGCAGCAGCATAAAATCTGGTTTCAGCAGCAGCATAAAATGTTGACTTTGATTGAGTTAGTCCCTATACGTCGTTATAGATGTTAACACATCAAAAAGCAAGTGGTTACTTACATATACTTTATATGCAAACCTAAAGTTCAGTCTCAGCTGAGTACTACGCTTAAACAACGATTTGTCAAACGAAATTAAAATTGTTCGGTGTGGACAGGTTGAAACAAATTTGAAATTGAGCAGTCAGTGGAGACAAGGAATAAGTTCAAATTATTTTGCTTTGTTTCACACGAATGCTCTTCTTTAACGCAGAGTTGTTTGCTAAGTGACAGAATAATGGCGGTTCGAATATGACGCAGCCAAAAATTCTCGTCACACACACGCACACATAGATTTGCTTGGCTTGAAATCTCGAATGTTCTTTGTCGTATGGAAATATTCTGTTACGAATGTAACTATTAGGGTTTGTTTACCAATACCACCAACCCTGTGTTGACGTTTACGATGATGCATTATATCAGATGGTGCATTTGAGTTGTTATTGTATTCAACATACGAGGTGGTACCATATGTTACTAATTCCATTGCCGGCGTTACGGCGCCGCCACATGTGGATGTTGACGGTTGCTCACTATTAAGATTTTCATAAATCCGGAATGCATTGTTTGTAATAGCATTGGTATCAATTTGAATTTGTTTTTGCGTTTGATCTTCAATCAAAATCATCATTGCCTTCTCCATTTTTTCAATTACAGAGTCGCGAACGTACGAAATTGTACGCTTAGAAGTATCAGACCCAGCTGCTACACTTTTTCTGCATTCTTTTTCATAGATCTGATTGTGGCCTCATGAATACAAAATTTTTTTTGAAACTCTTGATAACTTTTCTCCTTTGCGAAGACTATCCAAAATTTCAATTTTAGTTTCTAAAGATATAATTTTTCTTGCTAACTGATTCTTTACAATATTTTCCAGCATAGTTATTGTTATAATTTCTCAAATGAGTTATGCAAGTCCTAAAAAAATTTCAGTGTTATTATCTGTAGCCTGATTTATTTCGATGAATATCATAATATTTTGTTCACAAAAAAAAACACAACTAGCACACTTGTGTGTTAAACATACGTGCATTCACAATCAAACGGGGAATTCCCTTTTTAATTTCATTATTTGTGTTACCAGATCATAGCTGTGCAAAATAAAATGCAAAATAAATGTGTATTTAATACATTGTATTCAAACATGATGCGGATAATTGAAAAACACAATTGGAATAAAATAAATGGTGAATAAAAACAGAAAACTCATTTGATGTCAACTCAACGACTGAAACTGAGAGAGTAACAATACACGTGAATTGAGCGAGCAAAATTGTGACACTGGTGGACAGCAATGTACCAGATCAATGAACTTGTGTGTATAATTTCGTTACTTTTAAAAATCAATTAAAGACGTTTAAATTACAACACTATTAATATTCTACAACATGTTTGCATGTTTCGCAATCACGCCTATACGGCTAAACCGATTTGGTTGAAATTTCCAGATAGTAGAAGTTACTATAGGCTGTAACTTTTTTGTACAAAATTGTATCTGCGGTAGGAAGGAGCAAGTGAGTTTTAGAGGTAGAAACAGTAAATTTGCAAATGTGTACTACGTAATGACCACGGCAAAGAGCAGTAGAACGCCTAATTTTTCATTGCCGAAGGCTGGGCGTGCAAAACTGTTAGACCAGGGGGCTGAATATGTCGATAAATATACATAGTTCTTATCAGGGAAAATATCCAAGAACCATTTTTGATTTTCCATATATGGGAAGAGCTAAAGTAAACTTTGACACCACTATGATGGTGGTAACTACTAACTTTAACTTTCAAATATTTTAAGTCGACTTCAGTCGATTCCGTGCAACGCCAGATACAATAGCTAGCAGTATATGTATATATATTTACCGTTTTACTCGTAAACATACATATGTATAAAATGGCTTTTTTTTTATTCAATTAGAAAAAAATAAAGTCGTGTAAATCGAGGTAATTTCTATAACCCTCGATTAACGCGAGAAATAAAAAAATCGTGATAAAGCGAAATCGTGAAAAAAAAGTATAATGTAAATCGACGGATATGTGTATTTGATTTCTGTTGTTGTATTGTTATTGTTGTTATTTCTCCTTTGTGTTGATCTTTTATGCTTATGCTGATTGTTGTTTTTTTTATAAAATTTCCATGTTACTTATTGTTTGATGAAAGTTTTGTCTCCCAAATAAGTGATTTACGAAAAGCTGATTCTACTGTTAATTTTTCATCTTCTTCACAAATTCTTTCAAAGATGCCACCCGACAAGCCCATTACGAATTGGTTGAGAACAAAATGTTGAAGCTGGTCACCAAAATGGCAGTTGAATGAAAGCTGTTTCACTCTCGCGAACCATTCAAAAACACTCTCCTTGCATTGTAGACTAATGAAAAGCTTTTCGCTCTCTGAACACAATAACTGGGGGAGTATATTGCGACATTAAAATTTCACAAATCTCTTGGTAGCTCTTCTGAACTGGTGAGACTGGACTACAAAGACTATGTAGCACAGCATTAGGTGTTGTACCAATAGATATCAACAAAATAGCTTTTTTGTTTTCTTCTGCACACCCAATTTCGCAGAAGTGAATTTCCAATTTCTCTTGCCAAAGTGACCATGGCTCATTTTGCGGTACAAATTGTGGAATTGTGCTAGACTGGAGAATGGTGACTGTACTATCGGTTACCTTGGAAGTTGTCCCGTCTGATGGCATTGTAATGTAGCAAATTTATAGCAAAAGGGGAGGGGTCACTTTGAACTTCCCAAGAAAACCTCTGCTTTGTGAAAAGGGATAACAGTACCTTTGCTATAGTTAGACAATGCTACAAACCATTATTCTAACTCAGCCCAAATGAGAATGCATGTAAGTCCGTTAGGTTTAACGATAAATCATGATCTGCTATATTATCGAAAACGCAGGGTTTATATACCATCGTTTTCGTATTGATCTTATTACTAAATTTATCTATAAACAATGAGTGCATTTTACAATAGATAATTTTTCATTCAATTACTTTTGGTTATTTGGGTCGCCTGATTTTATGTGTTGTAACACAAAGGAGTTGAGTCGGCACAATTGACATTGACTCACATTCCGCTTTGTTTGTTGCTGCAGTGCATTTCACTGTTCTCTAATTTGTCAAGTGGGTCAGTTATGCATTGTGTCAAAATATTTTCAGTGAGTGTCTTATTTCCTTATCCAATATATTTGGGTGGTCTCTTAATGTGGAAAACACTTTGTGGAAATATATCTGGCGCACTAATGTGTCACCATTAACATTTGTGTGTTTGTGAAATTGAATCAGGGTGAACGAAGAGTAACTGAATGTTTCTTGTATTTAAAATTACACTGTTGAACAAAAGTGAATGTACGGGCACACTACAGCATGAATGTATGTCAGCTAGCGGAATTTTTGATGCTGTTGTATTTTGTTAGTGTTTATGTACGTCGGCTAGTGAAGTTTTGATGGTGTTGTATTTTGGTAGATTTTATGTGCGTACGCATGTGGAGTTTTATTTTGATATTTTTCAATTTTTGTTTATGTTGTTGTATCTCATTGTCGAGTTGTTGGGTTTTGTTGAGAATCGACTTGAAATTTGTTCGAATGCATATTATGTACTGCTTTTATCTTTTTGTTTTTTTGATTTCTTTAGAGAGTTTTTATCTCATTTTTTACTCCCACATTCGCAATTGCAAACGATACATATGGTACATATGCAATCTTCTTTAAGCTTTTTCTTTAGTTTATAATTGCAAATTAATTTTTGATTTTATTTGATTTTTCACACATTAACTTGAGATTTACTTTGTATGCATTTACATACACGTTTTCATCCTCGTCGCCTATTTGTTGTGTATACGAGCAAATGAACGCATTCGAGTACGGTTGTCAACTTAAAAATTTAGAGACAATTAAATGATCTTACATCTACGTACAAAGTTACCATATGTTGTACAGAAAACATATGTTGATGTTATGCTGTGTTCACATTAGGCGAACACATAACACACACATAAACATTTAAAGTACAAGAACTATTAATAGACAAGTCCCTGTATGGATATTGAAGCAAGACGTTTCTTTGAAGGTCCTGAAACAACACACATAAACATTTAAAGTACAAGAACTATTAATAGACAAGTCCCTGTATGGATATTGAAGCAAGACGTTTCTTTGAAGGTCCTGAAACAACCTCGCAAATCACTGGCCTTGATCAAAATTTAATAAGGTGTTTAGCTGTTATTAAATGTTATATTAGCTGTTACTAATAGCAAGAAAATAATCAATTGGGAAAAATTCGAAGAATATGCTAAAGAACCCCAAAATATTATATCTAATTTATATACATATGTACATGGAGACCAGCAACGCCTACCGTGCACAAATTTCTTTTTCATGTTGTGGAAAACAGTATACTTCTATTAGGTGAACTCACGGAAAAAGTACAGGAATCCAGAAATAGACATGTTATGCAATTTCGATTATTTAATACACGAAAATGTTCCAAGTTGCATCAGAATTCACATCTTATGCAACACTTATTGTTATCATCAGATCCTGTACTATACTCTGTTAGAACGTAATGGCTGCCAAAAACATGTAATGATATAGAAAAGGACGACCCATAAATTGAAAATCTTTTAAATTTTGCTATCTCCGATTGTTTTCTTGAAAACATATTTATAAGTATACAGAAAATAATTCTGCTTTATAGTTATTAAAGGGAGATTGACAAATGGAATTGCAGACAACGTCCTATGTTCGGTCCCACTTATGTTAATTGTCTCATAAACTATATGTATTTGCCTTGTGGCCTCTCAGGTAGTCATGTTCGCCACAACAGCTGCTAGGTACAAAAAAGGAAATTTTATATGGGGGTTACCCAAATACAGCCACAGTATAGCCTTTAATGATTCTAAATCAACATTTTATCATATAATGATTCCAGGGAAAAATTTAATGTGATTGGTGAATTCGAACGGAAATGGTCAGTACACCAGGCAGCGTACATATTCTGCAAATTCAGGCCGAAGTGTTGGTTTTATGTGCGTTATATAGAGTAGATGTAATTACAAAAGTGAACATACTATAAATTTTTGGAAAGGCTATTTCTCCTCCTACTGCAATATGCCTAAACGTGCATGCATTACTGTGATGTATTCAAGTGTACTCAATGCTTATTGCTAATTACAGTGTTGCTTATATTAAGTGTGGATATAGTAAGAGATGCCATAATAGGGCAACTTAAATATTTTTGAATACAGAGCATTCGTGCTTAAATACAAATTTTTTTTATAGTAACGTGACTTCATTTGTGTTTAATAGTATCTATTAGATAACGTGGTATAATTTATAGTCTGAAAGCAACTCAGTATAAAACTTCAACCGTAACTATTCTAAAAGTTTATCATTAAAAATTTAAATAATTATTCTTTGTAGTTAACACATTTTCCACTACGCAACTTTCTACTTTTACCTACTTGTCCATTAGCAGCCGTATATCCACCGCCATTCGTAGATAATAAGGTACTAGGACTTTGGTCATGTTCTTCGTCGTTCTCTGATGACGTTGGAATTACTTCCTCTTTGCTGGTTTATTGTTTCGAGTCAAAATGCAACGATAAGATCGCTGATCCATAAGTGGCGAGATCATGGCCTCTTGCCAAGCCTCTTTGCTTGGGTTTGAGTAATCGCGGACGAAAACTTTTGTTCTGTTTTCAAATGTGTTACCTCTATAATTTTTAATGTTCGTTATTTGCTTTTCACGAACGGTGGTTTAAGCAAGTTAAAATTATTTGTCGGTTCCCTTCCCAATATTAATGTTGCTAGTGACTCACCAGTAGTACAATGCTTTGTACACCTATAGTCCAACAAAAAGGTATCTAAAACATGGGTTATATTACAAGTATTAGCTTCAACTAAGGTTGCCTGCATAGATTTTATAGAGTTTTTAAAGGTTTTTACGAAACTTTCAGCTTGCCCTTTAGTTTATAAAAGTTGCTGAAATTCAAAGGATGTTAACTGACATTCATTATTGCTAACTAACGTGTCTACCAACCCGAACCTAGCAAAAAACTTCGCGTAATTTACGAATAGTAAAGTTGTTCGTAATGTCTTTTGTCTTAAAGAAACGAATCTATTCGAAAACAAATCTATTATTATGAGGAAACTTGTTTTTGAAAAGCTCTGCGTAATCAATGTGGATTCGCGATCACGCACAATCTATTGTTTTCCACATAAACGAGCTTTTCTCTGGGCTTGGTCGATACTGCTTGCATGGTATACAATTCGAAATTACCCTTTCAATGTTTTGATCGATAAAATAGGATCCTGCCTGGCTGCCCTGGCTATATTCTTAAAATACAAGTTAAGTTTATTGTCTGATTCAATAAAATTTACATAATCCAGATCAACAACGTTGTCTTCTACTTTTTCTTGGGGTAACCTTGACACATGATCTGCCATGTTAGATGCTCCTTTTATATATTGTATTTTGTAATTAAACCCTGATAATGTACGCCCACCTTTGCATTCTAGCTGCTGCCATTACTGGCACTCCTTTATCCTCCCCGAAAATAGTAATCAGTGGCTTGTACTCTGTTTGCATGGTAAAATGATTGCCCATCAAATATTGCCTTAGGTTAGTTACGCTAAAATTTAAATTGAACATATTTTCTAAGTAATTCATATAGTGGGACCATTTTGTGAGCGAAGTTCGGGAAGAAGGTTGAATAATAGTTTAATAAAAGCATAATATGCTTTTGACCTCTCAAAACAACAGTTGCCGTAAATTTCAACAAGATCACCGTTGTACGTAAAAAACACATAGCTTTAAGAATTTTTTTATCGAACGTTGCTTTCGGCATTAGCGAACAACCGGCACATAAAATCCAAGGGCACCTAATTTATGTCTATGATGATTTCGAATGGAGATGAAGATGACGCCTGTCCAGTAACACTGCAAACAGAAAAATCAGTACATAAATCAATACTATCTGAAACATTATTACATTATTTCAATTAAATTTTTTATCAGATACTTGCACCATATTGACGCCTCTGCTGTTGCAAACACTTGCTAAGTGTCCCACTCTTACATCTGTAACAAGTGCTGTTGCGATACTTGAATTGCTCAATCGCATGTGTTTTCCACCTGCAATACCGCAATTCTTCCTTGCTATACTGTTGTTTTGCGAACTTGAAGACCGTTGTCTTTGTTGTTTGTCGACCGGATGTTGAAGCTGTTGTTGTTTTTGTTGTTCACGGGTTTGTGTCCATCACGATGACTTCGTTTCACGGAATTAACCACATTCTGTTGTTGTGCATATCGTGGGTACTACGGCAAACCATCTATATCGCATATAGTTGTTATGTTTGACCAATTCTGAAAAATCAATTTTTGCAGTTGGAATAGTGTATTCGTGAATATTATCGCATCATATGATCATGGTCATAGTGGAGAATTCACACAACGCTATGATAAATAAATTTCTGTCAAAATCATAAAATGATGTAGACGGTTTTGCTAAAAGTGCAAAATAATTGGTGATGCACGAAAGATGGTTATTACACTTGATGCTGCCAATAATAAAACGAGCCATTTACTTCAAAATTTATTCAGTCAACAAAAACAGTAGCGAAAAAACTGAATGCTATCTTCGCCGCTCAAATCCATATCACTCGAGCCGTCCAATAGCTGTTGACCATTTTCGTCTGCCAGCGATCTAAAGAAGAGATAAGTATATGGGTCGGTAATTGTAATTAAGAATACCCACTCGAACCATAGATGATACTCGGGCGGAATCAGTCGACCCTTGCAAAGTGATATCAAATCAGTTTTTTGGCCTTCGATATAGCCAACGGTGCAGCAAATAACTGTTTGAAATTGAAGTTTTCCGGGCGTCCACGTTTTTTACCAGGCTCTGCCAGTAAGCTCTGAAATATGAAATGATAGAGTGAAATCGTTTAAAAATTAAATAAGTTGGGCAACAAAACACCTTCCAATCATTGTCATCATGAGAACATTTGAATTTGATCGTGCTAACTGTATTTTTCTCAAAGCGAATACGTTTGACTTTGAGCCATCCAATTTTTTCATTGTCAGTGCCCGTCGTTGATCGATTCATCAAATGCGAATATGCGTCCCTCAAATCGATGAAATCGTTGTGTTGCATACGAATGACTTTGTACGGTTCTTCGTTTTTTTGTTCTCGGCTCGAGCTTTTTTGATAACGTTACACCATTCATTTGTGGTGTAGATTGCTGTCGGTTTTGCGGTAATTCCAATCGCCGAATGTATGGAGTCGACATTCATTTGAGTGTGACCAGTTTCTAAATAGTTGTGTTCGATCGAATCAAAAGGCAACGACTTGATCAGCTCCATGTGCATTGCCAGAAGGTACTTATTGCGATTCTGCCCTCCACAATTATCAGACCAAATTTTCACGTTTTTTCGACCATGCTGCACTTGATCTGAAAATTAGCAATTAATTACATTATGTATTGCAAACTTTTCAAAAAGTGTGTGTATTCACCATCTAAAAACTTCTTGAGACACGAGCCTATGTCGGAGCTGCCACGTCCACCGTATACCTCGCTCCAAACAAAATAATATCCAGTTTTGTCGTTTTCGACGTAAAAAGTCAAGTTGTAGAAACACAGTTTCCTTTTGTAGTAAAATTGACTTTCGTCGGCATAGGGTATTTGGAGAACGGATTGCAAATCCATTGTAGCAACTAGTAGTGTTGAATCCGATTTGGCTGCACGACAAAGGTCTTTTCGGGGAATGTGGCTTTCATGTTCTTCTTTAACCTTTTCATATTCAGGATCTGTCGAAGGCGTATTCGCGAATTTGCAACAATTTGAACACTTGTCTTTTTTTGGCACATGGAACGAAATATTGTAATTCTGACAGAAAATTTTCTGATACAATGGCAAGGATACTTTCACGTTTGGGTTTGCTTTCATAAATATACGATGTATTTTTGAAATACTGAGCTTCGGGTCTTCTAGGTATTCACGCTTGCGTCTTTCCGACAATAATGAGACGGGGCTTTTGGGAAAGACTCAATATGGTTGCGTCTTGCTTGCAAAACTTCTGGTTTCGTTTTATTCGCCGGAGCGTGTGATCCTCTCGCATCTTTACGGTGATATAGACAGTTCTGCTTAAACGACGAATTGGTATCAGCTATTTAGACGCTATATAAATACGGCATAACTCAATGAATACATATGCGTGGATATAGACGCTTTTGCCATCTTATAGTACTTGACCTAACACGCTTGAAGAAATCGAAAAGTCCAAATATGTGATATAGACGGTTTTGCCGTAGTACCGACGATATACTTTTGCCTCCACTGCCATTGCCTTTTTCAGCGCGCTTTCCAACCTCAGACTGTCCCTCACATAAACGCACAAAGATGCGCCCATGACAAAGTGATTTAACACGAACTCCTCTAACTGCTGCTTAAACCCTCACGCCATCGCTAGTTTCTTCAGACCTGCGAACCACATGGACACCGACTCGCCATCTGACTTCTTTGCATCAAAAAAACCTGCCGCTCATGGAAAGCTATTCGCTCCAAGTTTGGCACATGTCGGATAACATAGTTGTCGGAGTAAACCATAAGCTGCCATGCCCCCACAGCCTTTATTAATACGGACACCTTAATCTTTTCATCGCTTAAAGATGACTCCAAAATCCAATGAGTGTTCGAACTCACGTGCGATGTGTTAACACCTTTTTGGTACATGGTACCTGTTCGATTTTTGTGAACACGTTAGTAAACGTTTCATTGGAAAATAAAAAACAGCGTTCAATCATATGATGACGTTACATTTAAATAATATTAATACTTAAAATTATTTGAAGATCAGTGCAAGCACATGTGCCATAATTTTCTTGCTCAATACATTTTGTTTTATTCCCACAAAAATCAAAGAATGCAAAGCAACAGACATTTGTATATACATACATACATACATTGTTATATTCGTACATACGCTACACAAGTTCGTTGCTCTCTTGCTATCTCATTTTTATACACGTATAATACGTCATTATTCTCTTTGCTCTGAGAGTGCTCCGCACCCACATATTATTTGACTTCCCTTTCACAATATTAAAAACCAACCCGTAAAAAACATAGTTTTTGACTAAATATTCTTTATATATGACCACCCCCCTTTGTCCAATCCCGTGCATATATGTAGTAGAATATATATACACCTAACCAACATAACCAATTTTTTTCAAATTTTGTATGGGAGCTACCACGCCCCGTAGCCCAATCCCGCCCGTTATTCGATAGTTAATTATTGTCGCCATTAGTTTGCCAGCTAAGTTTCAGTTCGATTGGATCACGGGAAAAGGGTTAAAAATCAATTCAAAGTTTTTTCGGCAAACATACATGTATACAGACAGGTGAAGTTAATATAAAGAATTAAAAAAAGGCGGTCAATCATATGATGACGTTTCATTTAAATAATATTAATACTTAATAACACTTATAAATATTTAAAGACGAGTGTCGTTATTTTCTTGATTAATACATTTTGTTTTATTCCCACAAAAATCAAAGAATGCAAAGCAACAGACACTTGTATATACATACATACATTGTTATGTTCGCTAGTTCAAGTTCACACAAGTTCAGTTTCGTTGTTCTCTTTCTATCTCATTTCTATATACGTATAACCACGTCATTATTCTCTTTGCTCTGAGAGTGCTTCGCACCCACACAATACAACTATTCGCTGCCGCTACATCAGTGACTGTGTTTTTTCGCAGTTTGACAATCTGTGTTTCGCAGTCGGACAAATCTGTGTTCTATATAGGGGTGGGTCACCCTTCTCATTTAGGGGTAAGATGTTGGGTGATTCTGAGACCTACCCGATATGCACACAAAATTTCATACAAATCGGTCCAGCCGTTTCGGAGGAGTTTAACGGCAAACAATGTGTGATAGCTGTCGGACAATCTGTGTGAGCGCAGTCGGACAAATTGTGTTTGGATGTATTCACTTTGTGAATTTAGGCCGTACCCGAGCCTATAGATGTTAAAAAAAATAAATGGTTTCCCATTACATCCCATGAAGGGACTGGGGAGAACTTCTCACAATCACTGAGCTGTGCGCTTTCCAGTTTTCACTCACTGATTGGGACCTACAGTTTTACACCGATTCCGAACGGTAATTAGAGAAGCTTTTTTCATGGCTAGATACTCGATAGTGTCGCCGTCACTATGCGAGGTGACCGCCGCCGAAAGAAAATTTGAAGGTGGTCAGAGCCGGGTTCGAACCCAGGATCTCATGTACAAGAGCCGCGCACACTAACCATTGCACCACCGACGGCCACGCCTATAGATGTTAACACATCAAAAACATTTATTTTTATTGCTGCTTGATAAACGCACCAAACAAAATTTTCTTTTGCAAACAATTTGTTTCTGTCTGTCTATACAGTAACAACGGCACTCCACTGTTTTTGTGTGATGTATTCAAGTATGAGTTTAGTTGGTGACAGCTTTTATTTTCGTTTTCAATTACACTCAATGCTTATTGCTAATTATAGTGGTGCTTATATTAACCCCTTTTGTACACTTACAAATTCGCTAAGGTAAGAGCAATGTTTGCTCTTCAGAATACCCGATTTATGCAGTTTAGAGGTTTTGAACCTAATCTATTGATTGGTGAGGAAATGGTACCATATTTTGGTCGTCATAGCAGCAATATGTTTATCAGGGGGAACCTACTTCGCTTCTGATACAAATATTGGTCTTTGTGTTCATCGAAAGGGTATCTGTTTCAATTCCTAGAATATGCTGGAGCATCGGATACATATGATAAACAGCTTGGCCGAGGTACCAGAGTAGTTATGAGTCTAATGTTGGTTTGTGAGTGTCCTAGACAACATACTCTTCACTTAGACAACTTTTACACCGGATATCACTTGCTATGGGTCGGTAATTGTAATTAAGAATACCCACTCGAACCATAGATGATACTCGGGCGGAATCAGTCGACCCTTGCAAAGTGATATCAAATCAGTTTTTTGGCCTTCGATATAGCCAACGGTGCAGCAAATAACTGTTTGAAATTGAAGTTTTCCGGGCGTCCACGTTTTTTACCAGGCTCTGCCAGTAAGCTCTGAAATATGAAATGATAGGGTGAAATCGATTAAAAATTAAATAAGTTGGGCAACAAAACACCTTCCAATCATTGTCATCATGAGAACATTTGAATTTGATCGTGCTAACTGTATTTTTCTCAAAGCGAATACGTTTGACTTTGAGCCATCCAATTTTTTCATTGTCAGTGCCCGTCGTTGATCGATTCATCAAATGCGAATATGCGTCCCTCAAATCGATGAAATCGTTGTGTTGCATACGAATGACGTTGTACGGTTCTTCGTTTTTTTGTTCTCGGCTCGAGCTTTTTTGATAACGTTACACCATTCATTTGTGGTGTAGATTGCTGTCGGTTTTGCGGTAATTCCAATCGCCGAATGTATGGAGTCGACATTCATTTGAGTGTGACCAGTTTCTAAATAGTTGTGTTCGATCGAATCAAAAGGCAACGACTTGATCAGCTCCATGTGCATTGCCAGAAGGTACTTATTGCGATTCTGCCCTCCACAATTATCAGACCAAATTTTCACGTTTTTTCGACCATGCTGCACTTGATCTGAAAATTAGCAATTAATTACATTATGTATTGCAAACTTTTCAAAAAGTGTGTGTATTCACCATCTAAAAACTTCTTGAGACACGAGCCTATGTCGGAGCTGCCACGTCCACCGTATACCTCGCTCCAAACAAAATAATATCCAGTTTTGTCGTTTTCGACGTAAAAAGTCAAGTTGTAGAAACACAGTTTCCTTTTGTAGTAAAATTGACTTTCGTCGGCATAGGGTATTTGGAGAACGGATTGCAAATCCATTGTAGCAACTAGTAGTGTTGAATCCGATTTGGCTGCACGACAAAGGTCTTTTCGGGGAATGTGGCTTTCATGTTCTTCTTTAACCTTTTCATATTCAGGATCTGTCGAAGGCGTATTCGCGAATTTGCAACAATTTGAACACTTGTCTTTTTTTGGCACATGGAACGAAATATTGTAATTCTGACAGAAAATTTTCTGATACAATGGCAAGGATACTTTCACGTTTGGGTTTGCTTTCATAAATATACGATGTATTTTTGAAATACTGAGCTTCGGGTCTTCTAGGTATTCACGCTTGCGTCTTTCCGACAATAATGAGACGGGGCTTTTGGGAAAGACTCAATATGGTTGCGTCTTGCTTGCAAAACTTCTGGTTTCGTTTTATTCGCCGGAGCGTGTGATCCTCTCGCATCTTTACGGTGATATAGACAGTTCTGCTTAAACGACGAATTGGTATCAGCTATTTAGACGCTATATAAATACGGCATAACTCAATGAATACATATGCGTGGATATAGACGCTTTTGCCATCTTATAGTACTTGACCTAACACGCTTGAAGAAATCGAAAAGTCCAAATATGTGATATAGACGGTTTTGCCGTAGTACCGACGATATACTTTTGCCTCCACTGCCATTGCCTTTTTCAGCGCGCTTTCCAACCTCAGACTGTCCCTCACATAAACGCACAAAGATGCGCCCATGACAAAGTGATTTAACACGAACTCCTCTAACTGCTGCTTAAACCCTCACGCCATCGCTAGTTTCTTCAGACCTGCGAACCACATGGACACCGACTCGCCATCTGACTTCTTTGCATCAAAAAAACCTGCCGCTCATGGAAAGCTATTCGCTCCAAGTTTGGCACATGTCGGATAACATAGTTGTCGGAGTAAACCATAAGCTGCCATGCCCCCACAGCCTTTATTAATACGGACACCTTAATCTTTTCATCGCTTAAAGATGACTCCAAAATCCAATGAGTGTTCGAACTCACGTGCGATGTGTTAACACCTTTTTGGTACATGGTACCTGTTCGATTTTTGTGAACACGTTAGTAAACGTTTCATTGGAAAATAAAAAAACAGCGTTCAATCATATGATGACGTTACATTTAAATAATATTAATACTTAAAATTATTTGAAGATCAGTGCAAGCACATGTGCCATAATTTTCTTACTCAATACATTTTGCTTTATTCCCACAAAAATCAAAGAATGCAAAGCAACAGACATTTGTATATACATACATACATACATTGTTATATTCGTACATACGCTACACAAGTTCGTTGCTCTCTTGCTATCTCATTTTTATACACGTATAATACGTCATTATTCTCTTTGCTCTGAGAGTGCTCCGCACCCACATATTATTTGACTTCCCTTTCACAATATTAAAAACCAACCCGTAAAAAACATTGTTTTTGACTAAATATTCTTTATATATGACCACCCCCCTTTGTCCAATCCCGTGCATATACATATGTAGTAGAATATATATACACCTAACCAACATAACCAATTTTGTTCAAATTTTGTATGGGAGCTACCACGCCCCGTAGCCCAATCCCGCCCGTTATTCGATAGTTAATTATTGTCGCCATTAGTTTGCCAGCTAAGTTTCAGTTCGATTGGATCACGGGAAAAGGGTTAAAAATCAATTCAAAGTTTTTTCGGCAAACATACATGTAGGTATACAGACAGGTGAAGTTAATATAAAGAATTAAAAAAAGGCGGTCAATCATATGATGACGTTTCATTTAAATAATATTAATACTTAATAACACTTATAAATATTTAAAGACGAGTGTCGTTATTTTCTTGATTAATACATTTTGTTTTATTCCCACAAAAATCAAAGAATGCAAAGCAACAGACACTTGTATATACATACATACATTGTTATGTTCGCTAGTTCAAGTTCACACAAGTTCAGTTTCGTTGTTCTCTTTCTATCTCATTTCTATATACGTATAACCACGTCATTATTCTCTTTGCTCTGAGAGTGCTTCGCACCCACACAATACAACTATTCGCTGCCGCTACATCAGTGACTGTGTTTTTTCGCAGTTTGACAATCTGTGTTTCGCAGTCGGACAAATCTGTGTTCTATATAGGGGTGGGTCACCCTTCTCATTTAGGGGTAAGATGTTGGGTGATTCTGAGACCTACCCGATATGCACACAAAATTTCATACAAATCGGTCCAGCCGTTTCGGAGGAGTTTAACGGCAAACAATGTGTGATAGCTGTCGGACAATCTGTGTGAGCGCAGTCGGACAAATTGTGTTTGGATGTATTCACTTTGTGAATTTAGGCCGTACCCGAGCCTATAGATGTTAAAAAAAATAAATGGTTTCCCATTACATCCCATGAAGGGACTGGGGAGAACTTCTCACAATCACTGAGCTGTGTGCTTTCCAGTTTTCACTCACTGATTGGGACCTACAGTTTTACACCGATTCCGAACGGTAATTAGAGAAGCTTTTTTCATGGCTAGATACTCGATAGTGTCGCCGTCACTATGCGAGGTGACCGCCGCCGAAAGAAAATTTGAAGGTGGTCAGAGCCGGGTTCGAACCCAGGATCTCATGTACAAGAGCCGCGCACACTAACCATTGCACCACCGACGGCCACGCCTATAGATGTTAACACATCAAAAACATTTATTTTTATTGCTGCTTGATAAACGCACCAAACAAAATTTTCTTTTGCAAACAATTTGCTTCTGTCTGTCTATACAGTAACAACGGCACTCCACTGTTTTTGTGTGATGTATTCAAGTATGAGTTTAGTTGGTGACAGCTTTTATTTTCGTTTTCAATTACACTCAATGCTTATTGCTAATTATAGTGGTGCTTATATTAACCCCTTTTGTACACTTACAAATTCGCTAAGGTAAGAGCAATGTTTGCTCTTCAGAATACCCGATTTATGCAGTTTAGAGGTTTTGAACCTAATCTATTGATTGGTGAGGAAATGGTACCATATTTTGGTCGTCATAGCAGCAATATGTTTATCAGGGGGAACCTACTTCGCTTCTGATACAAATATTGGTCTTTGTGTTCATCGAAAGGGTATCTGTTTCAATTCCTAGAATATGCTGGAGCATCGGATACATATGATAAACAGCTTAGCCGAGGTACCAGAGTAGTTATGAGTCTAATGTTGGTTTGTGAGTGTCCTAGACAACATACTCTTCACTTAGACAACTTTTACACCGGATATCACTTGCTTTGCCTTCTAAGAGAGACAAAATTACCTCGACATGGTATCGATTACGCATTCGACCAAGAACATAAGATTTGGCTACGAACTATAATCAGATGCATCCGATAAGAAATGGAATGCGATACGATAGAAAACAAAGAAAAAACCGATCGCTGCATTCCAAGCCAACCTTATTGCTAATTAGAATAAGTACATGTGCGGAGTTGACCTACGTGATAATTCTGTCGCTAATTATTGGATTGGAATCAGAGGCAGAAAGAGGTGTGGGCCACTTTAGGTTACCTGCTTGGACAATTGGAAATTGAGTTTAAGAACTCTATAACAAAAATTCTGTTGTTATCCGCCGAACCGATACAAACATCGAATCAACTTCATCTGATGAAGAAAATGGAATTGACGACGACTTCATAGACCGCCCAACATCAATGTCCAAACTAAAAGGTGTGAATCTGACCGAATACCCGAGTTAAGGGTTAAGGCGAACTGCGTGACCCTAACGCCAACTAGAGACGCCTGGCAGAATGGGACCCTGACACCAATGCCAAATGGGACTTACTGCTACACGGATGGCTCAAAGCTAGGAGAAAAAACGGGTCTAGGATTCTTTATTGAAAATCCAGCAACCGAATCCCACCTACGCCTCCCGGATCATAATACGAACGTTCAGGCGGAAGTTCGGGCGATTACGGAGTGTATCAAATGGCTCGGCGATAATACAATCAAAGCCGAGGCAAATATATTCACGGATAGCCAAATGGCAATAAAGGCAATATCATCAGAAACTGTCAAATCTAGAACGGTCCTTGACTGTAAGAAGGTGATAAACGACTACTCAGACTCAACATCATCTTGGTGCCGTGGCACAGCGGAGTATTCGGCAACGAGAGAGCGAACCTCCTGGCAAAGAAAGCCAGGGAACTCCAAACGGTGAGCCTAGATGGAGCGAAACCCTTTGGGGTGACGAAGGCTGAGTTAAATAAATGGGCGGAGTCGGCACATATAGCCCAGTGGAACCGGGAATCAGTAGGCAGGATGACAAAGATCCTATGGGGGAGACCCAGATGGATTGAGGACAAAATGTTTGCTGAAACTGGGAAAAGCCGAAATGGGCAAAATGATGGGAGTCTTAACGGGGCATTCGGGATTACGAGCCCACCTGTACCGTATTGGACTAGTGGCGAACAGTGAGTGCAGGGCATGCATGGAGGACGATGAGACGTTGGAGCACTTCTTATGCCACTGCCCGGCCTTCACACAAGCTAGATCCAGATATCTTTCGGATAGTACGATACCGGACATGACCAAACTTGTGGGTATGGACTGGAACAAACTAAGGAATTTCGTGAATAGCACCGAATTCCTATAAGGGATATAGTGAAGTAATAGGATAAACTTAGAGCGCACAACAGGTCGAACTTAGCTGCTTAAGTGTATGTCTTACTGACATGGGAAGGTTTAGAGTGCTCCTTCTGAACACTCAACACCGCGCCCCTCTTTTCGAACTAACTAACTAAAAGGTATGCACATGTCTGTGTGTGTAAAGTAAAGCAAGAAGCATACTGCCTATACTTGCGCTGAGTGCAATGTAAATTTACATGTGGGTAATTTCTTCGGTAGTGCAACGGTTAATGTGCGCGGCTGTTGTGCGAGACAGCATGGGTTCGATCCCTGCTCTGATGCCTTACACTTCTTTCACCGACGGCCACTTCGTTTAGTGGTGGCAATACCGCCAATAACTCCCATATGAAATAAACCCAAAAAAAAATTAAATAACTGCCAACAAAAGCAACCAAAAATTTACATGCAATTTGGAAATTGTTTCATTACGAAATAATTACCAATGCGTTGGGACTTATTTCATAATTTTTTATTAGGAGTTATTTCATAATGAAGTAACTCCTAAATGATATAATTCCCAACAATATTATGTTAGGAGTTATGTAATTTTTTTCAGAATTTGGAAGATATTTCATTCCTGTTGGAACTTATTTCAGTTTAACCCTTATCCTGTACTTAAAAAAAATGACGCATACTGTATTTGTGGGTCAATTTTGCCCAATATAAATTTTATTGAATATTTGAATTTTATTAAGTAGTTTGACAGTTTTTACAAGTAATTATGATATCAGAATGATTTTTACATACAAAATTTGCACATTTGGAACACTTATTTGAATATTTTGTACTATTTGAACGATTGGGACATACATAGCAACGGCCCCTTTTAAGGTTTGTCGTCTTCAGTTCGTGGGGAATATGCTCTCGACGAGATATTTCCGGTTGAACAAGAGATGTGCCTAATTCTTCTAAATATATTCGACGTCGAAAATTCTTTTTCTTATTCCAGTCGTTATTTATTGAAGTAAATACAACATAAGAATTATAAGCTGTTATGTCCAATATGATGTAGAATAGGGTTTGAGGCCATCGATTAGATCTGCGCTTACAAGTGTAATTTCTGACCAATTGAACAAGCGTATCAACTCCTGACTTCGTCTCATTATAGTAGTGTATAATTTCCGGTTTCATCTTGTCGCCATCAATTGTATTAGTGTGGTGTAATGTGCTTAGTAAAATAACAAAACGATTTTTCTTGGGTACATATGCGACAATTGTTGTCTTATATTTTTTATCAAAAAAGAATTGAGAAAAATTTTATGGTTTGTTTTTCATGTTCAATATTTTTGGCGGAAGGAACGTTTTGTTTTTTCGGACTGTGTCAACAATAAATGTACTTTCCAATAAATGTACTTTCTCGCATAATTTTCCCGTTACATCTCCAATGCTCTCTGTTGAAGAAATTGAAAGCAAAGATATTTTGACATAAACGTGCCTAATTAGCTATTATAGCAAAATATAATAAAAAATCTTCGTATTATATTTGTTTTGGGCAATATTGACCCATACATACAGAATACGTAATTTTACTTGTAGGCCCTTCCCAATAAGGGCCTTTAACATAATGACGCATTTGAGAACAAATTTAGGCAAAAAAAATAATTGTCAAAAAATTTCGCGAGTCAATGTTAGGAACTTCCAAAGTTATTAGGAAACAAAAATGGTTTGGGCAATTTTGACCCATTAATACAGGATAAGGGTTAAAACGCAAAACTAGCGTTGGGAGTTATTTCATTTTCGTTGGGAGTTATTTAATTTTTCTAAACATTACATTGCAATAAATTTTGATTTATAAAGTTTGCCACGAATGTAAGGATTTCGCATACTGCATCTTTGGGTCGGTCAAAATTGTCAAATTCATAAATGAAAACTTTCCAAACAACAGTAATAAACGAATTTTAATCGATGGTACATTTTCAATTGTACCGCTTGGATGGTTCAAACAACTAGTTTTGGTTCATGTTGAATATTTTGAAAAGGTATGAAGACCTCGGTGGCAGAGCACCGCTTTTCGCGCTTCCGCCGAGCTTCTCTTCATTATGTAATTACGAGATTTCTTTTATCTTTTAATAGGTTTTCCCAATTTTTTCCGTTTTGACGAATAAAAAGTCAACAAAATGCTATTCACATTTTTTCAATTATATTCATTCTGAAGTTTTAAACTTAAATGGTGCGACCTTTATCACAGACTATGAAGCGAATCTAAGACGATCTATTAAAACTACTTTTGTGGTTGCAAGACTCTACGGTTATTGATTTCATTTTTGTCAGACAATACGACGCCAAATAACAACGAAATATAAGCAACTAATTCGACAAAACAGTAAGGAATCATTGGAATATCACAAATTTTTGTCGCTTCCATTATTACCTGCCTCGCATATAGTTAGGGTATTCAAAAAAATAAAGGCCGATATTGGAAACCTTGAGCGTCATTTCATACATGAAAATAAATATCAAATTATTTAAAGGCACTAAAAATTCCATATTCAGCAGTCAGTAACTTTTGCAATTTGTAACCGATTGCAGAATTTTGAAATGAAAATGGAAGCTAGACATCTTGAGATATAAAAAAATCATGACAATAGTGGTTTCTTAACTAAATATCTTCTTTGAGCAATTTATAAAAAAAAAGTCAAAAAAATGTGCTATTTTTTTGGTTCACTTGAATAAAGGCACCTTAACTAATTTTAATGAAAACTATTTTTCTTGTGTTTTTAATATATTTTACTTTATTTAAGAACTATTAGTAATGGGTACAACCCCCTTTGTTTTTAATAACTTCAAATATATGGGTTTTCATTGAGAGATAAAGAGAATTTAAGTAGTCCAACGAAATTTGATTCCAAGCATCCTTCTTCTCACCCGTAAATACAACGGTTCTCCAGTCATTTACATAACCTCTTGGCTGTACATCCCATTCCATGTAGTCTTTTGCGAATCGAAGCCGCTTTTCCTTGCGAGGAGCATTAAGTGGCGGCTTCTTTTGTAATTTTAGGTATTTAATATTCTCACAGCTCTTAATTACTCTGCGTACTGATGACTCGCTCGCTTCCACTCCACCTTGAGCTTTTATTTTTGACAAGGATAAGGCAGAATTAGAAGCAATTCTGATAATTTTTTCTCATACGTAGATAAAGACAATGAAACCCTTCCTTTAAAATTTTTTCCATACCCCTCGGGGTCCTTGCTGTAATTGTCGACAACTGTTGAGCTCCGTCCAATTTTTTTAGCTATCCTTCAGAAAGGTAAATATCGATTTTAGTTTTTTCCGATAGCTCTAAATTTTTTGTTTTGGCATTTTGACTCGTAAAATGATTAAAATGTAATAAATTCTAATAAACAAACGCTCCCTACAAAATATCACCGCTTACTTTAAAAAGAATAAAAAAATAATAAAGTGCTTTTATTCAAGTGAACCCAAAAAATAGCACATTTTTGCACTTTTTTTATAAATTGCTCAAAAAAAGTTCTTTAGTTAAGAAACCACTATTGTCATAATTTTTTTATATCTCAAGATGTCTAGATTCCATTTCCATTATAAAATTCTGCAATCGGTTACAAATTGCAAAAGATACACGCTGCTGAATTTGGAATTTTTAGTGCCTTTAAATAAGTGAACCGGAGGGTGAATTTCAAAATATATGTACATATTTGTGTACATACTTATGAAATATTATAAATAAAAAGCGTTTGTCATTTTTTGATTGGGAGTTTTTCATTTTGGTGGGGTTTTATTTCATTGGGATTTATTTGATAGTATCGACTTGGGAGGTATTTAATTTTTGTTGGAACATATGTCATTGGGAGATATGTCTCTTATTTCTTCTCTTTGGGAGTTATTTCATTTTTTAAAGATGGAAGTTGCTTAATTTTTATTGGGGCTTATTTCATTGGGAGATATTTCATTTGGAATTTATTTCATGGTACCGGTTCCGAATGGTACCAGTGATTGTGAGAAGCTCTCCCTTATGCATTCATGGGATGTAATGGGAAAATATTTTGTTTTAATTTCACCTACCATTTTTAAATGTTCAATAAATGAAAATAATTAATAAATTGCACGATCTTTTTATTTACTAGTAGCTTTAGTTCTTATATTTACTTTTCTTAAATAACCCGTTTTAATAACGAAGTTTATTTACCATTTGTTCCACAGAACCTTTTTATTTTAAAATTTAAGACAATTAAATTTCCACTGGAAACGGTGTACAAAATTTGTTTGAACTTTATTGTTCCAATTCTTATAGACAACTAAACTTAGAGAAAATTTACAAGTCGCTGGGCCACCAAAATATGCAAGAAAAACAGAAACACGACAGTTACTCTAAATGCAAAATTTTAGGTACATAAGTATAGTATGTGCATACAGATGTGCGTACATATAAAGCAAAAGAAGTAACAATAACAGCAGAGCGACTTAACGAAACAAATGAAGTAAATATCTTCGACTGCGCTGCTGTTATTGTTATTAGTTATTGTATCGATGTCGTAGGCAAATAGCAACTACAACAGTCATACCGGTTATGTTTTTGTTTGGTTTTAATTCTAACCTGGCGTTTACATTGGACTGTGTTGCTCCGACAGTAGAAATACATTCACACATTTTTACTACCTGACTTACACTTCTCTCACTTGCGTCGCCACTGTCTCTGATTTTTCAATGACAGTAACTTCGGCAAGAGATTTGACATAAGCGGCCAGATCATGGCTGAACTAGTAAAGGTTGGCGCAATAGAACAACTGATTTTACTTTCTTATGCCTCCATGTGTTAAATTCAGTGTATTTTGTTGTTGTATTTTTTTGCTTACTGCGTTTGTTCATATGGATCTGTGTTGAATTTGACGGTTAGAGTCATGAAACAAAAAGTAAATGCCTGTTGTTGGTTCACACAATTACAACAAATCCTACTGCGTTAACCTCTACTAGTTCAGCCATCGGCCATATCGGTGACGTTTCGTAGTAATTTGTTACGTTATCCGGATGATCACAACTTGTTCTGTGGTGCTGCCTCAGCTAGCTCAAGCTTGGCGTGGCTTCCCAACCCGCAAACACAGAACTCCGGTCAAACAATAAAACTTTTCTTTACTTTAAACTGAATTAAAAAAAACGAACTAACATCAGTAACGCGATTGAAATACTACAAGGAACAGAAACACACAAGATATCGTTAGATTTGGACATTTTTTTGGTGGGACAGCTGTCATGCTCACGTACGTAGCCCATACCCTACCTCGCCATCTATAACAAATTTTAATCGATGGCCCCATTTGCTATAATCCGCAACTCAACTTTTACCTCAATCCATATTCTCCGTCCGATCACCACCACTGAAAATCCTTGAAAATTTAATCACAACACATATTGGCTAGTATTACAAAAATCATAATTTATTAAACGATAAACTAAAACTAAACAATTATCTCCTTAACCTAAACGTGGCATACCTACATTGACAATTTCCTTCATTATGATTATTTTAATTTTTGTTCTCTTATTTAAAATAAATGCTCTATTTGGGTTCTATTTGGGTGCAATTTTCGACCAACTGGATTATGGTATCAAACGAAATTGTCATAAGACAGATAGGCGCAAAACAATCGAGTGGTCTTTAAACATACGTATTCAAAGAAAAAATAATACTTTTGAATTTATCGAGTTTTTTTTTTTTTTTTTTTTTTTTTTGTGTGATAAGAAAAATTAAGTATTATGTGGAGAATACTACAAACAAAGAAAAACCTAAACCAATGACATGAACATAAAAATATCTAAAACTAAAAAAAAACAAATTATAAAAAAAAACTTATGGTAAATCTTGTCAAAATCATATAACTAAAAAAAATGTCTTAAACCTAACTATTTAGGATACCCAATAAATTTGTATTCCTTCAAATTTAACCAACTTATTCTAACCAATTATTCAAATCACAACAAAAACCTAACAAAGGACCGAACTACTTTATTTGGAATTTTCTTTCACTATGTTTTTTTTCTACTTTATGAAATCGCACTATTTTCTAACTTCTCCCTATCAGAGCTCTTATAAGGCTAGTTATATAGGCCTTTCTTTCTTTTTTTTTTTGACGTATAAGATATTTTCCAACTTCACTTTCTATTTTTTTCGCTAGATCCTTTTTACAAACTCCACTAACACAATTAAAACACTTAAATAAAGATCACTCTATTTAATAATTAGATTTCTTAGTCTACCCTACCAAATTTTTAAATAATTCCTACCTAACTTTGTCACTAGACGGACGACACAACACGAATACGAATATTTCCGTTTTAGCACAGACAATTTTTTCTTTTACAAATTTCGTATGACCAAACCACTGTAGACTTCTTTTCACGCTTTATCTGGCAAGTATCTGAATATCCACAATTGTCTCTGGTTCTCGTCGCGGATATCGTGTCTCGGCTGAATGGATAAACTTTTCTAACTTAGGTTCCACACAGATTCATCTGATAGCCAGAATCCACAATGGGAAGATAAGGGTTACCAAATTGGTTCGCTTCTGTGGTATGGCCACTTACGGACGGCTGCACCAAATAATTTAAAAATTATAAAAAAAACGTTACCTTTTTCTATCAGCTTAGCTTCTGTTGTTACTCTGTGGATTTTCTTCGCTTATCGGTTACATTGAGTTTCCAACAGCTGTCCAGGCGTTTTTTCTCCTGACCACAACAGATTGCTAACTGGAAAACAATAAAATCAATCACACTACTATTTTCTTCGGTTTCCTCTTTAAATGTCCGAGGATTTCATTTCCGATTTACACATATGGCTGATAGAACCAAAATTTTCACACGTTCGATGGCACACACTCTGTATATTCTTAGGAGATTAGGGTGATACTCCAGTGAACAATTTTTCCTCGAATCTTAATTTTCCCTATAAATTTAAACTTGTCTATAGGCTATGCTAGTAAATTAATTAATTCCTTTTAACTGACACTCACTTTATTTTTTTAAACAAGACACTTTAATTTAGAATTAAAATTTTTTTCTTTACTGAAACAACACCGTACTCGATCTTAGCCACTTCACGAATAATCTAATAAGCTACTCTGCAAACAACTTTACCTAATTTCCTTTTCTCTGCCAACCGCACTAACAGCAATTCCTACTAACAAAACAATCCTCAATACAATACATACATTTCCGTTGACCATCGGTCAATGTACGAACTTCATTGGCCTTGACACATATGTATTTTCTTGCTTTTCCCGTTTATGTGGTAGTATTTACGGGGGCTAAGAGAAAGTTTCCTCTTTTCTTTGGGTTCTCTTTGACCCTCGTATAACACTAGCAAGTTATCCATATGGCAACTACACGTTGACCCAAAAAAAAACAACTCTGTGTGGATCACATCTGTCATACGAGGAATTTAATTGACATTTAAAACAAGAAGACGTGAGACCAGACAGACAATTCCTAAAACACAAAAACACATGAGACTCCACGACCCTACCAAAATTTGTGCCAGAAACAGCCGTCGCCGATCGCAGCAATTGGGTTTGTCGCAATTTTCCGATAAAAAAAAGTGATTTTCTTCCAGCTTCTCTAATGCCCATCCACTGAAAGGGCGACATTGTGGTAGGTCGCTCGGCTTCAGCTCCTGCACCAGCTGTATTTTGTATGGCTTTAGACCGAGGTCCTTACATAAAATCTTCCAGGTGGTCGAATAACACAAACCCAATTGCTGCGATCGCACGAACCAAACAACCACGAACAAACCCCAAAATTTGCAAATGGGAACGACCACCATCACAATCATGGCGGAAACATAATGATAGATGCAGTACGACAAGAACACAACAAGTCAAAAACAACGCATCCTGCTCCCGCTCAGTGTCCGCGCCGTGTCAAGTCAGCTGACAGAAAAATGCTGAAAAGGCAAACAAATTTGCAAAAAGTGCCATTCAGAAAACGATTGAGTGCTACTTGGTACAGTGAAAGTGTGAAAACTGAAACGTTTCTATGCAATCCTTGCAGAGAAACAACTCAAAAACAGCAGCTGCTGGCGAACGGGGGTTGCAGACAAACAAAGGTAAACAAACCCCGACATAAGAGAAAAGCTTACTCACACTCAGTCCAGAGAAAAAAAAAGTTAAAATCAGCTGGGCTAGTGCCTCTCCCACTTCCCTGTACCATGCATCATAATCTAGCAATATTCATCTTCCTAATGACTCCAATGTGGGTAAGCCACACCACCAGACATTCCTTTCCGGGCAACTTCACCCACAACAAAACTCTGCGATTTCGAGTTTAACGTAGAAAACGCAGTGTGATGGGTGTTTTCTTGATATATATTGGTACTAGCTAATGCACAGCGCCCAACGTAGGTCACACCCACACAACGATGGGTTTGCTCCAATGAGTTAGCCGGGCATTTAATTAATAAATGAGGATATTTCAATGTATTGGTTTATTAGGGATAATATCCAATAATATTCTCTGTTATATTGTGTGGATTCTCAGGTACTTCTTAGTTTTTTAAACATGTAGACACTGGACTAAAAATAGATATATAATTGGGATGTAAAATGTGAGAATATATTGCACAACCTTATAGCTTTGTAGGTAAGGTTTATTATTGCCTTCTCCCAGTATTTACTTATTGCTTTATATCCTTAGCATGGTATACTCCCACAGGTGTACCCGCCAAGGTTTCCAACTCATACATATTGTTTCCCAAAACTTTTCGAACTCGACATTTAGAGAATTTTCGGCAAAATTTTGAATTAATGTTGTTCTTGAAGTCGCTTAATATAAAATTTCGCTTAAAGACTTCTTGCCCAGGTATAAATCGAACTAATCTGGCTCCTCGATTGTATCGAAGGGCACTTTTTTCATACGCTCGATGCATATTCTCCTTCATACTTTCCCGTATTAGTCTGATTCTGTCGGCACTATCCAAAAGTATTAGCTTGCTATCGTCTAAAGCTTTCAGTTTGCGGGCTAGTTTATAATCGGTTCCAGAGGTAAACATATTATGACCATATAACGCCATGAAAGGACTTACTCCTGTTGCGCTGTGTATAGCAGTTCTTAGTGCAATTTCAATCGAGGGTAGGTTTAAGTCCCATTCTCTATGATCCTCCTTTAAGTACACTCGAATAGCCACCAGGACACTCTGATTGACTCGTTCGGCCGCATTTGATTGTGGTGAATGGACAGCTGTTCTCATATGATGGATTTCATAATCCCCTATCATCTTTTGGAATTCTTTCGATGTGAACTGTTGTCCATTATCCGACTGTATTATCTCGGGCACCCCAAAGTCATGGAATATGTTTTCAATCAGAAATTTGGTCACATTTTTAGTCGTAGCTTCCTTTAAGGCTTTAAGAAAGACATATTTAGTGAGATGGTCGACGACTATGAAAATGTAAGCATTACCTTTTTTACTACGAGGGTATTTCCCAAGAAATCAATATACAACTTTTGGAAGGGCCTATCCGTTACCACCTCCTTTCCTATTTCTGGCATAAGATTTTGGTTAGAGGATTTATTCTCCTTGCACACAGTGCAGTTATTAACATAATTCCTCACATGTATGATCATATTGGGCCAATAATATTTAGTTCGTAGAAAATTTATAGTTTTATTTATTCCCCCATGAGCTTTATGTAACGGTTCATGAGCTTCTCGAATCAACACCTGGGTAAGTGATTCTGGAACCCAAAGTTTCCATTGAAATTCGTCTATATTTGCAATTTCGCATGAGATTCTATTCCTTTTAAAGACCATTCCATTTTCTACCCGAATATCAGGGAATTTTTCCTTATTTTGCAGGATTGTCTCCATTAGGTGCCGGTATTCCTCGGATTCAAATTCTAATGTTTCAAAATTCAGGATATCTTCTGGTGCAAGCTCAATTTCATCGACGTTTCTAGATAAGGTATCGGCAACCACATTCTCCGAACCCTTTCGATGTTCAATGTTAAAATCGAAGGCCTGCAGTTGCAATGCCCATCTGGCTAATCGTCCACTTAAGTCTTTTAAGGACATTAACCATTTGAGGCTGGCATGATCGGTGATCACAGAGAAGGGCATAAGTTCGATATATGGCCTAAAACGTTTTATTGCCAATACAGCTGCTAAACATTCCTTTTCTGTGACACTATAATTTTTTTGGGCAGCATTGAGTTTTTGAGAAAATAACACAATCGGCCTCTCGTTGTTATTCTCATCCTTCTGGAAGAGTACGGCCCCAACTCCGTAATCTGAGGCATCACACTGCACAAAGTATCTTTTCTTAAAGTCAGGGTGAGCTAGAAGTGGGGCAGACGTCAACGCCCTTTTAAGATCCTTAAAACTCATTATAGCTTCTTCAGTGGTTTTGAATTTTGATCCTTTCTTTATCAGGTCAGTCAGAGGTGCCGTCATGGTGGAGAAGTTTTTGATGAACCGGCGATACCATCCTGCGGTTCAGAGAAAACTTCTTACTTCCCTTACCGATTTTGGCATTTGAATCTTTTGAATAGCATCAATCTTCTCCGGATCCGTCCGCATGCATCCTCCTCCGATAATAAATCCTAAATAATGTAACTCTTTGAAGCAGAATTTTGATTTCTTTAACCCTATTGTTAAATTGGCCTTTTTCAAACAATCGGCAACCTTTTCTAAGAGCACCATGTGATCCTCAAAATTGTCCGATATTATGAGTAAATCGTCCAAATATACAAATACATTCGCCTTTAACTCTTCAGGAATCACTTTATCCATAAGTCTACACAGCCGTGCGCCGCGTTGCATAATCCAAATGGCATGACAGCATATTGGTACAATGGTCTTCCAGGTATCGTGAAGGCTGTGTAGGACCGAGACTTTTTATCAAGTGGAATTTGCCAAAACGCAAATTATAATCTACGCTGCTAATCATATAAGTTTGGTCTAATCTGCTTAATATTCCCTCGATGTTTTGAATGGGGTACGCGTCTTTGATGGTTCTCTCGTTGAGTTTCCGCGCATCGAGGCATAACCTATTTTTCCCAGGTTTCCTCACCAGGGTACATCAGCTACTCCATGGGCTTTGGCTCTCTTCTATTACTCCTAATTTAAGCATTTCATCTAATTCGGCGTATATCAAATCCTGTATCGCAGGAGAAACAGGATAATGTCGGTCCTTAACGGGTATTGCTCCCTCTACTAATTCGATTTTATGTGTTTCTATAGAAGTTTTTCCTTTCTATAGAAGTTTTTCTTCATAAGTTCGAAATAACGATTTTACTCTTTTCAGGTTCTGCTCCTCGATCTGTGTCAAGCGCTGTTGCTCAACATTGAAAAGTTCTAATGGAAAATCTTCTACCAAATTATTTGGATATATTTCCTCTACAGCAAAGATTTCCGGCGCTAATTGGAACTCACGCCAGAAATCAATACCCAGGTAAGCCTCTTGCAGTAAGTCCGGGCAAATATAGAACTTGATCGTTTTCTCTTGATCTTTATATCTTACGGGTGCATCTATACTACCCATTATATTAAAAGATTGTCCGCTCGCTGTTTTTACGTTTGATATCAATGGGCTTACCTTCAGTCCGAGCTTTTCCACTAAAGTTTCACTGTTTCTTCCCAACAGACTAATAGAGGCGCCAGTATCTAATAGTCCCACGATAATACTCGATCCTATTTTTATTTGAGCAAAAGCTCGAGGATCTTTTTGTTCTCTCGTTGAAAGTCCACAACATCTTTTTACTGAGTCCTTTATATCATTATGTTGACGTTTCTTGTCAATAAATCTTCTTCTGGTGGCCTTAATTTTTTCCAATTTTCTGTTGACCTCGCTTTCGCCAAAGATTTTCTTTCTAACGTTTACATAATTCTCAAGTCGTTCGTTGTAAGGTTTCATGCGCATTTTTCCAGGGTCTGCCCTCTCATCCGGCTTACGTTTTTCCATTGCTCTCATTAATAAAGAGTACTTCCCATTTTCTTCGACTTGGTTCTTCTTATTCATGTTGTTACTGGGATGGATACTTTTCTCTATGTTGATTCTTCGGGAGTCTGAGTAGAGCATGGCTGTCCCGTCCTTGCCACACTCCTCATCCCGTTTTCCCGACATCTTTGGCAGTTCGGCACTTTTACATCCGGCAGTCCGCATTTATAGCAGAATAGGTTCCGCTGCAAAGATTTGCTTTATTGGTAGCTACAGCCGGTCTCCTATTTTCATTAGTACTCTGGAGTTCTTCTACAATTTCTTCTATGTCTTCCTTTTCGTCCAATTCCACGTATACTTCGTTGACATATCTTCGTGGAGGAATCTGTCGTGTAGAGATAGTCGGGGTCGTTTCCTTTCTCAAAAAATTCCTCTCCACCTCTTTACACTCATCTCGTAACTGCTCTACCGTGTAAATATGCATCGGATATAATACTTGAGCTAGCCCTTGTTTTATGTTTCTTTTTAATATTCTGATCATCTCCAATTCAGGAATTGGATTCCTTAGTTTAGCTCGCAGTTTGTTCATCGCATGAAAATACGCATCAATGCTCTCCCCGGGACGTTGTCGGCGTTCTTCCAGATCTCGCATGAATTCGTATTCGCTTCTATTTGACCTATATTGTTGTAGCAGCGCAAATTTCAAATCACGCCAATCTCGGAATTTTTTTGGTGGTCGCCATTAACCAATACCACTCTTTGGCAGCACCCTTCAAAAGCCGTTGGAAATCCCTTATGACATCGGCCCATGGACATCCGTAATACTCTCGAAGGCACTCCACGCGAAAGATGAAATCTTCAACATTTAAATCTTCAGACGTTCCATCAAAACTTAGGTCCCATTTGTCCACTATCATTGGGTTCCTCCATTGGTGTCTCTCATTCAAGTGTTCTTCTATTGATGCAACTTCCTGATGTACTCTTCCACCATATCCTCTTGAAGGAAATCTCTCGGATGTGGTTCTAGGGCTATTGGACCGGTATTCAGGGAAATCCAGTCTTCTTTGTGGGCAAGGAACCGATTGAGTTTTCTTCTTAGTAGGGGCCCACGTCGCGTTGTCCTGTAATACTGTTTCCTCAATAGATACTGTTCTGTTTTGATGTACTCCCTCCGTTAGGTTTAACATCCTGATTTCCTTCACCAGCACCTCAAAACCAGCTTTCAATCCGGCATCTATTTTCTGATCTATTCTTTCCTCTAGATTGGACTTGTGTGCAGCAGTGGATTCAGCGATTAAACTCTTTATCAAATTCGCATAACTCTGGGGATTTCTTGTCTGAGACTGTGTGGAGTTTGGTGACAGTGGAACATACGGTGGTGGCAACGCGTATTCCGGTACTAATGATGAATTCTTTGCCGCTTTAGGCTTAGTTCCAGTTTTTGTTGGCTGTTTGGTACTACTTTGGGCTCCATTACCCAGATCGTTACCAGCATCGCGGTTGCCGGATTGCGTTTCAACACTCTGCCAGGGATAAATATTCGGGTTATTTACAAAATGTAAGTCATACAATATATAATCATCAGATAGCAATTAGTCCTATTTGTCCAAGACTTCTGTTCATTATACACTCGAGACTTACATTAGGCTTTTGGCTATTGTCATAAGGATGTTTCTTTTCAACTTCTGATTGGGCGCCATTTACTGTTACGTTATCCGGATGATGACAACTTGTTCTGTGGTGCTGCCTCAGCTAGCTCAAGCTTGGCGTGGCTTCCCAACCCGCAAACACAGAACTTCGGTCAAACAATAAAACTTTTCTTTACTTTAAACTGAATTAAAAAAAACGAACTAACATCAGTAACGCGATTGAAATACTACAAGGAACAGAAACACACAAGATATCGTTAGATTTGAACATTTTTTTGGTGGGACAGCTGTCATGCCCACGTACGTAGCCCATACCCTACCTCGCCATCTATAACAAATTTTAATCGATGGCCCCATTTGCTATTATCCGCAACTCACCTTTTACCTCAATCCATATTCTCCGTCCGATCACTACCACTGAAAATCCTTGAAAATTTAATCACAACACATATTGGCTAGTATTACAAAAATCATAATTTATTAAACGATAAACTAAAACTAAACAATTATCTTCTTAACCTAAACGTGGCATACCTACATTGACAATTTCCTTCATTATGATTATTTTAATTTTTGTTCTCTTATTTAAAATAAATGCTCTATTTGGGTTCTATTTGGGTGCAATTTTCGACCAACTGGATTATGGTATCAAACGAAATTGTCATAAGACAGATAGGCGCAAAACAATCGAGTGGTTTAAACATACGTATTCAAAACAAAAATAATACTTTTGAATTTATCGAGTTTTTTTTTTTTTTTTGTGATAAGAAAAATTAAGTATTATGTGGAGAATACTACAAACAAAGAAAAACCTAAACCAATGACATGAACATAAAAATATCTAAAACGGTTTTAAATTGTTCAAACTAAAAAAAAAAACAAATTATAAAAAAAAACTTATGGTAAATCTTGTCAAAATCATATAACTAAAAAAAATGTCTTAAACCTAACTATTTAGGATACCCAATAAATTTTTATTCCTTCAAATTTAACCAACTTATTCTAACCAATTATTCAAATCACAACAAAAACCTAACAAAGGACCGAACTACTTTATTTGGAATTTTCTTTCACTATGTTTTTTTTCTACTTTGTGAAATCGCACTATTTTCTAACTTCTCCCTATCAGAGCTCTTATAAGGATAGTTATATAGGCCTTTCTTTCTTTTTCTTTTTTGACGTATAAGATATTTTCCAACTTCACTTTCTATTTTTTTCGCTAGATCCTTTTTACAAACTCCACTAACACAATTAAAACACTTAAATAAAGGTCACTCTATTTAATAATTAGATTTCTTAGTCTACCCTACCAAATTTTTAAATAATTCCTACCTAACTTTGTCACTAGACGGACGACACAACACGAATACGAATATTTCCGTTTTAGCACAGACAATTTTTTCTTTTACAAATTTCGTATGGCCAAACCACTGTGGACTTCTTTTCACGCTTTATCTGGCAAGTATCTGAATATCCACAATTATCTCTGGTTCTCGTCGCGGATATCGTGTCTCGGCTGAATGGATAAACTTTTCTAACTTAGGTTCCACACAGATTCATCTGATAGCCATAATCCACAATGGGAAGATAAGGGTTACCAAATTGGTTCGCTTCTGTGGTATGGCCACTTACGGACGGCTGCACCAAATAATTTAAAAATTATAAAAAAACGTTACCTTTTTCTATCAGCTTAGCTTCTGTTGTTACTCTGTGGATTTTCTTCGCTTATCGGTTACATTGAGTTTCCAACAGCTGTCCAGGCGTTTTTTCTCCTGACCACAACAGATTGCTAACTGGAAAACAATAAAATCAATCACACTTCTATTTTCTTCTGTTTCCTCTTTAAATGTCCGAGGATTTCATTTCCGACTTACACATATGGCTGATAGAACCAAAATTTTCACACGTTCGATGGCACACACTCTGTATATTCTTAGGAGATTCGGGTGATACTCCAGTGAACAATTTTTCCTCGAGTCTTAATTTTCCCTATAAATTTAAACTTGTCTATAGGCTATGCTAGTAAATTAATTAATTCCTTTTAACTGACACTCACTTTATTTTTTTAAACAAGACACTTTAATTTAGGATTAAAATTTTTTTCTTTACTGAAACAACACCGTACTCGATCTTAGCCACTTCACGAATAATCTAATAAGCTACTCTGCAAACAACTTTACCTAATTTCCTTTTCTCTGCCAACCGCACTAACAGCAATCCCTACTAACAAAACAATCCTCAATACAATACATACATTTCCGTTGACCATCGGTCAATGTACGAACTTCATTGGCCTTGACACATATATATTTTCTTGCTTTTCCGGTTTATGTGGTAGTATTTACGGGGGCTAAGAGAAATTTTCCTCTTTTCTTTGGGTTCTCTTTGACCCTCGTATAACACTAGCAAGTTATCCATATGGCAACTACACGTTGACCCAAAAAAAACAACTCTGTGTGGATCACATCTGTCATACGAGGAATTTAATTGACATTTACAACAAGAAGACGTGAGACCAGACAGACAATTCCTAAAACACAAAAACACATGAGACTCCACGACCCTACCAAAATTTGTGCCAGAAACAGCCGTCGCCGATCGCAGCAGTTGGGTTTGTCGCAATTTTCCGATAAAAAAAAGTGATTTTCTTCCAGCTTCTCTAATGCCCATCCACTGAAAGGGCGACATTGTCGCTCGGCTCGGCTTCAGCTCCTGCACCAGCTGTATTTTGTATGGCTTTAGACCAGCCATGTGCAAACTGACACAAACGCATTTCAAATCAGTTTTACGAATTTTGCGACTGTGTTAAGTTGAACGGAGCAAGCAGAACAAAAGCAGAGAAAACAAAAGTAGTACACTGAGTAAAAAATTAAAATTAAAAAAATTAAAAATTAAAACTAAATCTTAAAAAAAAAAATCAAATATCAACATCTCCAATGATTATTTCCATTTATGATTTTTGCCATTTACAAACATAAAAATTTCTTTATATTCGTCCATGGCAATTAAAAGTTATTTTTTAAGTGTAGTGTGAATGCAGAACAGCAACTGACTTTGAATCGGTAAACAAGCAGCAAGCTTTCGGACATGTTGGTGTGAAAAAACGATCAAGCTACTATCGGTGTGAAAACACGATGACTCAAAAGAGTACTAGCTGCACATCTATGCTTTAGACCGAGGTCCTTACATAAAATCTTCCAGGTGGTCGAATAACACAAACCCAATTGCTGCGATCGCACGAACCAAACAACCACGAACAAACCCCAAAATTGGCAAATGGGAACGACCACCATCACAATCATGGCGGAAACATAATGATAGATGCAGTACGACAAGAACACAACAAGTCAAAAACAACGCATCCTGCTCCCGCTCAGTGTCCGCGCCGTGTCAAGTCAGCTGACAGAAAAATGCTGAAAAGGCAAACAAATTTGCAAAAAGTGCCATTCAGAAAACGATTGAGTGCTACTTGGTACAGTGAAAGTGTGAAAACTGAAACGTTTCTATGCAATCCTTGCAGAGAAACAACTCAAAAACAGCAGCTGCTGGCGAACGGGGGTTGCAGACAAACAAAGGTAAACAAACCCCGACATAAGAGAAAAGCTTACTCACACTCAGTCCAGAGAAAAAAAAAAGTTAAAATCAGCTGGGCTAGTGCCTCTCCCACTTCCCTGTACCATGCATCATAATCTAGCAATATTCATCTTCCTTAATGACTCCAATGTGGGTAAGCCACACCACCAGACATTCCTTTCCGGGCAACTTCACCCACAACAAATTTGAGAAAAAAGCAAAACATCTCAAACGACTTTACAGATTGGGAAATATATTTGTATTTGAAAATTTTGCTAATTTTTATTGAAATATTGTTTGACAATACAAACATATAAACATGAATACATGTCTAATTTTGCAGAGTACATCAGTTCCATTGTAATTTGGAGAAGACAAAATACAATGGCAAAAGAGCGAAGAAACAAAAAATCAGAGCACGAAATTTAATGAAACGACACTGTCGGCGGTTGCTTAAAAATGTAGTGTCTTTATAACTGGCTGGACGCGTACGTCACACAAACAAGTTTTCTCTTTGTGGCAACTAATACATATTCTCAACTATCTTGTCTCAAACTGTCCCGTGTAAACGCACCGTAAGTTAAACGTTTTATTTAATTCATGTGTGTACAAAATGGTATTGTTTTCAGGTTAGTTCAAGTGACTTTTGTTAATGTTGTGTTGTTTCTTACTTTAACAGTGTTTGGTTGATTTTAATAGTATGTAATTTGTGTGTACAAATCTTTGTGCAAGTAAATTTGTATTCAATTTATCTTATTTTTACTATGTTGGAATTGGATATTTGTGGTTTTAATATTTCAGTGTTGTGTTTGTACTATATGTTTCTTATAGTTTTGACAATAATTGTAAGTTTTAAATGTTATGTGTTTCAGATTTTAACAAGTTTTAAGTTTCTATGTTTTTTGTGTTTTATATTCAAATGTGTTACAATCTTAAGTATGTATGTTGTATGTTCTTTTGTCACTTATCACTGTCACGGGGGGGGGGGGGACTAAAGCGCACTCATCAATGGTTAAAAAACGACTGATGGTTTTTCGTCACCAACTAATGGTTGCAGACTTACAATTCTCTGCCTGCAGCCAGTAGTTGGTGCGAACGAGAGTGCAAAGCGGAATGGAGACCGCTATGCACCTATACCTATGTGCAATATTGTAGCACAATATTAAGCATTCCGTCCCCCATGACTCAGTGAATAACAAAGGTAACAACTTAAAATGGGGTTTTCGTGGCTCCGGAAAATACGTAGCCTAAATTTGTGCGGTAAGCCATCACATCACCGATTGCTGTTGATAAGGCACCCTTCATCTGAACGGAAGTGTATACATCAGCCACCAGCTCGATATCTATAGGGGTATTGCTGCGCGGGTTAACATCAGCCAAAGTGTCGTTGTGTAAATCACGGGTCGGATCATCAATTATTGGGTCTCAATAGGGTCTAGTTGGCAATTCATCAGTAATTAAAGCGTTGACACGCAGCGTCCATGTATTGTGGACATTCCGAGACATTATTCTGAAGGAATTAAACCGAAGTTCTTGATATTTGAACGAACGGAGACCCAGCCTTTTGAATGTCGAATATGCGATAAGCGAAACCCTTGAGGACTGACTGATGAGGGCTCGCATTGATTTCCACGTTTCAAAACTGTCATTCGAAACCCGTATCATGGCTGTGGGAACCAGTACGATAGACCATTTAAAATCGGGCACCACGGTGTTAGGTCGATGTGGCATTTCCTGTAATTGTGGTGCCCCATGAAGTTCCGTGTGATGACGACTGTCGGATTTTCTACACCCAGTCAAACTAGAGCAATCAGGGGCCAGATGGCTTCTAGTGAGGCAGTTTCGGCAGTAACCCCTGCGCTCTACGGTTTCATATCTCTGGTAGGGGGTCAGTTCACGGAATCTTTGTCACGACTTGAGAGAATGGTCCGTTTGACATAGTCCGCAGGAGTATTGCCAGTTACTCGGTCGATGATGTCCTTCATTGCTTTGTTGGTGACGGGCATTGGCTTGATGACGGCGATGGTTATTGTGTTCTGGTCGTGAGAGGTAGGCGGCCATATCTAGAAGAGTATGAGAATTAGTGTATGTTGGTGAATGTGAGTGAGATTATGATGGATCTGAAAATAAAGTGGGATCGAATAATGAGGGATAAGAACTACGACGACAAGAAGAAAACATCCGAAAATAAGTAGCAAAAGCCGAAGTAGCAACACGCAAATGATGTAAAACGCAAGTTAGTTTATTCGCAGCCGTGACGACGTTAAGACGTAAAGAAGCACATTCGCATTTCATCAAATTCTTTTATTATTAAAGCAGTCATATCATACATTGAACTAAAGTTTGTTTAATGTTTATATTTTTTGGTAAATAAACTAATACTTAAATAAAATAAATAAACCAAAACCTACAAATTGGGGGCTCACCCGAAATTCGTTAATAATAGTGAAGTATGATGAAATTGTGCTAATTTCGCGAACAATATGTGCGCGTGAGTACGGGGAAAACATCATACGACGAGAGGATAAGTTTCTCTAATACACCTACAACGACGAGAGGAGAAGTTTCTCTAATACCCCTACAACGACGAGTAGAAGTTTCTACCAAACGACGAGAGTAGAAGTTTGTACCAAACGACGGCAACGACGAGAGTAAAAGTGTTCTCTATTGCACCAAAAACGAGGAGTAGAGCTTAATATTAAACGACGGCGCGGACCAAAAGTGAACTTTCTTCGAGTGCAGCAACGACGAAAGGGGAAAACAGCGCGACGACGAGCGTAGTTTTTACTGCAACATCAACGACGAGAACAAGAGTTTTAAGCTTGAAAAGGAGAAAGTTAACGACGAAGGAGTGCAAAAGACGCGAATAGGATCATGGCATCGTTAGGAGATTTTGCAACAGTGACCAGCTGTTTTAAAACGGCTAGACGTAAGGTTGTTGTTGCCATGCACAAATTTATATTTGGTTGTGAAGGAGATAGAGAGAATAGAAAACGTCTGCGTTTGCAGCTTTGATTATGACGAGAAGAGCAAGAGTTTTGAAGAAAACGCAACATACGTTAAGGACAACATAAGTACTGCTGACATGGTTTCAATATGCAATGTATTGGGCATAAGCTACAATGCTGATGATTTGGTTTTGCATATTTTCAACAATCTACGCAAGGGTACAATGCTAAATGTTGCCGAAGACGAGGAAAATGAGATCGACGAGGAAAGTGAGAACGACGAAGGCGATGACGACACCGGTGTTGACGACGACGACAACGGTGAGCGCACAATGGTGGAAACGCGGGGTAAGGCAAGCTGAAGTGGTGCAACCGACATTAAGGGTGAATTGTTGTTGATGCAAAATGTGGTAGACACACGAGGCGGACAGCGATGCAACAACAACGGTTTGAATGATAATACCCAACGCAACAATGTTGATATCAACGAGAGACGTAATTTGGCACACAGGGTTCAACTATGTAATGATCATGTGCCTAAATTTTCCTTGAATTTTCGAGATATAGAGGATTCAGTTAGGTCATTTGACGGTACTGAAAATCTACCAGTGAGGGTATGGATCGAGGAGTTTGAAGAAACTGCATCTATTATGGGATGGGATGACTTTCAAAGGTTTATCTTTGCGAAACGATCATTAAAGGGACTTGGAAAATTGTTTGTAGCTGGGGAACGTGGAATAACATCTTGGACGAAATTGAAGATGAAATTGGTAGACGAATTTCAATCAACGACGAACAGCGCTCAGTTACACAAAATGTTGAGTGAAAGGAAAATGCAGAAGGGCGAAAGTTATCAGGAGTATTTTTTGAAAATGAAAGAACTTGCTTCACGTGGTGGTATAGAGGATGATGCCCTGATGCAGTACGTAATCGACGGCATAAATGATTTGACCGTCAATAAGACAATTTTGTACAACGCAGCAAATTTAAATGTATTTAAAGAAAAACTTAAGTGTTACGGGATTATGCAGGAGAAATATAAGCCAAGACCGGATTTTAAACAAACGCATCAGACAAAAGTACCAGTAAGGTACGAAAAGAAGGATCTATGCTATAATTGTGGCGGAAAAGGCCACACGTCGAAAAATTGCACCAACAGAGAAAAGGGTGCAAAGTGTTTTAGCTGCAACCAGTACGGTCATATTTCTAAGCAGTGTCCTCAGAAGACTGAGAAGGCCAACGTACGGCAACTAGTTACCGACAATAAGATGCAAAAGACTGTTAAGTTCTCTGACCAATCCTGGCTAGGATTGTTTGACACCGGTAGCAAATTTAATGTGGTAAGCGAACATATATATGACGCCTTGCATAGACCCAGATTGGAAAGGTCAGATTTTTACTTGGTCGGATTCGGTAGCAAGAATGGTGAAAATAGAATCAAACCGATTGGTAACTTTACGTACAAGGTTGAAATAGATGACGAACAGTACAACTTGACATTTCATGTGGTGCCAAACACTTCTGTCGATGTAGACGTCATACTTGGAAGCGAATTCTGCTCGCACGTTCGTGTGGAAATTACTGCAAATAGTTTAAAGTTCGAGAAGATTCAATATGACAATAGCGACGATTTATACGGCATGATGGTGATGAATGTCATCGAAGAGGCCATGTACAATATTGTGGATATAGATGAAGCGGCAAGCCCCGTTGCGAAACAAAATGTACGTGAGCTGATTGAAAACTACGTACCGAATAAGACTGAAACGACCAACATCGAAATGAATATAATCCCGAGTGAGGAGACAACGGTATTTTCAAGACCACGTAGATTGCCAATGCCTGAGAGAAGAGCAGTTGATGAACAAATTGATCAATCGTTAGAAAACGGCTTCATTGAGGAGTCAGAGTCTGAATATTGTAGCCCGGTGGTAATGGTTAAGAAACGCGATGGATCATTGAGACTGTGTGTGGATTATCGAAGGATCAACAAGATCATAGTAATCGAAGATCAATTGGATCGCCTGCAAGACGCCAGAATATTTAGCACAATCGATCTGAGAAACGGTTTCTTTCATGTCGATGCGGCAGCAGCAAGTCGTAAGTACACGTCCTTTGTGACACACCGCGGTCAGTATCAATTCTTTTAAGTGCCCTTTGGACTGTCGAACTCGCCAGCGGTATTTCAAAGATTCATAAATACAATATTCCGAAATTTAACTCGAAGAGGTATAGCACTTCCCTACGTCGATGACATCATCATACCTGGGAAAGATGAAGAAGATGCTATAAGAAATCTATAGCAGGAAATGCAAGTTTATGAAAAGGAGGATAGAGTTCCTTGGCCATATAATAGAAAATCAAAAAATCTTTCCATCAAAATGTAAAGTCGAAGCCGTGAATAAATTTCCAATTCCAAATAACGAAAAACAGCTGCAAAGTTTTTTGGGACTCGCTAGTTATTTTAGGAAATTTATTCCTAAATTTTCATTGATTGCCAAGCCGTTAAGCGATTTAATGAGGTGTGACGTGAAGTTTGAGATGAACAACGCACAACTATCAGCTTTTAACACCTTAAAGGAAGTCTTGACTGAGAAACCTGATTTAAACATATTTAATCAACAATCCGATACTGAGGTTCATACCGACGCATCAATGGATGGTTACGGTGCCATTTTACTACAAAAATCGCCCGATGACGACGAACTACACCCAGTTTATTATATGAGAGAGGAAGTATTCAAGCTGTCGTCGAAGCTCTCAAGAAATTTGGAGTATACTTGCTTGGTTTACACTTTAAAATAATATCAGATTGTAACGCTTTTGCTAAAACGATGGAGAAAAAGGACTTGTGTACGAGAGTAGCAAGATGGGTTCTACTGCTACAAGAATATGACTACGAAGTGGAACATCGTGCTGGAAGTAGAATGAGACACGTCGACTCCTTGAGCCGATACCCGATAATGACGATAGGTGAAGACAGCACTATGATCAGACTAACACAAGCACAACAGCAAGACGATGAATTGATGGCCATTGTACATATTCTGCAGGAGAAGGGCGTCCACGACGAATATTTTATGAAAGGTAATGTTTTATACAAATACGTTGACGATTACGAAGTTATAGTGGTCCCTAAGGGAATGCAAAGGGAAATAATCCGAAAAGCACACGAGAAGGGTCATTTTGCAGCTAGGAAGGTGAAAGATCTGATACGGCGTGAGTATTATATCCCGAGGCTGGATGAAAAAATCGGATATCACATCTCCAACTGTATACCCTGTATTATCAACAACAAAGGAGCACTTCCCAAGGAGCATCAACCACTGTATACCTATCACGTGGATCATCTGGGGTCTTTAGAATCAACGAGTAAACAGTACAAGCACATCTTCGCTGTTATTGATGCGTTCACAAAGTTCTGCTGGTTATATCCGGCGAAGACAACTTCATCCAGAGAAGTAATCGCGAAGCTTACATCTCAGAGCGTAATATTTGCTAATCCTATTCAGATTATCTCAGACAGTGGAACTGCATTTACCTCAGAGGAATTCAGAGAATATTGCGAATCACAGAACATCAAACATTCTCTTATCACGACTGGTTTGCCACGAGCTAATGGACAAGTGGAAAGATTGAATGCAAGTATTGTCGCAGTTAGATCCTTCGAAATGGTACAGACATGTCGCAGACGTACAACAGGTGATCAATTCGACATTCTCCAGAAGTATCAACACAACACCTTTCGAGCTAATAATCGGCGTTAAGATGCACACTCCCGAGCAATTTGAGATAAAGAAGATTATCGAACAAGAGATGGTATTGAATTTTACTACGGACAGAGAGTTGGCAAGGCAATGCGCCAAAGAACAGATCGTGAAGGTTTAGGTCGAAAACCGAAAATCGTATAACCTAAGGTCGCAATCAAACGAACGTAATTTGGTTCTGGTCTTAAACTAAAGCCAAAGTTTTTGGGGCCGTATGAAGTTGTTGTGGCCATCGGTGGTGCAATGGTTAGTGTGCGCGGCTCTTGTACATGAGATCCTGGGTTCGAAGCCTGCTCTGACGACCTTCAAAAAAAATTTCTTTCGGCGGCGGTCAACTCGCATAGTGACGGCGACACTATCGAGTATATAGCCATGAAAAAGCTTCTCAAAATACCGTTCGGAATCGGTGTAATACTGTAGGTCCCAATCAGTGAGTGAAAACTGGAAAGCGCACAGCTCAGTGATTGTGAGAAGTTATCCCCGGTCCCTTCATGGGATGTAATGGGAAACCATTTTTTTTTATGAAGTTGTTAGCGTGAAACCAAACGATACTTACAACGTTTTGAAGTGTGGTTTTACTGATGGTCCAAGAAATACGACAACATGTGCAGAATATATGAAGCCCTGGTGTATAAGCTTTGAAGGTGACGAAGAATTCGAGGCGAATTCCACGCAGAATGGCCGAGTTGTGGGATCGAATAATGAGGGATAAGAAGTACGACGACAAGAAGAAAACATCCGAAAATAAGTAGCAAAAGCCGAAGTAGCAACACGCAAATGATGTAAAACGCAAGTTAGTTTATTCGCAGCCGTGACGACGTTAAGACGTAAAGAAGCACATTCGCATTTCATCAAATTCTTTTATTATTAAAGCATTCATATCATACATTGAACTAAAGTTTGTTTAATGTTTATATTTTTTGGTAAATAAACTAATACTTAAATAAAATAAATAAACCAAAACCTACAAATTGGGGGCTCACCCGAAATTCGTTAATAATAGTGAAGTATGATGAAATTGTGCTAATTTCGCGAACAATATGCGTGAGTACGGGGAAAAACATCATACGACGAGAGGATAAGTTTCTCTAATACACCTACAACGACGAGAGGAGAAGTTTCTCTAATACCCCTACAACGACGAGTAGAAGTTTCTACCAAACGACGAGAGTAGAAGTTTGTACCAAACGACGGCAACGACGAGAGTAAAAGTGTTCTCTATTGCACCAAAAACGAGGAGTAGAGCTTAATATTAAACGACGGCGCGGACCAAAAGTGAACTTTCTTCGAGTGCAGCAACGACGAAAGGGGAAAACAGCGCGACGACGAGCGTAGTTTTTACTGCAACATCAACGACGAGAACAAGAGTTTTAAGCTTGAAAAGGAGAAAGTTAACGACGAAGGAGTGCAAAAGACGCGAATAGGATCATGGCATCGTTAGGAGATTTTGCAACAGTGACCAGCTGTTTTAAAACGGCTAGACGTAAGGTTGTTGTTGCCATGCACAAATTTATATTTGGTTGTGAAGGAGATAGAGAGAATAGAAAACGTTTGCGTTTGCAGCTTTGATTATGACGAGAAGAGCAAGAGTTTTGAAGAAAACGCAACATACGTTAAGGACAACATAAGTACTGCTGACATGGTTTCAATATGCAATGTATTGGGCATAAGCTACAATGCTGATGATTTGGTTTTGCATATTTTCAACAATCTACGCAAGGGTACAATGCTAAATGTTGCCGAAGACGAGGAAAATGAGATCGACGAGGAAAGTGAGAACGACGAAGGCGATGACGACACCGGTGTTGACGACGACGACAACGGTGAGCGCACAATGGTGGAAACGCGGGGTAAGGCAAGCTGAAGTGGTGCAACCGACATTAAGGGTGAATTGTTGTTGATGCAAAATGTGGTAGACACACGAGGCGGACAGCGATGCAACAACAACGGTTTGAATGATAATACCCAACGCAACAATGTTGATATCAACGAGAGACGTAATTTGGCACACAGGGTTCAACTATGTAATGATCATGTGCCTAAATTTTCCTTGAATTTTCGAGATATAGAGGATTCAGTTAGGTCATTTGACGGTACTGAAAATCTACCAGTGAGGGTATGGATCGAGGAGTTTGAAGAAACTGCATCTATTTTGGGATGGGATGACTTTCAAAGGTTTATCTTTGCGAAACGATCATTAAAGGGACTTGGAAAATTGTTTGTAGCTGGGGAACGTGGAATAACATCTTGGACGAAATTGAAGATGAAATTGGTAGACGAATTTCAATCAACGACGAACAGCGCTCAGTTACACAAAATGTTGAGTGAAAGGAAAATGCAGAAGGGCGAAAGTTATCAGGAGTATTTTTTGAAAATGAAAGAACTTGCTTCACGTGGTGGTATAGAGGATGATGCCCTGATGCAGTACGTAATCGACGGCATAAATGATTTGACCGTCAATAAGACAATTTTGTACAACGCAGCAAATTTAAATGTATTTAAAGAAAAACTTAAGTGTTACGGGATTATGCAGGAGAAATATAAGCCAAGACCGGATTTTAAACAAACGCATCAGACAAAAGTACCAGTAAGGTACGAAAAGAAGGATCTATGCTATAATTGTGGCGGAAAAGGCCACACGTCGAAAAATTGCACCAACAGAGAAAAGGGTGCAAAGTGTTTTAGCTGCAACCAGTACGGTCATATTTCTAAGCAGTGTCCTCAGAAGACTGAGAAGGCCAACGTACGGCAACTAGTTACCGACAATAAGATGCAAAAGACTGTTAAGTTCTCTGACCAATCCTGGCTAGGATTGTTTGACACCGGTAGCAAATTTAATGTGGTAAGCGAACATATATATGACGCCTTGCATAGACCCAGATTGGAAAGGTCAGATTTTTACTTGGTCGGATTCGGTAGCAAGAATGGTGAAAATAGAATCAAACCGATTGGTAACTTTACGTACAAGGTTGAAATAGATGACGAACAGTACAACTTGACATTTCATGTGGTGCCAAACACTTCTGTCGATGTAGACGTCATACTTGGAAGCGAATTCTGCTCGCACGTTCGTGTGGAAATTACTGCAAATAGTTTAAAGTTCGAGAAGATTCAATATGACAATAGCGACGATTTATACGGCATGATGGTGATGAATGTCATCGAAGAGGCCATGTACAATATTGTGGATATAGATGAAGCGGCAAGCCCCGTTGCGAAACAAAATGTACGTGAGCTGATTGAAAACTACGTACCGAATAAGACTGAAACGACCAACATCGAAATGAATATAATCCCGAGTGAGGAGACAACGGTATTTTCAAGACCACGTAGATTGCCAATGCCTGAGAGAAGAGCAGTTGATGAACAAATTGATCAATCGTTAGAAAACGGCTTCATTGAGGAGTCAGAGTCTGAATATTGTAGCCCGGTGGTAATGGTTAAGAAACGCGATGGATCATTGAGACTGTGTGTGGATTATCGAAGGATCAACAAGATCATAGTAATCGAAGATCAATTGGATCGCCTGCAAGACGCCAGAATATTTAGCACAATCGATCTGAGAAACGGTTTCTTTCATGTCGATGCGGCAGCAGCAAGTCGTAAGTACACGTCCTTTGTGACACACCGCGGTCAGTATCAATTCTTTTAAGTGCCCTTTGGACTGTCGAACTCGCCAGCGGTATTTCAAAGATTCATAAATACAATATTCCGAAATTTAACTCGAAGAGGTATAGCACTTCCCTACGTCGATGACATCATCATACCTGGGAAAGATGAAGAAGATGCTATAAGAAATCTATAGCAGGAAATGCAAGTTTATGAAAAGGAGGATAGAGTTCCTTGGCCATATAATAGAAAATCAAAAAATCTTTCCATCAAAATGTAAAGTCGAAGCCGTGAATAAATTTCCAATTCCAAATAACGAAAAACAGCTGCAAAGTTTTTTGGGACTCGCTAGTTATTTTAGGAAATTTATTCCTAAATTTTCATTGATTGCCAAGCCGTTAAGCGATTTAATGAGGTGTGACGTGAAGTTTGAGATGAACAACGCACAACTATCAGCTTTTAACACCTTAAAGGAAGTCTTGACTGAGAAACCTGATTTAAACATATTTAATCAACAATCCGATACTGAGGTTCATACCGACGCATCAATGGATGGTTACGGTGCCATTTTACTACAAAAATCGCCCGATGACGACGAACTACACCCAGTTTATTATATGAGAGAGGAAGTATTCAAGCTGTCGTCGAAGCTCTCAAGAAATTTGGAGTATACTTGCTTGGTTTACACTTTAAAATAATATCAGATTGTAACGCTTTTGCTAAAACGATGGAGAAAAAGGACTTGTGTACGAGAGTAGCAAGATGGGTTCTACTGCTACAAGAATATGACTACGAAGTGGAACATCGTGCTGGAAGTAGAATGAGACACGTCGACTCCTTGAGCCGATACCCGATAATGACGATAGGTGAAGACAGCACTATGATCAGACTAACACAAGCACAACAGCAAGACGATGAATTGATGGCCATTGTACATATTCTGCAGGAGAAGGGCGTCCACGACGAATATTTTATGAAAGGTAATGTTTTATACAAATACGTTGACGATTACGAAGTTATAGTGGTCCCTAAGGGAATGCAAAGGGAAATAATCCGAAAAGCACACGAGAAGGGTCATTTTGCAGCTAGGAAGGTGAAAGATCTGATACGGCGTGAGTATTATATCCCGAGGCTGGATGAAAAAATCGGATATCACATCTCCAACTGTATACCCTGTATTATCAACAACAAAGGAGCACTTCCCAAGGAGCATCAACCACTGTATACCTATCACGTGGATCATCTGGGGCCTTTAGAATCAACGAGTAAACAGTACAAGCACATCTTCGCTGTTATTGATGCGTTCACAAAGTTCTGCTGGTTATATCCGGCGAAGACAACTTCCTCCAGAGAAGTAATCGCGAAGCTTACATCTCAGAGCGTAATATTTGCTAATCCTATTCAGATTATCTCAGACAGTGGAACTGCATTTACCTCAGAGGAATTCAGAGAATATTGCGAATCACAGAACATCAAACATTCTCTTATCACGACTGGTTTGCCACGAGCTAATGGACAAGTGGAAAGATTGAATGCAAGTATTGTCGCAGTTAGATCCTTCGAAATGGTACAGACATGTCGCAGACGTACAACAGGTGATCAATTCGACATTCTCCAGAAGTATCAACACAACACCTTTCGAGCTAATAATCGGCGTTAAGATGCACACTCCCGAGCAATTTGAGATAAAGAAGATTATCGAACAAGAGATGGTATTGAATTTTACTACGGACAGAGAGTTGGCAAGGCAATGCGCCAAAGAACAGATCGTGAAGGTTTAGGTCGAAAACCGAAAATCGTATAACCTAAGGTCGCAATCAAACGAACGTAATTTGGTTCTGGTCTTAAACTAAAGCCAAAGTTTTTGGGGCCGTATGAAGTTGTTGTGGCCATCGGTGGTGCAATGGTTAGTGTGCGCGGCTCTTGTACATGAGATCCTGGGTTCGAAGCCTGCTCTGACGACCTTCAAAAAAAATTTCTTTCGGCGGCGGTCAACTCGCATAGTGACGGCGACACTATCGAGTATATAGCCATGAAAAAGCTTCTCAAAATACCGTTCGGAATCGGTGTAATACTGTAGGTCCCAATCAGTGAGTGAAAACTGGAAAGCGCACAGCTCAGTGATTGTGAGAAGTTATCCCCGGTCCCTTCATGGGATGTAATGGGAAACCATTTTTTTTTATGAAGTTGTTAGCGTGAAACCAAACGATACTTACAACGTTTTGAAGTGTGGTTTTACTGATGGTCCAAGAAATACGACAACATGTGCAGAATATATGAAGCCCTGGTGTATAAGCTTTGAAGGTGACGAAGAATTCGAGGCGAATTCCACGCAGAATGGCCGAGTTGTGGGATCGAATAATGAGGGATAAGAAGTACGACGACAAGAAGAAAACATCCGAAAATAAGTAGCAAAAGCCGAAGTAGCAACACGCAAATGATGTAAAACGCAAGTTAGTTTATTCGCAGCCGTGACGACGTTAAGACGTAAAGAAGCACATTCGCATTTCATCAAATTCTTTTATTATTAAAGCATTCATATCATACATTGAACTAAAGTTTGTTTAATGTTTATATTTTTTGGTAAATAAACTAATACTTAAATAAAATAAATAAACCAAAACCTACAAATTGGGGGCTCACCCGAAATTCGTTAATAATAGTGAAGTATGATGAAATTGTGCTAATTTCGCGAACAATATGTGCGCGTGAGTACGGGGAAAACCATCATACGACGAGAGGATAAGTTTCTCTAATACACCTACAACGACGAGAGGAGAAGTTTCTCTAATACCCCTACAACGACGAGTAGAAGTTTCTACCAAACGACGAGAGTAGAAGTTTGTACCAAACGACGGCAACGACGAGAGTAAAAGTGTTCTCTATTGCACCAAAAACGAGGAGTAGAGCTTAATATTAAACGACGGCGCGGACCAAAAGTGAACTTTCTTCGAGTGCAGCAACGACGAAAGGGGAAAACAGCGCGACGACGAGCGTAGTTTTTACTGCAACATCAACGACGAGAACAAGAGTTTTAAGCTTGAAAAGGAGAAAGTTAACGACGAAGGAGTGCAAAAGACGCGAATAGGATCATGGCATCGTTAGGAGATTTTGCAACAGTGACCAGCTGTTTTAAAACGGCTAGACGTAAGGTTGTTGTTGCCATGCACAAATTTATATTTGGTTGTGAAGGAGATAGAGAGAATAGAAAACGTCTGCGTTTGCAGCTTTGATTATGACGAGAAGAGCAAGAGTTTTGAAGAAAACGCAACATACGTTAAGGACAACATAAGTACTGCTGACATGGTGTCAATATGCAATGTATTGGGCATAAGCTACAATGCTGATGATTTGGTTTTGCATATTTTCAACAATCTACGCAAGGGTACAATGCTAAATGTTGCCGAAGACGAGGAAAATGAGATCGACGAGGAAAGTGAGAACGACGAAGGCGATGACGACACCGGTGTTGACGACGACGACAACGGTGAGCGCACAATGGTGGAAACGCGGGGTAAGGCAAGCTGAAGTGGTGCAACCGACATTAAGGGTGAATTGTTGTTGATGCAAAATGTGGTAGACACACGAGGCGGACAGCGATGCAACAACAACGGTTTGAATGATAATACCCAACGCAACAATGTTGATATCAACGAGAGACGTAATTTGGCACACAGGGTTCAACTATGTAATGATCATGTGCCTAAATTTTCCTTGAATTTTCGAGATATAGAGGATTCAGTTAGGTCATTTGACGGTACTGAAAATCTACCAGTGAGGGTATGGATCGAGGAGTTTGAAGAAACTGCATCTATTATGGGATGGGATGACTTTCAAAGGTTTATCTTTGCGAAACGATCATTAAAGGGACTTGGAAAATTGTTTGTAGCTGGGGAACGTGGAATAACATCTTGGACGAAATTGAAGATGAAATTGGTAGACGAATTTCAATCAACGACGAACAGCGCTCAGTTACACAAAATGTTGAGTGAAAGGAAAATGCAGAAGGGCGAAAGTTATCAGGAGTATTTTTTGAAAATGAAAGAACTTGCTTCACGTGGTGGTATAGAGGATGATGCCCTGATGCAGTACGTAATCGACGGCATAAATGATTTGACCGTCAATAAGACAATTTTGTACAACGCAGCAAATTTAAATGTATTTAAAGAAAAACTTAAGTGTTACGGGATTATGCAGGAGAAATATAAGCCAAGACCGGATTTTAAACAAACGCATCAGACAAAAGTACCAGTAAGGTACGAAAAGAAGGATCTATGCTATAATTGTGGCGGAAAAGGCCACACGTCGAAAAATTGCACCAACAGAGAAAAGGGTGCAAAGTGTTTTAGCTGCAACCAGTACGGTCATATTTCTAAGCAGTGTCCTCAGAAGACTGAGAAGGCCAACGTACGGCAACTAGTTACCGACAATAAGATGCAAAAGACTGTTAAGTTCTCTGACCAATCCTGGCTAGGATTGTTTGACACCGGTAGCAAATTTAATGTGGTAAGCGATCATATATATGACGCCTTGCATAGACCCAGATTGGAAAGGTCAGATTTTTACTTGGTCGGATTCGGTAGCAAGAATGGTGAAAATAGAATCAAACCGATTTGTAACTTTACGTACAAGGTTGAAATAGATGACGAACAGTACAACTTGACATTTCATGTGGTGCCAAACACTTCTGTCGATGTAGACGTCATACTTGGAAGCGAATTCTGCTCGCACGTTCGTGTGGAAATTACTGCAAATAGTTTAAAGTTCGAGAAGATTCAATATGACAATACCGACGATTTATACGCAATGATGGTGATGAATGTCATCGAAGAGGCCATGGACAATATTGTGGATATAGATGAAGCGGCAAGCCCCGTTGCGAAACAAAATGTACGTGAGCTGATTGAAAACTACGTATCGAATAAGACTGAAACGACCAACATCGAAATGAATATAATCCCGAGTGAGGAGACAACGGTATTTTCAAGACCACGTAGATTGCCAATGCCTGAGAGAAGAGCAGTTGATGAACAAATTGATCAATCGTTAGAAAACGGCTTCATTGAGGAGTCAGAGTCTGAATATTGTAGCCCGGTGGTAATGGTTAAGAAACGCGATGGATCATTGAGACTGTGTGTGGATTATCGAAGGATCAACAAGATCATAGTAATCGAAGATCAATTGGATCGCCTGCAAGACGCCAGAATATTTAGCACAATCGATCTGAGAAACGGTTTCTTTCATGTCGATGCGGCAGCAGCAAGTCGTAAGTACACGTCCTTTGTGACACACCTCGGTCAGTATCAATTCTTTTAAGTGCCCTTTGGACTGTCGAACTCGCCAGCGGTATTTCAAAGATTCATAAATACAATATTCCGAAATTTAACTCGAAGAGGTATAGCACTTCCCTACGTCGATGACATCATCATACCTGGGAAAGATGAAGAAGATGCTATAAGAAATCTATAGCAGGAAATGCAAGTTTATGAAAAGGAGGATAGAGTTCCTTGGCCATATAATAGAAAATCAAAAAATCTTTCCATCAAAATGTAAAGTCGAATAAATTTCCAATTCCAAATAACGAAAAACAGCTGCAAAGTTTTTTGGGACTCGCTAGTTATTTTAGGAAATTTATTCCTAAATTTTCGTTGATTGCCAAGCCGTTAAGCGATTTAATGAGGTGTGACGTGAAGTTTGAGATGAACAACGCACAACTATCAGCTTTTAACACCTTAAAGGAAGTCTTGACTGAGAAACCTGATTTAAACATATTTAATCAACAATCCGATACTGAGGTTCATACCGACGCATCAATGGATGGTTACGGTGCCATTTTACTACAAAAATCGCCCGATGACGATGAACTACACCCAGTTTATTATATGAGAGAGGAAGTATTCAAGCTGTCGTCGAAGCTCTCAAGAAATTTGGAGTATACTTGCTTGGTTTACACTTTAAAATAATATCAGATTGTAACGCTTTTGCTAAAACGATGGAGAAAAAGGACTTGTGTACGAGAGTAGCAAGATGGGTTCTACTGCTACAAGAATATGACTACGAAGTGGAACATCGTGCTGGAAGTAGAATGAGACACGTCGACTCCTTGAGCCGATACCCGATAATGACGATAGGTGAAGACAGCACTATGATCAGACTAACACAAGCACAACAGCAAGACGATGAATTGATGGCCATTGTACATATTCTGCAGGAGAAGGGCGTCCACGACGAATATTTTATGAAAGGTAATGTTTTATACAAATACGTTGACGATTACGAAGTTATAGTGGTCCCTAAGGGAATGCAAAGGGAAATAATCCGAAAAGCACACGAGAAGGGTCATTTTGCAGCTAGGAAGGTGAAAGATCTGATACGGCGTGAGTATTATATCCCGAGGCTGGATGAAAAAATCGGATATCACATCTCCAACTGTATACCCTGTATTATCAACAACAAAAAACGAGGAAAACAAGAAGGTGAGCTGCACCCACTTCCCAAGGAGCATCAACCACTGTATACCTATCACGTGGATCATCTGGGGCCTTTAGAATCAACGAGTAAACAGTACAAGCACATCTTCGCTGTTATTGATGCGTTCACAAAGTTCTGCTGGTTATATCCGGCGAAGACAACTTCCTCCAGAGAAGTAATCGCGAAGCTTACATCTCAGAGCGTAATATTTGCTAATCCTATTCAGATTATCTCAGACAGTGGAACTGCATTTACCTCAGAGGAATTCAGAGAATATTGCGAATCACAGAACATCAAACATTCTCTTATCACGACTGGTTTGCCACGAGCTAATGGACAAGTGGAAAGATTGAATGCAAGTATTGTCGCAGTTAGATCCTTCGAAATGGTACAGACATGTCGCAGACGTACAACAGGTGATCAATTCGACATTCTCCAGAAGTATCAACACAACACCTTTCGAGCTAATAATCGGCGTTAAGATGCACACTCCCGAGCAATTTGAGATAAAGAAGATTATCGAACAAGAGATGGTATTGAATTTTACTACGGACAGAGAGTTGGCAAGGCAATGCGCCAAAGAACAGATCGTGAAGGTTTAGGTCGAAAACCGAAAATCGTATAACCTAAGGTCGCAATCAAACGAACGCAATTTGGTTCTGGTCTTAAACTAAAGCCAAAGTTTTTGGGGCCGTATGAAGTTGTTGTGGCCATCGGTGGTGCAATGGTTAGTGTGCGCGGCTCTTGTACATGAGATCCTGGGTTCGAAGCCTGCTCTGACGACCTTCAAAAAAAATTTCTTTCGGCGGCGGTCAACTCGCATAGTGACGGCGACACTATCGAGTATATAGCCATGAAAAAGCTTCTCAAAATACCGTTCGGAATCGGTGTAATACTGTAGGTCCCAATCAGTGAGTGAAAACTGGAAAGCGCACAGCTCAGTGATTGTGAGAAGTTATCCCCGGTCCCTTCATGGGATGTAATGGGAAACCATTTTTTTTTATGAAGTTGTTAGCGTGAAACCAAACGATACTTACAACGTTTTGAAGTGTGGTTTTACTGATGGTCCAAGAAATACGACAACATGTGCAGAATATATGAAGCCCTGGTGTATAAGCTTTGAAGGTGACGAAGAATTCGAGGCGAATTCCACGCAGAATGGCCGAGTTGTGGGATCGAATAATGAGGGATAAGAAGTACGACGACAAGAAGAAAACATCCGAAAATAAGTAGCAAAAGCCGAAGTAGCAACACGCAAACGATGTAAAACGCAAGTTAGTCTATTCGCAGCCGTGACGACGTTAAGACGTAAAGAAGCACATTCGCATTTCATCAAATTGTTTTATCATTAAATCATTCATATCATACATTGAACTAAAGTTTGTTTAATCCTTATATTTTTTGGGAAATAAACTAATACTTAAATAAAATAAATAAACCAAAACCTACAATAGTTTTATAGCTCTTGTTATGGGTCGGTTAATTATGCCATTTGATGTTCGTAGTTCGACAACCCGGACATTTTGGTCGGGTCCGGGATAGGATTTTCTAACTCGACCCATTTCCATTCATTAGGGGTTGCCTTATCGTCCCTAATTATGACAAGATCATCAATTTTTATATTCTCGCGTTGATACTTCCATTTATATCGACGATGTAACTCATTTAAGTACTCAACCTTCCATCTCTGGCAAAAGGTTTGAGATATTATCTTTAAACGCTTCCATCTGTTTGAGAGCATTATGTCTTCTTCAGACAAATCTGGTTCAGCGGGTGCCAACATTGGAGTACCAAAAAGAAAGTGACCGGGGGTCAAAGAGGATAAATCATCAGGATCATCAGTAGCCGGACTTAAAGTTCTGGAGTTTAGACAGGCCTCAATTATCGCGAGAATAGCGGAAAACTCTTCAAACGTTAAGTTTATATTAGGAATAAGTTTAGGCAAGTGTATTTTAAATGACTTGACGCCTGCCTCGCGGAGGCCTCCCATATGAGGAGCACCTAGTGGAATGAAACTCCACTCTAGGTTTTGGCTAATATTTTGCTGTAGAGCACCGCTTTGAAGAGTTTCTAAGAAAGCTATCCTATCTTTACGAATCATTTCAGCTGCTCCCATGAAATTTGTACCGTTATCAGAGTAAATTCTCGTTGGACATCCGCGACGGCCGATAAATCTAGCCAATGCAGCTAAGAAAGATTTTGTCAAATCGCTTGCTACTTCCAAATGTACTGCTTTTATAGCAAAGCATACAAAAATGCAAACATATCCTTTAAATATAAGACAAGCTCTTCCCGTAAAATTCTTAATAGAAAAGGGTCCTGCAAAATCAACTCCAGTGTGGTGGAAGGGTCTTGATAACATTGAACGTTCCGGTGGAAGTGAAGCCATTATCTGATTTTGAGCTTGCTTCTTAAATAGTATGCATGCTTTGCACTGGTGTATTACCTTTTTTACAAGGGTTTTAAGCCTAAATATCCAAAACTCTGATCTTAAAACTCAAGTCATGAGTTGATTTCCCCCGTGAATAGTAACCTTGTGACAAAACTCAACTAGCAACCTCGTCAACTTTGCGTCATGTGACAAAAGGATCGGGTGGCGTTCGCTGTAAGTCAGTGCGGGTGACTGAACTAATCGGTCATTGGCTCTAATTACTCCCTTTGAATCTAGAAAAGGATTAAGAGTTAATAAGCAGCTACTGCGGGAAATTTGAGACGTTTTATCCAATGCGTGATAATCCGAGGAAAAAAAAATACTTCTGCGTAAGAATAATAAGTCGAGTCTTAACTTGTTCGATTTCTGTGGAAGTAGTGTCCAGCGATGATATTCTAAGGTCAATTCGATTTTGTCCTGTGTTTCTCCAAAACCGTAGTACGTACGCCAAAACTCTATATTCGCGTGGAAGCGATGAGAATCTACCCAAAAGGTCTTCAGATGTAGTGGTGGCAAATACCTTTACGGGTTTTGATTCATTATGTTTGTCTTCCACAACTTTGTTCACCGGCCATTGGGTTCGGGGCATTTTCAGCCATGTTGGTCCTTGCCACCATAGTGTATGTGATCGTAGATCGGTGGGAGAGCATCCGCGGCTGGCGATGTCTGCAGAGTTATGTTCAGAGTCGACATGTTGCCATTTTGCATCTCCTGTGCCATCGAGAATGTCGGAAACTCTATTTCCCATAACGTTGCTCCAAGAGCATGGAGGTTTTTTGAGCCATGCTATAACTATGGTGGCGTCTGTCCAATAATTAATCGAGTGGTTCGAAAGATGAAGATTTGGAACCACAGTTGCCAACAGATTCGCCAATAAAACCGCACCACACAGTTCTAGTCTTGGTAGCGATATCTTTTTTATAGGCGCAACTCTGGTTTTTGCAGCCAAAAGAGAAGTGTGTATCATGTTTGGTGTATTTTCAACTCGAATGTAAACCGCCGCAGCATACGCGCTCTCTGAGGCATCGCAAAACCCATGGATTTCCACCTGGCTTCTTGGGTTAAATTTTATCCACCTAGGAATTGTCAGGTCTTCAATTTCCGGACTGGTTTTCACAAAATGTTGCCAGTTCATCTGAGTCACAGGTTTTAACTTGTCATCCCAATATATCCATGATAGGTGCCATCCATCCACATGTGTCAAAAAGCTTAGCAATGGTGGAGAGAACTTCTCGTTTGGTGCAGGAGCCTGTGTTTTACATTTTAGGGGCAGTGAGTGTGAATGAGTCCATGGCGATGTTTCGTCTAATTCCCAGCGTTTTAGTTGAAGTGTCCTCTGACAATTCCAACCAGTCGACGGGCAATAGAGTGTCTGCAGGCAAATCCTCAATGAGAAGAGGGTCATTCGCAGACCATTTTCTTAGTTCAAAACCCGCTAAATCTAAGGCCAAATTTAATTCCTTTCTTGCTGTGATTGCCTCTTCAACAGTGTGTCCCCCTGCTAAGACGTCATCGACATACAAGTTGTGTCGAATTATGTTTGCAGCTATCGGGTAGGTTTCTTTTACATCTTCCGCAAGTTGAAGTAACGTTCTTAACTCAAGGAATGGTGCACAGTTTACTCCAAATGTAAAATGAAGTCTTCTATTGGACCATCTGATGACATTCGAAATAAAATTCTTTGATATTTTGTTTGAGATATGTCACATCTCGAGCTATTCTAAAATAGTTTTATCATATTGCTCCTTTATCTCCGTGTTTTTCAGAAGTTTTCTTTCCATGCGATAGAATTGAGCCATAGCTATGTTCCTTGATGAGCCTAGTTCCTCACAGCTATTGAACGGTAGAGTAACTACATACCTTCCCAAACTATTCCGTCGGGTCGTGGCCTTGAAGTTCGCTTCGCAGAATTTGTTGTCCTCTGATCTCAAAACCTTTTTTGGGGTCTCTTCCACCTCCCAAAACTGTGTTAGTATTTTCTCAATTGCGATCGTATTGCAAAGCGAGATGTGGGTATCGAGACGTTTTCCCTGCGTTACTGGGCCGCCAATTATCCAGCCAAAAACTATATCCATTCCGATATGGAGATCAACGGGTCTACTTGCAAAAAATTTGGGATCTGCTAGCTCAAGTTTGGTAGATTATCTGAGTTGTAAAGGATTAAGAGTTTGTGGTGGTAAATTTGAAGGAAGGGTTTTCAACACAGGTGCCCAAACTCCCAGTTCAAATTTCTTATCCTATCTGGAGCAAAGCCTAAAAAGACAAGCTTTCGTTGAAGTCTCTGATACCGTTTGGCTCAAACCAGTTACATGAACAAGATTACGTTTTGTTGGTAATTTCATGCGATTTTTCAGCTTTTCCGAAATGAAAGTATATTGAGATCCAGTGTCTATTATCGCCCGGGTATCGTATCTTTGTCCTCGTGACTCGATTTGAACAATTGCGGTGAACAGCAGTGTTTCCTTTGAACAGATATGACTAGATGAACTGTTGTCTCGTAGGGCCAAAGTTGTGACGTTAGTAGTGAATTTGTAGCGGATTGTTTTAAAGTTGTTAAAGTTGCTGTACTTGTACTCGGCTGTGCTTCATCTTGTACTGGACCCGTCGATTGGGGCTGTTTGCTTTTATGGAGCAAAGTGTGATGTTTTTGGTTACATTCTCTACAGCTATACCGACTTCTACAATCTTTGACTCCGTGATCCGTTGAGAGACAGTTGTAGCATAAATGGGAAACCTTTACTATATGAATGCGATCATTGACGTTTTTCCCGAGGAATTTTGGACAAACTCGTATTGAATGATTCTCTTTACAAAGTTGGCAGCTCTGTTCATTAGGTATACGAGGTCCTCTTTCCGCTTTATTGTCGTAAGTTGAATTTTTTGTCCCTGAATCCCGTGTGACATTACTTTGAAACGTTTGTATTCGTTTTTTGTTGGCTTCAGGCTTTGGCTGACTAGGTTTTTGTTTAAAGGGTTTTATATTCTCAACTTACTCAAGCATCTTAAACTTTTGACCCACAATTTTTTCAAATTCTGCCCAAGTTGGAATAGTTGAACAATCAGAGAGTGAATTTACGACTTCCTTTTAAAATTCCCTGGGCAGCTTTGTTGAGCTGATGTATATTAGAATTGGATCCCAATTTTTCGTGTCTATATTCAAAGTAATAAGTGCTTGTACGCATCTAATCATTGTCCGTTGCAATCTCTGGATTGACGCTCCCGAGTCCACAGAGACATTTGGCAGTGTAAATAGGGGTTTGAGTTGTTCGCTTACTTGCATTCTTTTATGTTCATATCTTGCCACTAAAATTCCCCACGCTATGTTGAATCCATCATGGGTGAGAGGGACGTGGCTATTTATTTCCCGCGCTTCGCCTCCCGTTTTTTGCCTTAAATGACATAATTTCTCGACTTTACTCAATCTTGTGTTTTCCCCATATAGAATTGAAAAAAGATCCCGAAACGTGGGCCATTTGTTGTATCCTCCATAATATATGTCAGTGTCACATGGCGGCAATCGGGAAATATGAGTAATATCTGTATCCAAAGAAGATTTCTGGCTTGCTGATGCTTGTTCCGTTGTCTTCCGTGCTTCGCGGTCAGAGATCGCCTGAATGTCGTCATTGAGGGAGCTTAAACAGCGTTTATAACTTTCGAGTGCCTCCTTATAACGAGTCCGCAGTTTAGTGTTATCAATTACAACTTCTCCTTCCGCGTGTACACGATCCCGGCAGTCCACCTATGACCTTTTTACTTGGTTCCATAATGAGTTCAGTTCAACTCTGAGAACTTCTAAACTATGAAGGTTGTCCTCCGTATTCGTCACCGAATGTACGCTTCCGAAGCCCATCAGATCGTGGACACAGTTGGCAAATTTATCGATCATTGCTCTAGCCATGTCTCGAGTTTACAGATAAAATGCAATCTTATTTTCTGGCTGTTGGAGTTTTTTTTTTTAGAGAAAAATCGCAGTGTCTAAGATTGAGGTGTTAGCTCTATCTTGTAAATTTTAGATTGTTGATTTTTAACAAACCCAAGCTGTCATCCAAAGGCAGTAGGTCAAATTATCGCCAAAAGTGTCGAAGTTTTTTCAAAAAATTCCAAGAATTTTTCATAAATTGATGTGGCAACTCGAATTTTCAAAAAATTTTGCCAATGCGATTCCAGCAGTCATCCAAAGGCAGATGGTCAAATCATAGCAAAAATGTGGAGGTTTTTTTTAAATTTCCAGAATTTTTCAAAAATTGATGTGGCAACTTAAATTTTCAATAAATTAATTCTCGCAATCCCAGCTGTCATCCAAAGGCAGAGGGTCAAGTTATCGCAAAAAATTTCGAAGTGTTTTCAAAAATTTCCAAGAATTTTTCATAAAACGGTGTGGCAACTCCGATTTGCATTAAAATTTTTCGAATGCGATCCCAGCTGTCATCTAAAGGCAGAGGGTGAAATTATCGCAACAGATTTTGGCAAAAATTATTTTGAAATTTTTTTTTAAAAAACGATGTAGCAGCTCCAAAAATTTGTCTTCGCAGTCCCTTAGGTTGTCTAAAGGCAGCGGGTCAAATTATCGCACAAATTTTTTGTTAAAAAAGTACCAATTGAACCCAAATTTTTAAAAGGTGTGGCAACTTCGATTTTCATTAAAATTTTGCCAATGCGATCCCAGCTGTTATCTACTGGCAGAAGGTCAAATTATCGCAAAAGATTTTCCAAAAAATAGCAAACATTTTTAAAGAATTTTCAAAATTTTGCAAGATTTGTTAAAATTTTCCAGGTACGATATGGCAGCTCAATTTCTTTTTCTTTAAATTATTCCCACAATCCGCCGTACTGACATGTACAGGCAGAGGGTCAAATTATCGAAAGAAAATTTTGGTTTTTTTGTTTTTAATCCACAAAATAAAAATGTACTTGGCAACCCGGTTTATTTTTAATGTACACTGGTGCTAACCCCGCTGTTATCAAACGGCAGAGGGTCAAATTTCAGCATAACGTTATCACTTTGAATATTCATTTCTTTGGGTCTATTATCATATGCCACACGTAACGACAAGAAAAAAGTTGCACAGGGTCAAGCGCCTAATGTGAAGCTATTTGTTGGACTTTGATGTGAGTCAACAGCTTAAATCAAATCTCTGCGACACCCTTTATCTTTTTGCTTGTTTCTTCGTGTTGAGATTTGATTGTACTTACTACTTTTTCCTTGCGTTCGTTTGTTTTCGTTTGGGTACCTGTACTGCTGTTGTGTTGTTGTTGTCTTCCGTTGTGTCTGGCTCTTGATGTTGTTGGGTTTGCATCTTCCTTCTGTTGTCTCGTTGCCAAGCTGTTTTTGTCTACGGTGTTTTTGCACCTTGGTGTTGATCTATTGTTGCCTCTTGTTGTTCAGTGTTTTGGGTCTTGATGTTGTTTTGTTGTTGCCTCTTGTTTCCCGGTGATTTGGTGACCGCTAAAACACTTTTGTCCAAAGTTTTTGTAAATTTGCAAGTTTAGTGTTTTTGTTTGTGTTGTATCGTCTCACAACTTTTATGTTATTCCACTTTCAATGTAGTTGATTTTGTTTTTAAACTTTTAACACGGCACTTTTCACAAATAATTATTTCCATATGTCGCACTTTTTCCTTTAATTATTTAAAAGGCACACAAATCCGGTTCGATTGGACCAAATGTTTAGGATCTAAGCCTCTTTTTATAATTTAGAAGAGTATGTTTTTTTTGGTTTTAATTCTAAATTAAATGTTTTATTTAATTCATGTGTGTACAAAATGGTATTGTTTTCATGTTAGTTCAAGTGACTTTATTAATGTTGTGTTGTTTCTTACTTTAACAGTGTTTGGTTGATTTTAATAGTATGTAATTTGTGTGTACAAATCTTTGTGCAAGTAAATTTGTATTCACGATATTTTTAACTTGGCTGTACTGGTCAACAATTTTCAATGAAAATTAAACAATGTTAATTTCAATTTTCTCCAACGTTTCTCCGGATTTTCCCGGCTTCTTCAGGGAGATGTTTATTTTGAGCTACAAAATTATGTTTTACAATGTTTTGTTTATTTTAAACTTTTACATTTTTCACTTACTTTTAGCCACAGTCAACCTACACTGTCTATGATCAAATTATAATTGGCGCTAATTTTGTCTATGTCCTCTTTGCTGTTTATTGTTTTGTTTGCTTTTTGTCTTATTCGTAAACTTTCTAGTGTCATTCGTTTTCTTTGTTTGTTTTCTATATCTAATATTTTTGTGTTATCAAAGTCAGGCGAGTGTTCAGTGTCTAGTGCGTGTTGTGATATTCCTGTCATCGCTTTTTTCTTTTTGATGTCCATTTCGTGTTCTGCCAGTCGTACTCCAAGTGTTCTTTTTGTAGTACCAATGTAGACTTTGTCGCATTTGCTATTTCCCACTCCTTTACATGGTATTTCGTATACTACGTTGCATTGTTGTTTTTTGTCGATTTTGTCTTTGGTTTTCGTGAATATTGCTTTCAATGTTGTGTTTGATTTTGTGACGACAAACAAAAACCTTTCAACTATTCATATCATCGCCGACATCTTTAAAAGGAATAGGAGAATCAACGGATTGGAAAAATTCATCCTTCAAACGTATAACACGACAAAGGACATTTTGGAAGAATATAAGGACAACTTAATCGTAACAACCGCAGACAAAGGTAACAAAACCGTGATAATGTACAAGGAGGAATACAACAGGAAAATGTACCAACTCATAGATGACAAAAACACATACAGACAAATTAGAATAGACCCTACCTCTAAACTGCAAAAAATTAAAAACGATATAGTCAACGAACTTTTTAAGAATGAACACATAGACAAAGGGCAAAAATTGCAGCTATATGGTTCTTCGGCAATTGTACCACGACTGTATGGTTTGCAAAAAATTCACAAGGAGGGCACACCACTCAGACCAATAGCGTCATCGACTAATGTCCCTTGCTACAACCTGGCTAAACACATCGGGCAAATCCTGAAAACCCTCATTTCTGACGACTTGAATACAAAGAATTGTATTGACACTATGGGAAAACTCGGGAACATGATTATCGAACCTGACGACATATTGGTATCCTTCGATGCCGTTTCATTATTCACCAATATTCCTACGCAATATGCAATGAGGACGATTATGACACAATGGGCACAACTCGAAAGTAGGACGAAAATTCCAAGATCAAAATTTTTAAGAATACTTATAAATTTATTCAAGCTCAAGACCTTTTTAAAAATAATATAAAGTTTATTATCTTTATATTACTTTCAAAAAAGTCGAGCATAAAAATGTTCCAATGATACCAAGGCTGTCTGTATAGCTATTTCGGATCTTGCCAAGATCTTCATCAGCAGACGTTTTTGGTATGTTTTTGGTGAATTCTTCAAAAATATATATCCAGAAACACTCATCATATTAATGAGAATTCCTTTATATACTCGTTCGAAGAATACCAAGCACTACCATTGGAACACCTTCATGCACAACTCTTTTTATCATGCCGTAAAACCATTGGTTTTAATCAGACATGATTTGTTTTCGTCATGTCATTACAAAATCAACAAAACAGAGGGTTGCCATCAACAATATTATTGTTTCAAGCTCGCGGTGCTCATCGTCAACTTTCATAATTTCCCTTACGGGAATTTTTATTCGGTCTGTTTTCTAATACTTATAAATTTATTCAAGCTCAAGACCTTTTTAAATAATATAAAGTTTATTATCTTTATATTACTTTCAAAAAAGTCGAGCATAAAAATGTTCCAATGATACCAATGCTGTCTGTATAGCTATTTCGGATCTTGCCAAGATCTTCATCAGCAGACGTTTTTGGTATGTTTTTGTAAAGATAATAAACTTTATATTATTTAAAAAGTTCTTGAGCTTGAATAAATTTATAAGTATTAGAAAACAGACCGAATAAAAATTCCCGTAAGGGAAATGATGAAAGTTGACGATGAGCACCGCGAGCTTGAAACAATAATATTGTTGATGGCAACCCTCTGTTTTGTTGATTTTGTAATGACATGACGAAAACAAATCATGTCTGATTAAAACCAATGGTTTTACGGCATGATAAAAAGAGTTGTGCATGAAGGTGTTCCAATGGTAGTGTTTGGTATTCTTCAAACGAGTATATAAAGGAATTCTCATTAATATGATGAGTGTTTCTGGATATATATTTTTGAGCATATGACCTAGTGTTAATGCTTCGCCATCGTTGGGGTCATCTGAAAACGGTGCAATTGGACGAGAATTTAAAATGGCCTCGATTTCTATGACAAGAGCCTGCAGCTCTTCGAACGTGAGATACGACTGGCCAATATTCTTTATGAGAAGGGTTTTGGCTGACTTAACCCTGCTGTTAGATTAGAAAAAACTTACGAATCTTAGATTGAGGGACCATTTTGTCCATACTGCAATTTTCATCCAAAATAATAATTTTATCTTATTCTTTGTAACTATTTTGGTTCAAAAATTTCTAAAGCAAGTATTTGACATATCAAAAACATCCGCTAACATATCAAAAACATCTTCTAAATATTTGACATGAATTTACATTCGCTTGGTAATGAAAAAATTTACGAATCTTAGGTTGAGGGACCATTTGGTCCATACTGGAATTTTCATCCAAAATAATAATTTTATCTTATCCTTTGTAACTATTTTGGTTCAATAATTTCTAAAGCAAGTATTTGACATATCAAAAACATCTTCTAAATATTTGACATGAATTTACATTCGCTTGGTAATGAAAAAATGTACTATTGACCAAATGGTCCTCTAACCTAAGATTCGTCATTTTGTATTTTTCTCAGTCCTGAATAAAGTTAGAAAATTTAATTTTCGCACATAACATTGTTTTATTAAAAGACCCCATTAGCAGAAAAATTTAGTCAGTATATATCACCGTTCCAAAGTTACAAGGGAAAACAGAAAAAATTTGGACCAAATGGTCCTAATCTAACAGCAGGGTTAACGGCTGCTTCCCACAATCCGCCATAGTGTGGGGCACGAGGAGGGATGAAACAAAATTCAAAACCCATTTGGTTGGAGTACGATATCAAGGTGTGGACAACTTCTTGGTGAAACAGGGCATCTTTAAGACCCGTCAGCTTATTATGAGCTCCAACAAAACTCATAAGGCACAATATAAAATTGTTTGTTGACAGGTCCGAAACGAGCTCCAAATGTGTTGCTTTCGAACTGAAACAAACGAACACGGCAATATAAGTTTTATAGGGCGCCTTACCACGAATGTAATATGATGTAAGACAGGGACCACAAAAATCGACTCCAGCTATTAAGAATGGGCGTTGAGATCGAAGACGATCAGCTGCCAGATTATCCATGATCTGCTCCATAAGTTTTGGCTTGTATCGAAAGCAGTGCACACAATCACGAGCCAACTCTCGAACAACAACTCTGGCGTTGTTATCTTCTGACGCAGGATGCCCAGTAAAACCTTCGGACCAGCATGTAAATGTAGTCGATGCAAATATTCGACATATGTACAGTTTGACAAAACAGTGAGTTTTGGGCAACAACGCAGGAAATCGAGCATCATATGGTATGGGTGCATTTGATAATCGTCCACCAACTCTAAGTATAGCCACGGTGCCATTTTCTACTGTCATTTCATTCAAAAATGGTGTTAATTTTTGCAAAGATGGGTGAACTACATCCCCTTTAGCCATGGCAGCGATATCATCTTTAAAATTGTTTCGTTGTATATGAGCCACAATTCGCCAAAATATGTTTTCCCACTCATACGGTTGCACATGTGTAAGTTCCTTGGGTTTCATCAGTCGGTCTACTGGGCATCTGTTAAAGAAACGAAAAACATAAGCAAGTATACGAATAATTTTAACATATGATGAATGCTTATCGATTATCTCCTCTATGATTGATGGTGTGACGTCAACATATTTGAAGACTGCTGCTTTTCTGCACTCTATTGGTAGTTCAGACACTACCGCCTCATTTTTTGGCCATTTTGACTGATTTTTTGAAGAAAAGTTGGTCCGTGAACCAAATAGTATTAGGCAACTCTTGAGCACTGCAGCCACGAGAAACTATGTCAGCTGGGTTACTTATCGAAGGAACGTGTCTCAAACAAGCATCTCTAGTAGTATCTTGAAGTTCTGAGACACAATTTGCGACGAAACATTTCAATGTTGATGAATGCAGGTTTAGCCATTGAAGAACTATTTTCTTAGGACGTCGTCCCAACCACATTGTTGAACCCATGTTTCATGGAGTAAAATTTTGCATCGAATCACAATTGGGGCTCAATATTCCGAGTAGATCGTAGATTTTTGCAACAACAGATAATATGGACCTCTTTATGGGAACGGTTATTTCGGGCAACTCGAATCGAAAGCAAAATATGTCCAGCTGTGGTTTCCAAGATATGCCTAGAGCTTTAGTGACGTCATCATCGCCAATTTTGATCGATATTTCAGCATCGTGATATGACGGCAACATTTCGGTACAGTTGCTATTCCATTTAGCCAATTCCAATCCCTGCAGTTTTAACATGTGGACTAATTCAGTTTTCTTTACTAACAATGTCTTTAAGTCATTAGCACCACTGAGAACATCATCTACATAGAGGTCTTTACGCAGAACTGTTGCGCCAAGGGGAAATGAGGATCCATAATTATCTGCAATGAAGAACAAACTACGAACTGCTAAAAATGGAGCAGACGATAGACCAGAAATGTCTACAGTAAGAGCAAACTTGTTCAAACGAAACGAAGACAATGTGGTGACTAGGTCTTGCTGAATCGTAGGGCCTACCATGAGTATATCATTTAATGAATGATTTGACGAAGTTCGAGCCGACGCATCAAAGACGACCCGAATTTTTGTTGTGGTACTTGGCGGTCTGAGAACACAATGATGTGGTATGATATAATTCGGACCATTCAACGAACGATTGTAGGCGACATGTGCCCCAATGACGAATATTCTTCCATGAACTGTACATACATGGACTCTAAGGTTGCATCACTCTCTAGGCGTCTCACGAGCGACAAAAAACGCCTTTGAGCCATTTCAAAAGAATCTCCTAACATTCCGGGCGATTTCTTAAATTGCAGACGGACTTGAATTCTGCCATTTTGAACGAAGCAGACGGTTTCTGCAATGTGCCGTTCACATTCTTTTTTTTCTTGCGAATATTTTGAAGGATATGTAGGTTACTCCTCTACTTCCCAGGATTGTTTTAAAATTGAGTCGAGATTTCGTGATGACGAATTAGTGGCAAGATTACATGTCGGCAACGATGATTGAGAGCACGATTGAAATGTACCACCCACTATCCAACCAAAAACAGTGTTTGTGAGACATGGCATACCATTTCCCAATGATATTCGGTCATCGAGCAATAAATTGAAAAAGACTTCTGTGCTAACAAGCAGGTCAACGTGCTGTGGCTTGTAAAATAGAGGGTCGGCCAGCTTTATGGACTGGGGAGTCTTCCAATGACAGGGTTTAATGTACTCACCCGGCTGTCGAGCAGATGTTGTTATTGTAACGGCAAAACTCGAAGACCATTGGATATTACTCACTCGAGATTTCAGTGTGGCATCAACAGACGACTTTATTTTCGTTCGTACTTCGCCAATGACAGAAACTTCTTGATTGTATGGCTGGAACTTTAACTGGAGCCAATTAGCAGTTTCTTCTGAAATGAAATTTAATTCGGAACACGAATCAAGTAGAGCTCTTACCAGATGAACTATTCCACAAGAATCTTTTAAGAGTGCCACCGCTATTGGAATGATTGCCCTTTTGAACGATCGAACCACTACCTAATGATACCGGATTTCCATGATTTTCCGATGATGGTGGAGGCTGATGTTGAAATTGATTTAATGGCGAAGGACTAGCTTGTTCAGGGCAGCAACGTATGATGACAAACTCTGCAACGAAATTTTGATGGGCATTTCGAAACTAAATGTCTTTTTCGAAGACAATTTATTCAGTGCCCATTACGCTTTACGAAATTAAAGCGTTCTAAAACGACGAGCGACGAAAATGATGAACGAGACGAAATTTTGTGCTTCGCGGAATTACAATATGAACAACTTGAGCTTGAGTTCACAAATGTGTGAGAAGACTGATTAAAATTTGATTTTGGTTTTCCATTCTTTAATTTTTCAGGTACTTCTACCTTTTTCCCATGGCTCTTCAAAAATTGACAACAATGACTCAAAATGCCATAGCATGTATCCCACGTAGGCAGCGATTTAAATTCCTGCTTTTCGTCATAATTTTCTTTGGTATCAGAGTCTAACTTTGATAATGTGATGTGAATTAAAAGTCCAATTAAAAGATCCATCTCTCACCCAAGAGACAAAAGCGAACCACGAATTGCAGACACAGTATCAAGGACATTTCTTAAAGAGGCATTGATATGCTCCACAAAGATAAGCACTTTGTTGTCGTAGCGCTTTTCTAACCTCTTTAGCGCCTTGGGATAATTTTCCTCTGTTTCCTGATATGGTTCCACCACTGCTAACGCTGGACCCAAAAGACAATTCAATAGATAGTTGAATTTGTCAACCCCAGTTATCGATGAATTCTCGTGGACTATATTGTTTGTAGTCCGCATACTTTCCTTCAAATCCAGGTAACTTCAACGAAGGCAAACGAGATGAATGTAAACCACCAACTATTGAAGAGTTGAGAAAACTGTGGTCCATCGACACAGAACCACGATTTTTATTCAGCAATGTCACTATTTTCGCTTTTGCCGCAATAAAAGTTTCCTCCAAATCACTTCTCGAATTATCGGTTGAGCAAAGTTTTTCAATTTGACCTTGAATATAACATATTTGTTTGAAATATGACTGTAAGATCTCAAGCCGACAGTCCAAGATGGTGGCATCAACTTTGTCACCATCTTGGACCACTTTTTGGATGTTCGTGATGTTTCGCTTCATTGTGAACCGTTGCTGTTTGAGCGACGCCAATTCCGAACCGCTAGCTGCAACATCCTCAGTAACTGCATCGACACCGTCTTTAGACATTTTCATGCAAGAGCCACACTCACCAAATAACAACAATTTATTTATTCCGTTGAGAAAAATGCGCGTAAGCTTTATCGGACGCTTCAAATTTTAAGATTTTCCGCTACGGCACGTATATATGTATGTGTATCGATCCACGTACGTATGTGCCACGATAGAACGACGCTCGTATTTCAATCTAAAAAGACTCTGTTAAAGAAATCACTGTCGTATAATTTATCCCACTAAAAATGCACTTATATAATGAGACACTATTCGTAGCAGCAGCAGCAAAGTGTCCCCAATTGTTGCTCGGAATTTCCTGTGGTGTGATGATCCAACGACGAAACGATGAAAGACTCCGTAGCTCCAGTTACAACTCGAAAATTAATAACTGCTCACGGTCGCCAAAATGTTTCACAGAACCTTTTTATTTTAAAATTTAAACCAATTAAATTTCCACTGAAAACGGTGTACAAAATTTTTTTGAACTTTACTGTTCCAATTCTTATAGACAACTAAACTTAGAGAAAATTTACAAGTCGCTGGGCCACCGAAATATGCAACAACAACAAAAACACGACAGTTACTCTAAATGCAAAATCTTAGGTACATATGTACATTAGGATGTTCCAAAATTTTGCAAATTTTGGAAACGTCAAAAAACAAACTCGGATTTCAGTTTTTGGGACTTTTTTGAGCTTAGAACCTATTTTTTCCAATTGTTTGGATTAAAAAAAACTGTCGCCGGAGCCAATTTTGATTTCATGACTGTTTCTGTTTTTTAAAATAATTTTTGGTTTGATGTCGATACAACGGCATTTTGTATCTTTCCCTCATCTTTAAAATTTATATCTTTAATGCGACATAATGCTTGTTCGGCAGGGTCGTTTATGACTTTAATATTTGATATCTCGTTTTTAGCTTTATTGTAAGTCTTGTCATTATCCCATACTGCCGGATTCAAATCTATGATTTGAATAAATTCCCGCGTTCTTGTACTGATGCAATCAGTAGGTTTTATGCTTTTTTCGATGTAGTTCATCTTTCGAATCGATATGTCATCAGTGCTCTTTTCAATATTCAAGATCGCTACCATTCTCCTCTTCTCGTGCAGACTAATTCTTTCGTCAAAAAATGAAAGGGCGCTTAAATGGAAGCCAATGTACCACAAGTGATCTTTAGTAAATGTTGTAAGAGCAGCAGGTTTTATGCTTTTTTCGATGTAGTTCATCTTTCGAATCGATATGTCATCAGTGCTCTTTTCAATATTCAAGATCGCTACCATTCTCCTCTTCTCGTGCAGACTAATTCTTTCGTCAAAAAATGAAAGGGCGCTTAAATGGAAGCCAATGTACCACAAGTGATCTTTAGTAAATGTTGTAAGAGCAGCTTCCGAAATGATGTAATAAATTTCATTAATTTTTTTAATATTATCAATAAAATTTATATCATTCAAAAGGCAATGATTAGCTGCGGTACAGTCATACCAATAAGGAATGTACACAAACACAATAAATAAACAAACATCACCTGAAAGATGCACCTTTTCTATACCAACAACATTGTCTTCCTTGCGATATAAATACGTTTTTAAAGCGTACACTGATTTTTGCAGCCAACGCGATCTTGACGTGCATCCTGGCGTTTTAATCTTTTTTCCAGAGTCTTCACCGAAGAAAACTAAAGCTAGGTTGAAAAGTTCTTCATAATCACTTGTTACTTGTTTGGCTTTCAACTGGTTTTGATGAAGAATATGTGACCTGCTCCACTAAAAGGGACCTCTGCGCCGAAAAATTTGATTCTTATAGGAAAAAAATGCCGCAAACCGCAAGTTTCTATGTCTTTTAGCTTTTTTACAAATCACCTGTAAACATGAACATAATTAATGAAAAGATTTAAAAATGTGATATAAACAGATAATATATATAATATTTGAAATAAAATCTACTATAAAATCTACTACTTTAGTGATTTCTTCCGGGTGTAGTGCGGCCGGATTAGTGCAGGGTTTGTTCTTCGATGCGTGAATTCGCATCACAACACCATGGCGATCGAAATGTGCGAGTAAACTCTTATACCTCTTCAGTCCACAAACGTGTAGAAATAGAAACATTTTGCGGCAGATGGGCAACTGATGAAAGTAAAAAGTACGTGACCTTTTGAGCTGTCTTGAGTTGAATTACGTCCATACTTGATTTTCGCCAATATATCTTTATAGGCATCATTAAAGTCGGCATGCCCTTTACTAGACTGAATTTGGCTTAGAATAACTAAATCTTGTTCATCTTTCTGTAATTCCAAAAAATTATTTCTTGCAAAAACAAGTCGTTCTTCCGGAATTACAGTAGTGCATCCATTCGAACAGCAAGGTTTTTCTAAAAACTGCGATAAAGTTTGCTCTTCCTCAATATCTTAAAGAGATAATTGCAGCGCTTCTGAAACTTCTGGCGATGAAAATGCATCCGACTTATCACTGACTATAGGTAAAAATTCTTCCAAACAATCGCTGAAGTATTGTTCTTCAACACTCTTAAATTCGTCTTCGAGACACATTTTCTTACGCTAGTTAAGATTTATTTTAACCTGAAATTAATTAAATAATAGATAAATTAAATAGATTCAATAGATTCAATTCTATCGGCTTAAATCCAAAACATTGATAATTTGATAAGGAATAAAACAGCTCTAGTAATTTTGAAAACAAAATTAGCAAAAACAGGTTTTTAACTGTTAGAAATATTTTTCATAGAGGCAACACTGCATAGTGAACATCGTACAAGGTACCACAGAGTCGAAATACATTGCCAGATGATCAGGTTGAAGGAAGAGTTGCATAACCATGCGCAAAACACTGAAAATCGAAGCGCTTTTTTTAAACGCGTTTTTCTCAATAACTTCTTTTCGGCGCAGAGGTCCCTTTTCGTGGAGCAAGTCACATATAGTGGTTTTGATATTAAAATCTTTTTGAATTTTTGAAGCTCTTATCAAAATATTGTTGGAAATTCTTTGTATCTATCACATTAATTAATGTATCATATTAATACCCACAACACAAGTATACAAAAAAGTACGAAAACAAAATACATGAGAGTTTGATAACTTAAACGAATATTGGGATGAAAAAAATAAAATCAGCTGTTCAAACGACTTTACCTCAGAAATAATTGTACCATGTAACAAACTTAACAGAGAGTTTTTTTAGTTAGTTTTGAAAATTCGATTTTTGTTTGAAAAATCATAGAAAACTCTATGTAGCGAATTTTTGGGTAGTGTACAAATGGATAGTACTATTCAGGAAAAATATCAACTAGTTCATTTGCGCCAGTATGTGCTAACTCGCTTAATACTGCAATTGGTACTGTTTGAGAAATAGTGAAAAAAGTATGAGATTACTTGTCCGAAAAAAGTGTTTGACTTTTTTTACATATTGTAGTCTTTTGACCACATTTATGCGTAGGATGTCTAACTTTAGATGGCAAATGTTTAAAAGCATTCCAGTCTTGAAACCACGTATTAAAAAAATTTCAAAATTACCAATCGAAACTTTTGCCAGTCTCGAAAATGATTTCAAAAAATAAATGGAATTTTTCGAACGCAAAGTTACATTCAACAGCATTCTCAATATATTATCCTTAAAAATTTAAAAAACTATACTCCTTTCTTAATAAAATTCAAAAATAGTAGCAAACGAAATCTCGAGTGAGTTTTTTTTTAGTTTACAAAAAATATTAAATTTTGAGAACCTATCACTACCAAACGGTTTGAGATAATTCAAATATTATTTAAGGCTGTTTTTTCAGAAGTGTTTTCTATAGGGTGGTGTTTTCAAACTTACGATCTGAATAAAACTAGACGAGTTGTTGACAAAAAGCTAAGAAAAGTTAGAGCAAAAATTTAAATTTTTTATTTTTCATTGTAAATGTCATTTGATTTTGTTTTTATCTCTTAGAGGATTTCTGCAAGCAAAGAATTTTTAAAATTGGCTCAAAGTTGTAGAAGTTACAGATCTTCAAAACATAAACAGCAACAAAGTGGTCCACTTTGACACCCTGTACCAAATTCTGCGTAACAACGGGGTATCTCCAAATGCTATATTCTAAATTCCTGACTCCTCTGATACAGGTATAAGTCTCTAGTACATTCTTATTCGATCCGACAAACACTTTTTTGCAATCGGATCCACTGCGCGTAGTGATTAATCTTTTGTAATCCGCATACTTTCATCAAATTGAGATTTCTTCAGCGAGGGCAGACGAGACTAATTTTAATCACTAACTATCGAACCGTGGAAAAACTGTGGTTTATTGAAAAAGAGCCACGATTCAGCAAAGTCATTGTTTTCGTTTTTACAATAGTGCAATATAGTAATTGCAAACACGCAGGCGCACGCACGCAAAATCACGGTCTAAAAGGACATGGGACTGTCCTTGGAGGTGGAAAGTTTCTGATAGCCATTCACTTGGGAGTGGCCAGAAATGATTCCTTCATTAGGCAGTCCAAGCAGCTCACTACTTTCATGCAGTATGTCCTGGGCAATGTGAGAAGGCGGAACGAATGAGCAACCTGAGTGGTAATTAAGGTGGACCTTGAAATGACATTTTTGCGATATTTTGGTAGATGAGGGCTCTATTCCGTGCCTTTTTGAAAAAAAATGACAATGCCGAAAAAAAAATAAAAAAAAAAAAACATTAGGGGTTGCGCACGAGCCGAGAAAAAGGTCCACTTTGCCAAAATTAGGGGGGAAATTGCCATAGGTCATCAGGGGTCACCCGTAGGGGGGAAGAATGTATGGCCGACCCCCATTAACTTTTTACCGCCAACATTTTCCCCCAAGACACCCACCCCCTATCTCCTCCCCTTAGGGGGGTCACCATACAAAAATGGAGGTTGCTCAGTATTTTCGAAAAACACCATAGGTCATCAGGGGTCACCCCTAGGGGGGCAAAATATATGACCGACCCCCATTAACTTTTCATCCCCAACATCTTTTCCGAACAAACTTACCCTCTATCTCCACTCCTTGAGGGACTCCCCATACAAAAATAAAAGAAGCTGTAATTGAGTAGTACTACTAAGCACTCTTAATATAATATAGTCAAATTAACATATTTTTGTTCGCTGATGGGTATTTCTTGCGGTAAGAATCGATAACATGTAGTAAATGCTGTTTCTCTTCTTCGCCTTGACACAGTATTCTATTATAATCTTGTATCATTTTTACTCCTCTTTCGGCAGTGTCGTTCACAACGCGCAAGTTATTTACAATTCTACGACCTTCTTGATAGTCTGCGCGAGATTTCCAGGTTGCTGGATTTGCAAGAATGAAATCTTGCGATATTCCAAATCGTACAAATAAATTTTTGGTATTATGAGAGACGAAGTTGCTCAAGTCTTTAGCCAAGAATTCCTCATTCACATCTTTGAATTTCACCTCGATTTTTTTAACGCTGGTGCTTTTGATTACGACGCGAGGAGCTGGGGGAACCGGGTCGTCTTCTTCATCTTCTTCACCTTCTTCGTCTTCTTCATCTTCTTCACCTTCTTCGTCTTCTTCATCTTCTTCACCTTTTTCGTCTTCTTCATCTTCTTCACCTTCGTCATTCTCATTTTCTAGCAATGCTTGGGCCATTTTGGCCTTCAACTCATTTGAAACCTTGTCATCGAAAAAGGCAAGGGCTATGTGCTCATCGGCCAGATACCATAGGTGACCGATAAATTTCTTTATCATTACCCGAGATAAATCCTGGTCAACGGACTTGTACTCGACGATGTCCTTCAAAAACTTCCAATCTTGATTCGGCGCCTCAGCTGCTCGAGAAGAACCAAACCATGCCTTGACGTAAAGTCGCACCACAAAAATACAAACGTGTCGAATACCATTCAATTCACATACAGATAAGTGAAAAGTTCTCCGAAACAAAAACATCTTGAGGCTGTAAATGGCTTTTGCCATCCATCGAGCATGGGAAACGGGTCCTGGAGGTCGGAAATGGTAATTCTCAAGTTTTTCACCCAGAAACAAAAGAATTAATTGTAGCATTTCTTTGTAGTCATCGCGAGGGTGTTTCTCCTTCAATTGATCTAAGCAAAACTTCTTTATGCCGGCTTGCATTGCCACAGGAATTTTTCTGACGACTTGATCGTCTATCAAGCCAGAATGGAATGGTTTAACCTTTACAGCGTCCCATTCCTGTTTGAAACGGTCAAAGCAAGGAACGCCTGGTGCACTGGTCTTTCCCATTTTTGTCTCAAAAACTTCCCTTAGCACCAGTTCGTATACGTGGTGTCTGGAAGGTAAATATAAGATTTCTCTCTCCAACAGCCGCTCAAGAGCAACTGCGGCTCCGGAGAATGGGCCACTGTTCGTTGATGTCGTGTCGAAAGAAAGTCCTTGTATTCGATGTGTCATATGCCAAGATGCCAACAGTTGATAAACGGCATGTGCTATTCTCCGGCCTTTTCCTTTCCCATCTTCTACTTTGGGAACTCCAAGAAGTTGTTCTTTTTCTCCGTACGAGACAATTACCGGTAGACGGTCCACCTTCTTTGTACCCACAAAATCCAAAAGCATTTTGCCATCCCAATGGACTACGAAGGATTTAGCTGCGACAAGCTGGAGATGAATGAAACGCGTTGAAGAATAAGAATTCTGAATGAGACCAAATAAATCTATGCGATCTTACTTGTGGATTGTCTTTCACATAACTCAGCATGTTCTCTCGATTTGACGTACGGTTTATTGTGTATTGTTGAGGATCGCGTCCAAATGCTTCTGCCGCCGCTATCATAATGCCGACCGCGTCTCGGTCAGTCACTTTGCACTTGTACAAAGCTGATAGGACTCGTTCAGTAAAACATTGTTTGTAACCTGTTCTGTCACCAACATTTGACGGGCCAGCTTCTGCCGGGAAGTTTTCGTCCTGTCTCCCATTATCATCGCTTGAATCACTGCTTGAAAATTTAACCACTGCAATTGAACGAATTTCATTTGAATATAAACATTGGACGAACACACAAAGCGCGAAATAGCTTACCGCCTTTAGCGAACCGATCTCTACTAGATTCCGTTGCACGTTTGCGTCGCAACTCTTCTTGTTCTTCGCGCTCAGCTTTTCTTTTCCTCGTTCGAGTATCAGTAGCGTCCACACCTCCCATAGTTCCTGGCCGGCCATCTTCTCTTTGCTTTAGCAGAAACTCAATGTCTTCTGTATTTGTCATTTTCTCAAGGGCGTTGGCGTGTGCGATGTCGAAAAGATTATCCAAGCTATCAGAAAACGTATTCTCTTTTTCTCTAGTGGACTCAGTCTTTCTGTGAGATGACTTTCTTAAAGCATCCCACTCATCGTGCAGCGCAGCTATTTTTCTTGTAACATCTCCTCTGGCTTTCGTCGGAATAGCTGCTTGGCGCCAAAAAATCATCACTGCGTCCGCGACTATAACCGCACTATTTTTCTTCGACATGTTTCGTTTGCGAATGTTGAAGAAATGCATTCTTAGCACTTGCTTCTTCGACGGTAATTTGTTCCCCGTAATATTCATGCTTGGATAACCAATCAAAAAAATATCGTCGCGCGATCTAAGTCGTGTTGTCATCTTAACTTTTAAAAAACGGGAGAAAAATCAATTTACTTTTCGCGGTCGTCGGCACTTGTTGAATGACAACAATCGATGAATGAACTACTATTTATAACTACTACGTATTTTGCAATATTTTACTGCCAGGTACTGATGAATGGGGGCATCTGCTAAGGGTGCCTATGTACCTGATTCAGCACGTGTGCGTTTCAAATTTTTCAAGACTTTCCAAACAATGACCACTCTTGAATATTGGTGGAATTTCTGTAAAAAAATCAAAAAAAATCAAAAAAATCTCGATATTGTGCAACTGTAAATACATAGATTTTCAGTATTTTTGTATGGGGAGTCCCTCAAGGAGTGGAGATAGAGGGTAAGTTTGTTCGGAAAAGATGTTGGGGATGAAAAGTTAATGGGGGTCGGTCATATATTTTGCCCCCCTAGGGGTGACCCCTGATGACCTATGGTGTTTTTCGAAAATACTGAGCAACCTCCATTTTTGTATGGTGACCCCCCTAAGGGGAGGAGATAGGGGGTGGGTGTCTTGGGGGAAAATGTTGGCGGTAAAAAGTTAATGGGGGTCGGCCATACATTCTTCCCCCCTACGGGTGACCCCTGATGACCTATGGCAATTTCCCCCCTAATTTTGGCAAAGTGGACCTTTTTCTCGGCTCGTGCGCAACCCCTAATGTTTTTTTTTTTAATTTTTTTTTTCGGCATTGTCATTTTTTTTCAAAAAGGCACGGAATAGAGCCCTCATCTACCAAAATATCGACACAAGGTCCACCCTAGTGGTAATGCGATACTTTGAAGGCGGATGAGCCAACACCCCTGGCCAACGGCTGATCAAAATTGAAGAAACCAAAATTCAGTTTCGACACACTGCATTCTGGTCAGCGTCTGATCTATAATGGGCGACTAAAACATAATCATCCTGGCAGTAGGTAAAATTTAACCACGGTGGGCTGGGGTTGCCTCCCGCCACCGTTATATTAGCAATGAAAATACACAAAGAAGATAATGAGCAAATAAACCCCCCATCTGTTGACGACCCTCGCAAACGTTATAAGGACCACGATTTAAGGATATTGTCGGAGCAGATCCCCTTCAATTTTATTTAGATTTGTATTTAAAGAAAATTATATAATTAAATTAAAATAACATAACATAAATTTACATCATCTAAATAATAACATCTAAATTTGTATCAAAACAATAACAATAACACTCAAAATTATATTTGAGTCTCAGTTGCTTTTTTATTTGCTTTGATATTTATTTTATGGCGATGAGAGACAACAACAACGAAATGAGACTATTTCTGCGTTAAATTGGTAGTTTTGCATGCATGTATGTACATACCTATCAATAACTGCCGTTCTCGCGTTTGTTGTGGTTCAGCAAGAAATCTAGTTTTGTCTTTATTGATGTGTGTTAATTGTGTATGCATGTTGTTCTTTACAGTATTGCAGCAAAAGAAAGAGCACTATTACACGATGCCATTTCGTGCGGCGATATTTTTCAGTTTTCTTTTAAAGTTTCTTCGTAATTCATCGAGCTATTACACGTTGAATTATCATAATATCTATGCTTGCATTTTTTTTGACATTCTTCTTTGTTATTGTCTTGTATTTGATTGAATTGTGTACTTCGGTGTTATTGATTTGTAAACACTGTGAATTTTTTTGGAACATTTATGTTAATTTAATTATTATTTTAATTTATTATTTTAATTATTTTTATATTATATTATATTTTTATGTTATATTATTTTAATTTAATTGAATTTTATTTCCAAACACAAACCTAACAAAACGAATGTAAGAACACACAAGTAACTAACAACACAACACACACAACCATGAATTGTCAAAATCAAGAGAAAAACGGAAAATGCACAAAGAGAAATGGAAAAAAATCCCTCGATACACAATACCATGGCACATCGTGCGATTTTTCCTCATTGCTTACTTCTCTACACCTACACCATAGAACGAAAAGTGCCAGAACGAATTATACCATCATGTAATAGACCTCTATGTAACAACAACAACAGTCCTGATGAATTCATTGACTTCAGTTTGGTATTTCAACTGTTGTTGTTACTTCTTTTGGATTAACTGTCGTTTGTTTTGATGTTAGTTAGTTGTCGATTGTAAACTGAACAATAAACTTCAAATTTTGTAATGTTTTAAGAAAACAAATTGAGTTCGTGTTTTTTCTTAAAACTATATAAGTTTCTGCGCAAACAGTTTGGCGACCGTGACAGGACGGACAATATATATAGCTGCGCTTTACTCGTGCAAGAAAAAGGCGAAAGTTTACTGTGCCTCCCTTAGAAAATATTTCGAAAAGAATCATACATTTTGATTGCTTTAGCAGAAACAAATATCTTAAATTGTCGGCATTTTCGTTCTGGTGGTTCAGTGGCACATTAGAATAAGATTTTGTTGGTTATTCAAAGAGTACCGCTTCAGGAAACATATTTGTCGGACAGTGTGCATAATACAATTTGGCGCATGAATGCTGCAAGTGTTTCTTTACAATTTTGGCAATATGGGCGGAGACAGTACTGATAATGTGCCAGAGGAAGCAAACGCAAGTGGCTCGGAGTTGCCCTTTCTTAAGCAACAGCGCACTTCCATGAAAAGAAACATCGTCAACATTCAAAAGAAGTTAGAAAAGGACGGCGCAAAGGTCGATGCTACGATTCTAGAGTGCCGGCTACAAATTCTGGAATCGTACTTTAAGCAAATATGTCACACGCAAGGACAAATAGAAGCATTGAGCGCATCCGACAACGCTAGAATTGATTTGGAGGAAACTTTCATAACTGCGAAGGCTACAATATTAAGCTTTTTGAATAAAACTCGTAGCTCATTTACAATGGATAACAGTTTTATGAATGTTTCTGGCTCTAGTGTCCCAAATCAATCTCGTTTGCCCACATTGAAACTTCCTCATTTCAACGGGAAGTATGCCGACTATAAGCGGTTCATTACCACCTTCAACAATTTGGTGCATGATGTTCCATCAATTACTTCAGTCGATAAATTCAATTATTTGCTTAATTGTCTCTCCGGTCCCGCATTAGCAGTTGTAGAGCCTTTTCAAATATCGTATGAAAATTACCCTAAAGCATTGAAAAGGTTACAAGAGAGGTACAACAACAAGGTGCTTATATTTTTGGAGCATATTACTACGTTGTTCAATGTTCCCAAAAGGAATAAAGGTGATAGTGTCTGATTGAGGAATATCATTGTTACAATTTCTACCGTTCGTGGATCATTGTTGTCTCTTGGTACAGAGATGGATGTCATGAACGCCATTTTGGTTCATAAGGTTTTATCTAAAGTGGATTCCGATACGAAGGAAAACTATGATCAGAAACAAGTTTTCAAATTGCTGCCATCATGGGATAACTGCTACGACGGTTTGAGCCACCGATGTCAATTTCTTGAGAGCCATGGAAGAAAACCAGAAGTTGCTGATAAGGCAAAGGGTAACTAACCCAAATCAAACTTCAATAGGCCTGCGCATACTTTTGTGAATTCAAGTTCAAATTGTGATTACTGCAATTAGACGGAGCATAACATTTCGGCATGTCCTTCATTTATTACGCTTTTGGTTTCTGAACGTTTTAATTTTGTAAAACGTAATGGGCTCTGCATTAACTGCCTGCGTAAAGGCCATATCGTTTCAAAGTGTCCATCTTAATGTCGATGCCGACTTTGTGACGGTGCTCATCATACGGTGCTTCATATTTTTAGTGGCTCTGCTCAAGCTGGTCCTTCAACATTAAACAGTACTCCAGTTCAGCCATTGGTGAACCACAACAACAACCCGGTTGCGTTAGTAGCTCGCTCATTCAAGAGAGCAATAATTCCAACAGCTGTTGTTCTTATTCGGGCATATTCTTTTGTCCTTAGAAGGCGGATGAGCCAAACATACGGGCCAACGGCGGATAGAAACTAAAAGAAGAAAATCCAGGTTCAACATATCGCATCCTGGTCAGCGTCTGATCCATAATGGCCGGCTGCAATCAAATATCCTGGCAGTAGGTAAAATGCAAAAACCCGGTGGGCTGGGTTTGCCTCCCGCCACCGTTCATAATGGCAGTGAAAATACAAAAACGAAACAGAAAACATAAACAACCCCTATTTGTTGACGACCCCCGCAAACGTTATAAGGACCACGATTTACGGATATGCACTTGGAATGTAAGAACTCTATATAGATCCGGTGCAAGTATCCAACTGGCAGATGTCCTCGAAAGTTATAAGGCTGACATTACCGCTATCCAGGAAATGCGATGGACAGGACATGGCTGCACAAGAAAAAGAAACTGCGATATATACTACAGTTGCCATGAAAAAAAAACATGAATTTGGTTGTGGATTTGTAGTTGGCAAAAGACTGCGACATCTAGTCTCTAGGTTCAATCCTGTGAGTGAACGAATAGCCACAATCCGCATAAAAGCGAAATATTTTTATATTTCCCTAATTTGTGTGCATGCCCCGACAGAAGAAAAAGATGATGATGCCAAAGACATATTCTATGAGCTCCTAGAGGAAACGTATGACCGCTGCCCTGGCCATGACATTAAGATTGTACTAGGAGATTTTAATGCCAAAGTATTGGCAAATTTCGGTCTTCATGCTGACAGTTCCGACAACGGTATGAGACTGATTGACTTTGCCGCGGCAAAAAACATGGTCATCAGTGGCACAAGATTCCAGCATAAAGACATCCACAAGGCTACTTGGGTATCCCCTGATCAAAGAACTAGGAACCAAATTGATCACGTGGTAATTGATGGAAGGCACTCATCCAGTGTAATGGACGTACGAGTGATCAGAGGAGCTAACATCGATTCTGATCACTACCTGGTAGCAGCAAAGGTTCGCACAAGATGAAGTCGAGCGAAAATCGTACGAAACCAGACGCAGAGGAAGCTGGACATCGGAAAGCTGCGATTACCAGAGGTAGCCACAGCCTACTCAAGGAAGCTCTCGCAACTTTTGGCACAGAACCCACCCCCTTCCGATGACGATCCTGATGCGCAGTGGAAACCCATTTCCGACTCTATAAAAACTGCCGCAACAACCGTACTTGGTTTCGAAAAACCGCTTCGCAATAAACCGTGGTACGATGAAGAGTGTCGCATAGCAAATGACGAACAGAACGCTGCACGTATGGTAATGCTTCAGTCAATTGCAACGCGAGCTGCAACTGAGCGGTATAGGGAGAAGAGAAAGGAGGTAAACCGTCTCTTTAGGCGTAAGAAACGGCAGTGGAGAAAACGCGAGAGTGAGAAAATTGAGACATACAGAAGGAAGAACGAAGCCCGAAAATTCTACCAAAAAGTTAAAAACGGAACTAATGGACATGGTTCAGGGCCCCCCTTCTGTAAAGACAAAGACGAAAATCTCGTCGCAGATGTGCAGAGCATGTTGGGAATATGGAGAGAGCATTTCTCCGCGCTACTAGTACCTGAGATATCCGATGACGATGGGACAATCGATCACAATATGGACGACGACGTCGATTGCCCCCCTCCTAACCAAGACGAGGTCAGAACAGCTATTGCCCGGCTTAAGAACAACAAAGCCGCAGGAGCCGATGGATTACCGGCGGAGCTGTTTAAGGCTGGCGGCGATGAGCTGATAAGGTGCATGCATCAGCTCATTAGCAAAATTTGGTTAGATGAATGCATGCCCGGCGATTGGAGTCTCAGTGTACTATGTCCCATATTTAAAAAAGGTGACCCGAGTATTTGTGCCAACTACCGTGGAATAAGCCTTTTATCCATAGCATATAAGGTTCTATCAAGTATAATGTGCGAAAGACTAAAACCAATTATCGCTGACCTGATTGGACCATACCAGTGTGGCTTTAGGCCTGGAAAATCGACAACTGACCAGATGTTCACGCTACGCCAAATCCTGGAGAAGACACACGAAAAACAAATCGATACCTATCATCTATTTATCGATTATAAAGCAGCCTTCGATAGTCCGATACGGGAGAAACTCTATGAAGCAATGTCTGAGCTTGGTATTCCTGCAAAACTCATACGCCTTTGAAGGATGACCTTGACGAACACCAAATCCGCAGTGAAAGTTGGTAAGGATCTTACCGAACCTTTCGAAACTAAGCGAGGCCTCAGGCAAGGCGACACCCTATCGTGCGATCTCTTTAACATCTTAATGGAGATTATTATGAGAAAAGCTGCAGTCAATAAGAATAAAACCATTAGCAGCAAAAGTCACATGCTGCTCGCGTATGCTGATGATATAGATATCATTGGGCGCACAATTAGAGAAGTTACTGCGGTTTTTTCGAGAATTGAGAAGGAGTCAGCAAAAGTGGGTCTGACGGTGAATGAGGACAAGACAAAATTAATGGTTTCAACGAACAGGGCCTCCACGCGATTAGACCAAAGCGTGAACGTTGATAACCGTTATAACTTCGAGGTAGTGGACGAATTTATATACCTCGGATCTGCCGTGAACAAAAACAACAACATCAGCCTTGAGATCAAACGGAGAATTGTGCTTGCGAATATATGTTATTTTGGGCTAAGCAAGCACTTTAGAGATAAAGCCCTCTCTCGAGTAACAAAAGTCCAGCTGTACCAGACTCTCATTCAACCTGTCTTGCTTTATGGCGCAGAATCCTGGGTCCTATCGCAAGCAGACGAAACATCTGTAGGAGTCTTCGAGAGAAAAATACTCCGAAAAATTTATGGTCCTATAGTGCACAACGGCGAGTATCGGCGACGCATGAATCATGAGCTGTATGAGCTTTATCCTGACATTGACATAGTTAAGCGGATCAAGATAACGCGATTGCGCTGGCTAGGCCATGTCAGTAGAATGGATGAAGATGAACCAGCGCGAAGGCTTTTCGAAACCGAATCCCTCCGCTGGAGGGATCAGGTTGACGAATCCCTGCGTACACTTGGTATTGCCAACTGGAGAGATAAAGCAAAGGATCGAACTGGTTGGCGAAATATGTTATCTTCGTTTTGTAATGTCCCTGACCCCCCGGGGTTGTCCGAGACCGGATAAGTAAGTAAGTAAGTTGTTCTTATTAAAGATAATTGTGGAACATTTCAGCCGGCCAGAGCTCTTCTCGATTCATGTTCAGAACTCAACTTCATTACAGAAGAAACAGCGAAGAGGCTCAAGCTTAAATTTCGACCATATTCCCAGGAGGTTTTTGGAATCGGTGAAGTCCGAACTAAGGTACAATTTTCCGTTGAAGCCACAATAAAATCCCGAATTAGCTCGTTCCAATGGTCTTCGTCTTCCGCAGTCACTAGGACCATTTCCACACAACAGCCTGGAAAGCATATCGTAACATCTCACTGGAAGATACCTCAGACAATTGAACTGGCCGATCCACTATTCTACAAGCCACAACATATCGACATTTTGCTCAGCACCGAAGTATTTTTCGAGTTGTTACTCAATGGTCGTATACCGCTTGGAAATGGTTTACCCTGCCTGACAAACACAGTTTTTGGTTGGATCGTCGGTGGTACATCGAACTCAGTTCCTACTAATTTGTCGTTGGCATGCAATCTCGCTATCGGTCCCTCTGAGACCGATTTAAACAAATCGTTGATGATGTTTTGGGTAATAGAAGAATATATCAAGCCCCCCTGAAGCATATTCCGAAGAAGAACAAGCATGCGAAAAACATTTTGTCGAAAATGTCTATTTTGACTCTGATGGTAGAATTCAAGTTAGTCTACCGTTTAGAAAATCTCCTGGATGCTTAGGAGACTCATTTGAAATGGCTCGTAAACGTTTTATGTCGCTCGAAAGGCGATTAGAACGCGACTCTACATTGAAAGGCATGTATACCGAATTCATGGAAGAATACTCAGCGCTTGGTCACATGTCACCCTACACTCTGCCAACAAGAGACTCAACGTATGTTATACCTCATCATTGCGTTCTCAAGCCTAAAAGTACAACTACCAAAATTCGAGTCGTATTTGATGCGTCCGCTAAAAGCTCGTCAAATCTTTCGTTGAACGATGTCCTGATGGTTGGCCCTACTATTCAACAAGATCTAATTACTACTTGGTTTTCGTTTCGCCTCATCATCACTGCTGATATCTCAAAAATGTATCGTCAGTTTCGCATTGATCAAAGAGACAGAAAGTATCAACTTATTCTGTGGAGAACCAGCAGTGATAAGAAGTTATAGGTATACCAATTAAATACTGTATCGTACGGTTTATCCGCCGCTCCATTTTTGGCGATTCGTTGTTTGTTTCTCATTGCAGGTAAATATGGCTCGACATTTCCTTGTGGCTCTAAAGTACTTCGACAAGACTTATACGTAGACGATGTTCTTTCGGGCGCCGACATCATAGAAACTTTAGCGCTGAAGAAAGATGAATTGGTACACATACTCCACTTGCATGGCCTAGAATTAGCTAAGTGGAATAGCAATAACGTTACAATCACTTCGGATCACGATGACGAGATCGTGAAAAAACATCGGAATCTGATATCACCAAAACTTTGGGTATGTCTTGCAAAACACCCCAAGATGTGTTCCTCTATCGTTTTGAATTGCCTGAGATCGAAAATCCTACGAAAAGATCTGTTCTCTCACTTGTGGCAAAAATCTACGATTTTTGATCCCCCAAATGGTCATCTCAAGGCATTGTGGTTTATCATACATTCACCAGGTAGAAGTACCTCGATATGTGTCTACATCCCCTGCCATATTTGGAGAAGTTCATGGCTTTGCTGATGCTTCTCAAAGAGCATTTGCTTGTTGTCTGTACTACCGTGTATTGAACCAAGGTACCTACAAATCAACATTGTTTATTGCCAAGTCTAAAGTCGCTCCAATTAAAGCAAGACGTGGCAAAAGATTGAACCGAGAATCTCAAAATTTTTATCATCAACATATTTTTGGACTGACTCGAGAATAGTTCTACAATGGCTTAAACTACATTCGTCCACATTAAACTGTTTCGTCGCGAATCGCATCTCGGAACTGCCAGAGAATGCTGGAGATGTTTATTCGAGCCATGTCCCTTCAAAAAGTAACCCAGTTGATATAGTGTCTCGTGGTTGCAGTGCTCAAAAGTTACCCAATACAATGTGGTTCAACGGTCCAGAGTATCTAACACATGCGCTGCAGATCGTTCTTTAAAACTCCCTGATATTCACCCACAGGAACTAGATATCGTATTCTGGAAAATCGTTGCTGACATTCAGAATTCAACATATGCTGCCGAAATCACCGCATTGTCCAACGGCAACTCTGCTCAACCATCATTGCAGAACCTCATTCCGTCCTCCAAGATATGAATATGAGTATCGGCTCTGTTAAAATAATACGTGTTGGTGGGCGTTTCTCTAGCGCCCCTATACCCTACGATGCTCGTTTTCCTGCATTGTTGCCCAAATGCTATCGTTTCGTCAATCTATTCATTGAACATTTACATCGTACACATCTGCATGCAGGTTCAAAGATATTATTGTGAATACTTCGTCAGGAAGTCTGGATTGTAAATGCAAGTGCTTCCATTACAAGCCAACATTAATGGAGCAATTTATGGGTAATTTGCCAGCTGACTGTCTTCGAGCTCAACGAAGCTGGTGTCGATTTCTGTGACCCATTTCTGACGTCATACCGTATTCGTGGAAAGGCCCCATATATCACTTATATTGCTGTTTTCGTGTGCTTCGGCTCAAAGGCAACGCACTTAGAACTCGTTTCCGATCTGTCCGCAAACAATTTCATTCTGTGTCTCAAACGGTTTGTAGGTAGGCGTGGAATACCTCAACGTTTGTACTGCGACAACGCTACGAACTTTGTTGGAGCTCATAACAAGTTTAAATAACTCAAAGAATCGTTGTTTCGCAACGACGTGGTTCAAGAAACGAAATCAGTATGCTCTCAAATGGGGTTTGAGTTTTGTTTTATACCCCGCGGGCCCACATTTCGGAGGTTTGTGGGGCGCAGCCGTTAAATCTACAACAAATCTACTGGTCACAAACATCGGGCAATGATATCTCACTTTTGAAGAGTTGCAGGCATTAATTGTTGAAATAGAGGCTATATTGAACTCTCGGCCAATTGCGTCCTTTTCTGAAGATCCAAATGACGGCGAAGCATTGATTCGTGGTCATCTGTTGATAGGGTCTTCATTGGTTGCTGTTCCGGATGAGTATTTCGACATCTCCAAACAATTAGCATTGACTCGGTGGCAACGTATTTCATGTTTGAAGCAACAATTTTGGCAAATATGGTCTCGAGACTATCTATTGTCTCTCCAACAACGGTCAAAGTGGTTCAACGTCCAAGCTAACATCAAGGTTGGTCAGCTCGTCATTATACATGAAGATAACGCACCTCCTCGACATTGGCTCTTAGCCCGAATCTCAAAAACTATAGACGTTTCTGATGGAAAGGTTCGAGTGGTTGAATTAAAATCCAAAAATGGTTACTGCTGGCGTCCTATACAAAAAGTGGCTCCATTACCTTCGCAAGAAGATACTTGAAATAATTATTTCAACGGGTGCAGAGTGTCGGAGCAGATCGCCCTTCGATTTTATTTAGATTTGTATTTAAAGAAAATTATATTATTAAATTAAAGGAATATAGTTTTGGGTCACCCTAATAACATCTAAATTTGTATCAAATCAATAACAATAACACTCAAAATTATATTTGAGTCTCAGTTGCTTTGTTATTTAATCTGATATTTTTTTTTATGGCGATGACAGACAACAACAACGAAATGAGACTATTTCTTCGTTAAATTGGTAGTTTTGTATGTATGTATGTATGTACATTAGAGTGGAAGGTTATTTTCAACTTTTGATTTTCCCGAAATATCGGGCGGTTTCTTTTGAGGGTTGGTCTAAAACTTATTCTCTGTAAATTTGAGCCAAATCAGAAAACTGAACCGTGACGCATAGAGGTCAAAGTTCAAATTTTTGATATTTCTTAAATTTTTGCTAAGTAGCTTAAAATTTACGAAAATATGAAAGAAATTCATCAGCATTTAATAGATTATTGTACTACATCCTATAGGCTACACATGCCGCAGATTTGAGCTAAATCTGAAAACTCTAAGCTGTGACGCATAGAGGTCAAAATTCAAATTTTTGATATTTTTTAAATTTTCTCGGTAAGTTGCCTAAAATTTAAGATAATACGAAAGAAATTGATCAACATTTAATAGATTATTGTACTACATCATATAGGCTACATATGCCGTAAATTTGAGCACAAATCCGAAAACTCTAAGCTGTGACGCATAGAGTTCCAAGTTCAAATTTTCGATATTTCTTAAATTTTCTGGGTAAGTTGCTTACAATTTAAGAAACGGTGAAGAAAGCGGTGTAAACATGATTTATCCCATACGCAGTGAAAAATGCATTAAGATCATTTGCCCGAAACTGACTGCCATTGTCACTGGCAATCGTCTCAGGTACACCGTACACATGGAATATGTACTTTTGAAGGAACTCTTGTACCGCTGTTGATGTGAATTTCTTAAGAGGGCACAGCCAATGGAACTTTGTCGCCCTAACTGATCAATATAAAGGCGCTGGAACGGCCGCTCCCAAACAACGTGGTTGCCCATGGGGGGTTTTAAAACCATATTGGTTGATTTATTTGTTTTGCAGACTTCACAATTTCTTACATAATCTCTAACATCGCGATCCATTCCAGGCCAAAAGAAACTTCGTTTGATCAAATCCAGAGTTTTTCCAATACCTCCATGTGCGGTGACTGGTGTATCATGGGCACGCTTAATAGTTTCCCTTCTTAATCCTTGCGGTATCCAAAGCTTCCACGCTTCGTTCTCCTGTTCTTCGTCCCCGGAATAGTGTTGGATCCTATTGTATACATATTTGTCTACTATTTTCAGGTCTGGATACTTAGCGTTATTTCCACATACCAGATCTTTCAACTCTTGGTAGTCGTTGTCTTCGAAATGAGGGAAGCCAAATCGATTACAGGTTCAGCCAGGTCCAAAGTACAGATCTCGTTTTCGGGTATTCTTGACAACGCATCAGGAACTATGTGGTTTTCCCCCTTTCTGTGGCTAATCGTAAACTTGTAGGGTTGTAGCTTGAAAACCCATCTAGCAAGTCTCCCGCTTAGATCGGGCTGCCGCATCAGCCACAGAAGACTTGAATGGTCCGTTACTACCTCGAACTCTTGGAGCTCAAGGTAACACCTAAACTTCTTTATAGCCCCCAGTGCGGGCAAGCATTCACGCCGGTGACGCTATAATTGCGTTGGGCCGTATTAAGTTTACGGCTCATGTATGCAATTGGTTTCTCATTGCCCTCGTCGTCCAATTGTACCAACACGGCGCCAATGCCAAAATCGCTGGCGTCACAGTGGAGGTAGAATTTCTTTTCGAAGTCCGGGTTAGTCAATATCGGTGCTGAAGTGAGTAGATGTTTTATTCTCTCAAACGCAGTCTGAACATCGTCAGTCCAGTTAAATTTCCTTTTGGTTGATACCACCTCAGTAATGGGAGAAGTCTCAGTTAAAAAGTCTTTAATGAACCGTCTGTACCAACCGGTTACGCCTAGGAAACCTCGAACTTGGTTTAAATTTTTTGGTACAGGCCAGTTCGTAATAGCGGTTATCTTATCTGGATCTGTCCTAATTCCTCCGTTTCCAATGACGTATCCACGATAATTCACTCTTGTGAAACAAAAGTGGCTTTTCGAAATATTCAGCGTCAAATTAGCCTTTCGAAATTGGGTCGAAATTCTCACGAGGACTTCGAGATGTGCAGCAAAGTTCTCGGAAGGTCGGGTGGAATTATCTCATCCATTAATCTGCACATTGGTTGGGGGCATTGCAAAGCCCGAAAGGCATTACAACAAACTGGTACAATGGCCTCCCAGGTACCGTAAATGCAGTTAGTGGCTTCGACTTTTCATCCAAACTGACTTGCCAAAAAGCATCTTTCAAATTCAACTTCGAAATCACATTAGCCTTTGGGAGACGTAAGGATTTGGGAGATAAAGGATAAGCATTCTTTTTCGTCACTGAGTTTAATCTTCTTGCATCTATGCATAGGCTCACCTTATTAGGCTTGACTACCAGCATCATTGGGGAACTCCACCCTGATGTCGCTGGCTCCATCCGTAATCACAATTCCAACATGCGGTCGATCTCCCCATACATCAACTTTCTACAGCAGGTGAAACCGGGTAGAATCTTTGCTTGACGGGTGTAGCATCACCGACATCTAGACTGTGGGTAACGAGATCTGTTCTTCCCAAACCATGAACTTCAAAGTTTGGACACAGGTTTATGACAGTATCCAACTGTTGTCGCTGTTGATCAGAAAGAGGATATAACTCCCCGATTGCTCAAGTTTTTGCACTGTTTCGCAATGCTGATCCAAGGTAGACAAATTCAAAATGTTTGTAGCGACAAAACCATCTACTGAGGCTAGAACATTTGGTATCAGATCGAATTGTTTCCAGAAATCAATGCCGAGTATAAGGCATTGCGTTATCGATGGAATTACAAACAACTTAAGGGATCTGTTTCGACCCTTGAATGAAATAATAGTGTCTATCTACCCCAAAAGTCGTTGAACATTGCCGTCAGATGTTCTAACGCAAGATTTGCACTTGAAAAAGTTTGGATTCCTCGAAAAGTCATGCAAAGCTAAATCTGCACCGATGCAGCTGACATTTGCCCCTGTATCGAAAAGACCACACTCTTGGAACTCCAAGAATGGCACTTTTGCATAGTATCTCATATCGCTACGATTAGAAATAATGGTAGATATCAGAAGTTTGTAACAAAGCCTTCTCATCTTATCAAATTTACGAAGTCTAAGTGGGACTGTCCTTGGAGGTGGAAAGTTTCTGATAGCCATTCACTTGGGAGTGGCCAGAAATGATTCCTTCATTGGGCAGTCCAAGCAGCTCACTACTTCCAGGCAGTATGTCCTGGGCAATGGCTTATCGGAAATCTCCGTTAGCTAGCTAAAGTGAGAAGGCGAAACGAATGAGCAACCTGAGTGGTAATGCGATCACTGATACGTCTCAGGATTATTAGGTGACCCTGTCACTGAAGCTCTTCGAAGTAGTGGACATATTCTTCTGTACTTTGAAGGCGGATGAGCCAACACCCCTGGCCAACGGCGGATCAAAATTGAAGAAACCAGAATCCAGTTTCGACACACTGAATTCTGGTTAGCGTCTGTTCTATAATGGGCAGCTGAAACAAAATCATCCTGGGTTTGCCTCCCGCCACCGCTATATCGGCAATGAAAATACACAGAACATATGATGAACAAAGAAACCCCCCAACTGTTGACGACCCTCGCAAACGTTATAAGGACCATGATTTAAGGATATGTACCTGGAATTTTCGAACGTTATACAGGACTGGTGCCACTTTCCAACTGGCGGATGTCCTCGGAAAATATAAAGCTGACATCACAGGGATCGAGGAAATGCGATGGACAGGATATGGTTGCACCAGAAAGAAAAACTTCGATATTTACTACAGCTGCTATGAGCGTAAGCACGACTTTGGGTGCGGATTTATAGTAGGCAAGAGACTGCGACACCTAGTTTCAAGGTTCAACCCAGTGAGTGACCGCATTGCCACAATTCGCATCAAAGCGAAATATTTCAACATCTCGTTAATTTGTGTGCACGCACCGACAGAGGATAAAGATGGTGAGGTCAAAGAAACATTTTATGAGCGCCTGGAGGAAGTATATGAACGCTGCCCTGACCACGACATTAAGATTATTCTAGGCGATTTTAATGCCAAATTAGGAAAGTAAAGTGTCTTTCGACCAACCATCGGTAATCACAGTCTCCATGATACCACCTCCGATAATGGAGTAAGACTGATAGAAAAAGAAAAGCGACCTGGATATCTCCTGATCAACGGACGAAGAATCAGATTGATCACTTGGTAATAGATGGCAGGCACTCTTCTAGGGTAATGGATGTGCGTGTGATTCGAGGTGCCAATCTCGACTCGGATCATTACCTGGTGGCTGCGAAAGTTCGCACGATATTGAGCAGGGTGAAAAACGTACGAAGCCGGACACGGGAAAAGCTGGATATTGACAAGCTACGAATACCGGAGATATCAATGTCCTATCGACAGAAACTCTCTCTCCTGCGAGAGAACAATGCCCCCCCCCCCCTCCCGAAGACCCAGATGCGCAGTGGAAGCACATCTCCCACTCTTTGGAAACCGCTGCAATGACTGAACTTGGCTATCAAAAACCGCAGAAGGATAAGCCATGGTACGACAAAGAATGTCGCATTGTAACTGATGAAAAAGACGCTGCACGTATGGCAACGAAACAGTCAGTTACATCGCGTGCTGCGAGTGAGCGGTACAAGAAGCTGAGAAGGGAGGAAAACCAACTATTTAGGTGAATAAAATGGCAGTGGGAGCAGAGAGAGAGCGAAAGAACCGAAATGTGCAGGATGAATGGTGAATCGCGAAAGTTTTTCCAGAGGGTAAGAAGATCGACCAACGGGCCTAATAATGGGCTGCCCTCCTGCAAGGACGAGATTGGGAATCTGGTGACTGAGAAGTAGTGTGTGCTCAAAATGTGGAGAGACCACTTTTCAGCACTACTCCAATCAGGTTCTTCCACTGAAGATCAGGAGGTAATGATAGTGGAAGATGGTATAGATTGGTGTAGATTGTATTGTAGAAAATACCCACGAAAACAAATCGATACATACCACCTGCTTTCGATAGCCCCATACGGGGAAAACTGTACGAAACTATGTCTGAACTTGGGATTCCAGCAAACCCCAAACCAGCAGCGAAAGTGGGGAAAGACCTCAATGAACCATTCTGGACCAAGCGACGACTGAGACAAGGCGACACACTGTCGTGCAATCTCTTCACCATCTTAATGGAGATACTAATGCCAAAAGCTGCAATAAATACGATCAAGACCATTAACACGAAAACCCATATGTTATTGGCGTATGCTGACGACATAGACATCATTGGGCGAAATTTGCGAGAGGTTACTGCAGTATTTTCAAGAATCGAAAAGGAATCAGCGAAGGTGGGTCTTTCTGTTAATGAGGGCAAGACAAAATGGATGGTGTCAACGACTAGAGAAACCTCACGACTTGGTCCGCATTTGAACGTTGACAACCGATTTAATTTTGAAGTGGTAGATGAATTTGTCTACCTTGGATCCGCCGTGAACAAGGACAACAACGTCAGCCTGGAGATAGCTTAAAGAGAGTCATTTAGCATGTCTTGACATATGGCTCCGAAACTTTGGTCCTATCGCAAGTGGATGAAAAACACCTGGGTGTATACGAGAGAAAAATTCTACGTAAAATATATGGTCCTGTTATAGAAAACGGGGAGCACCGACGTCGCTGGAACCCAGAGCCTTATAATCTATATTCTGACGTGGACATAGCTAGGCGAATCTAATTAGGTCAATTGCGTTGGCAAGACCATGTTATCAGAATTGATGAAGATGAGCCAACGCGAAAGGTTTTCGACAACGTACCCGACGGAAGCAGGAAAAGAGGACGACCAAGACTCCGCTGGAAAGACCAGGCAGTAGAATCCCTCCGTATCCTTGGTGTTACCAATTGCCGAGAAAAGGCGAAGGATGGAGCCAGTTGGAAGAATATAACTTGTTTGTTTAATTAATATGTGTAAGACGTCTGACCTCATGAGGTTGTATAATAGTCAAAAAAAGTAAGTAACAGGAAAGATAAATTTACAAATTCTCCAGTTGAACAAGCAAACTTATTTGCCGATTTCTTCAAATCCAACTTTGATTTTGGGGTACCAAGTATTGCTTCAAATTTTTTGGATGGTGTTAACTCAATCACAAATTTATCTTTCTTTCAGTTTGATGAATCTGATATACTCGCTGCATTATCTGATCTCAAGGATTCACCTAAACCTGATATAGATGGGCTTCCTACGTTGTTTCTTAGGAAATGTAGTGTATCTATTTGCGGTCCGCTAAAATTGATTTTTAATAATTTCCTTAAAGCTGGTACGTTCTTAAACCAATGGAAAGTTTCCACTATAATGCCTATTCATAAATCAGGATCAGAAAATGGCATTAGCAATTATAGACCGATATCTAAATTATGTAACGTATCGAAACTCTTGGAACATTTAGTTTATGATAAAATTTATCATTCTATTTTCCAATTTTTATCTGAATAGCAGCACGGTTTCATAAAACATCGTCCAACAATTACTAACCTATTAGTCTTTACTAATATCTGTATCAAGTCTTTTGAGTCAGGATTTCAAGTTGATACACTCTATTTTGACTTTTGTAAAGCCTTTGATAAGGTATCGCACAGTTTACTTTTAATGAAATTGGCTAAAATTGGATTTCATTCGTGTCTTTTACAGTAGTTTGAATCGTATTTAAGTAATAGAGTGTATCGTGTGTGTGTTGATAATGTTTACTCTAGTCTTTTAGGACCTCTTCTTTATATATTATTTGTTAATGATATTGAATCATGTTTCAAACATTCTAAATTTCTCATGTATGCTGACGATTTAAAACTTTTTACTAAAATTTCTTGTCTTCAAGACTCTATTTTACTTCAGGAAGACATCAATCGATTAGTCATTTGGAGTGAATGTAATCACTTAAAATTAAATACTGCTAAATGCTTCCATCTTCCTTTTGCAAGGCGTATAAATTTAGTTAACTCCATCTATTTCATTGGGGCTTATTTAATACCTAAAGTTAGTAAAATGTTAGATTTGGGCATTGTTTTCGATCCAAAACTGGTATTTAACTTGCATGTGGATTATATAATGCCTAAAGCTTACTCCACCCTTGCTTTTGTGAAAAGAAATAGTAAAGACTTTCGGAACCCTTACACACGAAAATTACTATACACCGCTTTTGTTAGATCTAAGTTAGATTATGGTGCCATTATTTGGAATCCCTACCATAATGTACGCATTAATCGTATTGAGTCATTGCAAAAGAAATTTATTAAATTTGCATTGTTTGAAGTAAATTTCCATAGTCCAATTCCATCTTATGAAGCTAGATGCAGATTAATTCACTTGGAAACCCTATCTAGTCACAGATCCAAGTGTTCTGTATTGTTTTTATACAAATTAATTTGTGGATTTGTAGATTGTCCTCCGCTTCTTAGCTGCATAAATAGTAATACTCCCTTACGGTGTCTTAGAAATAATGAATTTTTTAATATATCTGTTCATAGAAATAATTACTCTTCTTTTGAGCCTATATTGAGGTGTCTTAAGGAATATAATACTATTAATATGAATTGTTCAATTGATTTTTCGTTTTCACTTAATAAATTTAAAAATATTTTGGATTTATATTACTTTTAGTTAAGCTAGTCTGTAAGGATTGTAATCCATAGACATAAATAAATAAATAAATAAATATAAAGAGAGTGTATACACCGAAAACATTAGGTAAAAGGATATACTATGTTTAGATAAATGTGTGTACCAACAAAAGGATGCGTAACAGGGTCTATTTTCTCACCTCACTTAATTTGGAAAAATGTTTACCAAACTTGCCTCTTGGCATTTTAATTTACTTGAATTACGGGTCCTTTCTTAGAACTCCTCTTAGTACAGGGTGGAGCGCGTACATTTTCTTATTTGGGAATGAAATAAAAAAATTATGAACCTTAGAAAAACTTATTTTATATTTTAATTATATTGAACAGTAAGGGAATTTGTAAATTACATGGTTTTAAATAGTGTATCTGGCAAATGTCGAACTTCGCTATCCACACACTGCTGTACACGTTTTCTGAAGTTTTCATGAACTCTAAGGGCCAATGATGCCTACTCGTGATATGGAGCACCACACAGGGTGTACACATGACACATTCCCTGCTGTTCTCAATGAAGTTAAATAAATAAATGGTTTCCCATTACATCCCATGAAGGGACTGGGGAGAACTTCTCACAATCACTGAGCTGTGCGCTTTCCAGTTTTCACTCACTGATTGGGACCTACAGTTATACACCGATTCCGAACGGTAATTTGAGAAGCTTTTTCATGGCTAAATACTCGATAGTGTCGCCGTCACTATGCGAGGTGACCGCCGCCGAAAGAAAATTTGAAGGTGGTCAGAGCCGGGTTCGAACCCAGGATCTCATGTACAAGAGCCGCGCACACTAACCATTGCACCACCGACGGCCAATGAAGTTACCCAATTTATAATTGATTGCCGTCCAGGAACACTTCCGCGTGGGGGAACAGCGAATCGTAAACGAAAAGCACGCTGCACTGCAATGATCGAGTGTGCATTTGAAAAATACTCTTCAACACAAAATGACTTTTCCTCACGTGTCCAATGCCTGATGGCAACTGAAAGGCAGACGAATAAAAGTCTCCCTTCGGCCACTATAAGCCCCGCACACTCTCCACTCTCATCGACCAACAGTGCCGCCACAGCCTGTAGTGCAAAAAAGCAAACTACCGCGCTCCACCCTATATGTCTTCTTTTTGTATTTTGTTTGACATTTTGGACGATGCGCCGAAGCTTGATTTCTATTCTGTGTATTTTCTTTTAAATGTGTGACGGAAGAAAACAATCGAATTGTTGTATGAATTTTAATACGGTTGTAAAAACATGAAGAGCTGCAACTTACCGAGGTGCATTCCATTGGTAACATTGCCTATCACGAACGTAAAGATAACAATCATTTACGCTGACAGAATTTTTTGGTCCAGATATGTGTGATACAGTAATAACGAATAATTTCACAATATTTAACTATGTTTAATTTTGAAGATATTTTTTCGTGTCAGAGACCTCTCGACTTGCACGCACTATACGAAATTCAAATTTCCTACATGAACATATCGTGCACACGTGCGGCACAAAAAAAAGCATGGCCCATACCCACCTCCACCAGGATGTGACACAGTTTATTGAATTACGACTCCAATATCTGTAGATGGCATTCCACAATGGTGGGCTCAACTTCGTTGCCATCTTCTTCAACTTTGTTATGCATGTTAGGATGTATCACTTCATATTACTCCTTTGTTTTGCTTAGCGACGTCAGTCCTCAACCACTGGCGGCAGCAACCTCAGTCACTGCATCCACTTAATCTTTAGAATTTGCACTGGAGAGAAACACTCATGGTTATTTAAAAATCACCTATTACAGACCTATTACAGACCTGTTACGGTTACCGAAATGTTCGCTCGGCAAAACATTAATTTTCAAATAAATACAGAAATTAGTTTTTTAAACGAAGACAAAACAGTCAAAATAACTGGTTCCAAAATATAAGCAATTAACGAGGGTGAGGTGATGTGACAAAATGTGGACCTTTCTGCGGAAATGACCATATATGATTCGATCTACGTTTATTTTTTAGAAGAATATTTAATGACTTCGACAGCGCTGTGGTTATTACTCATTTTTTTTCGACGCCGTAAACACGATCAGCTCTTCAATTCACATCTTTTGAGACCCTTTGCAGTATACCCTACTGCTCATGCGTCAACTATAACATCGTTGTGTATGTTCCAGCGTATGTATCACTTTTAACATGTTTAGCCATTATTTATTTGTTGGTTCGTTTCAAAAAACGTAGCTGCTAGTCATTTTACACAATCCGAGAATTATACTTTTTATTATACTTTTGGTTGTGTTATTTCGTTACAAAACGATACAGGTTTTTTGAGCATTTATTAACGATCCCATAGGGCACTTAAATACATCAGCGGCATTCCCACCTTGTGATACTAGCCATCCCAATCTGTAAGAGAGTAAAGGAAATATAAACATATATATAAGTATCTAAGTAAATAATGGTTAAATCAAGTGACTACAATACTCGTGCTCAATAGGCAGGGCCGAAAAGTAAAAGTTGAAGATACAGGATTAGGTTAGAAAAAAAATCATTCTATGGTTCAAGTAAAATAAACACAATATTTCAAAAACAGCAATTAACCCCTTCACGTTCCGCAACGCACATGAAGCAAAAACGATATGCAATTTCACATTTTGGAAAATTGTAATATAATTGGGTTACAAGTTTAGTTGTCTTTGATCCGAGTTATTTTTAAAGTTGTAATTTCCTTCAAGGCTAAGAGATCATGTTTTCTCAGGTTAGTGAAAAAATTTAAATGCCGCGGGTGGGATTCGAACTCACATTCGCTGGACGATCGTTTCGTTGTATATGAAGCATCATCTTCATCAACGTCTAGCCCGTTAAACCACTGCGGTGTGTATTCACACTTGTCACTAACCAAAGTTTTTTCGGCAATTACCTCATCTATAAAACTTATTTATTTATTCTAAATTTTCAAAATTCTGTTGATGCAGACTTAACGAGCAAACATCGCAAAAAATGCACGCTTTCTACTTTAAAGTAAACTGCATTTATTGCACACTTACATACCAACATGTTATATTTTGAAAATGGAACCGAATTATATTAACATTGCGGGACATTGTGTTCATTCAAATTCCAAGGGCTATGGAACGTTACCTGCAAAAATGCGTCAATTGGACTAATTGGGATTTCAAGGGGCATATCTAGTCTACCAAATCCAGTATGTAGAATTTGGCGGAAACTTTTGTGAAAAAAATTTCTAGTATGAAAACTTTTTCAAAAATTGTTTTGTTTTTGCTATGGTCAAAATTCCAAGGGCTATGGAACGTTACCTGCAAAAAATGAGTCAATTCGACTGATTGGGATTTCAAGGGGCATATCTAGTCTACCAAATCCAGTATGTAGAATTTGGCGGAAACTTTTGTGAAAAAAATTTCCAGTATGAAAACTTTTTCAAAAATTGTTTTGTTTTTGCTATGGTCAAAATTCCAAGGGCTATGGACCGTTACCTGCAAAAATGCGCCAATTGGACTGATTGGGATTTCAACGGGCATGTCTACTCTACCTAATTCAGTATCTAGAATTTGGCGGAAACTTTTGAGAAAAAAATTTCCAGTGTGAAAACTTTTTCAAAAATTGCCTTTTTTTTGGTATGGTCAAAATTCCAAGGGCTATGGAACGTTACCTGAAAAAATGCGTCAATTGGACTAATCCAGTATCTAAAATTTGGCGTAAACTTTTGTGAAAAAAGTTTCTAGTATGAAAACTTTTTCAAAAATTGTTTTGTTTTTGCTATGGTCAAAATTCCAAGGGCTATGGAACGTTACCTGCAAAAAATGAGTCAATTCGACTGATTGGGATTTCAAGGGGCATATCTAGTCTACCAAATCCAGTATGTAGAATTTGGCGGAAACTTTTGTGAAAAAAATTTCCAGTATGAAAACTTTTTCAAAAATTGTTTTGTTTTTGCTATGGTCAAAATTCCAAGGGCTATGGACCGTTACCTGCAAAAATGCGCCAATTGGACTGATTGGGATTTCAAGGGGCATATCTAGTCTACCTAATCCAGTATCTAGAATTTGCCGGAAACTTTAGAGAAAAAACTTTCCAGTGTGAAAACTTTTTCAAAAATTGAATTTTTTTGGAATGTCAAAATTCCAAGGGCTATGGAACGTTACCTGCAAAAAATGCGTCAATTGGACTGATTGGGATTTCAAGGGGCATGTCTACTCTACCTAATCCAGTATCTAGAATTTGGCGGGAACTTTTGTGAAAATAATTTCCAGTATCAAAACTTTTTCAAAAATTGTTTTCTCTTTTGCTATGGTCAAAATTCCGAGGGCTATGGAACGTTACCTGCAAAAAATGCGTCAATTGGACTGGTTGGGATTTCAAGGGGCATGTCTACTCTACCTAATTCAGTATCTAGAATTTGGCGGAAACTTTTGAGAAAAAAATTTCCAGTGTGAAAACTTTTTCAAAAATTGCCTTTTTTTTGGTATGGTCAAAATTCCAAGGGCTATGGAACGTTACCTGCAAAAATGCGTCAATTGGACTAATCCAGTATCTAAAATTTGGCGGAAACTTTTGTGAAAAAAGTTTCTAGTATGAAAACTTTTTCAAAAATTGTTTTGTTTTTGCTATGGTCAAAATTCCAAGGGCTATGGAACGTTACCTGCAAAAAATGAGTCAATTCGACTGATTGGGATTTCAAGGGGCATGTCTACTCTACCTAATCCAGTATCTAGAATTTGGCGGAAACTTTTGTGAAAACAATTTCTAGTATTAAAACTTTTTCAAAAATTGTTTTGTTTTTGCTATGGTCAAAATTCCAAGGGCTATGGTACGTTACCTGCAAAAAATGCGTCAAATGGACTGATTGGGATTTCAAGGGGCATGCCTACTCTACCTAATCCAGTATCTGGAATTTGGCGGAAACTTTTGTGAAACTAATTTGAAGGTATGAAATCTTTTTCAAAATTTATTTTTTTTTGCTATGGTCAAAATTCCAAGGGCTATGGAACGTTACCTGCCAAAAATGCGTCAATTGGACTGATTAAGATTTCAAGGGGAATGTCTATTTAACGATTTTCAAAATGGTCTACCACACAGTACGAGCAACGTAGGTCCCATTTTCTCACATTCTTTACTTTTTCTTTAATTTTGTTTTTTTTTTAAATAAGTTTTTTTTATCCGATATCTCGATAACTAAGCTGTTAACGATTTTCAAAATGGTCTATCACACGGTACGAGCAACGTAGGTCCCATTTTCTCACATTCTCTACATTTTCTTTAATTTTGGTTTTTTTTTTAAAGTTTTTTATCCGATATCTCGATAACTAAGCAAGTTATCGAAAATTTTCATTCAATATTTTTCAATTATTTTGACCTCTGTTATATAAAACAGCGACCAAACCAATCACTAAAGACAATTTTCTAAACCTAATACCCCCACATATCCGAACTTTCGAGGCCCATAACTCTGTAAATATCGGTTTTCGACAAAGTTTTTTTTAACATTCTAGCTTAAAATAATGTGTTTTACGAGCCAAAAAATAAGAAAAAAATCGGAATTTTCTGCCCAACTGGACTTGCTCCCAATTTTGATTGTTGGAATATGTTTCACCACTTTTTGTGGGAGCAGCTTCAGAATTCACAGAACTGGTGGCATTCTACCTACAACACATCGTACACACATAATGGAATTAAATAAAACCCATTAAATGCATTTATATTTTAGCAATCATTTATTTATTTGTTTTATATTCACTTTATTTAAGTTTAATTTTATTTAGTATTTCCTTCACAAGTTTAGGGGTTGATTTAACCTCCCTCACGAATTTAGTTTGCTGGATGTAATGTTTGCTAACTTCACGCCTTGGCTCAAAAATTATATTCAGAGTTATTTGCAAATAAATGCAAAATCTTATTGTGCTACCATATTTATTTAATTTACCGAAAAATATATTTAAATGGCAAATCCTTAAGTAATGATGTTACCACTTAACTAAGTTATGAAAACATCATTATTGCCTGGCAATACTGAATTTAGTGTAATAAAATTTTAATTTTTTTTAGGTGTGTTGAGTTAAGCCGGCTTGAGGTCAGAAAATGAAAATAACGGCGGATATGACTCTATTTTTAAGAGCATCTTGAATTAAATTCGAGCATGTAGGATTGTACCGCATGTTATACAACACCCGACAAGGGGCGTATATAATACTGCCACACTTTGCGGCCAAATACCGTAAAACACCCTGAAAATTTTGTAGAACATTTAAGTTTCACATGAAAATACTTGTGCTGAAATCACACCAGATCAGTCGAAACGTTTTATTTTGATTCTCGTGAATAATAACAATTTCGTCAGCCAAAAATTTCATTCACTTTTTATTTGTTTATGCGAAAATCTAGTGAACGAAATCAATTGTAGGGTTGTTATGTCAAAGTTATTTCGAACCAAAACATTTTTGACAAGCGAAATTAACATCACATGCGTTAAAAATAGAATGGAGTACACAGAGGAAATATTCATGAAATATTTGTAAGGTAAATATAGATGGTAAATATATTTGGTAGATAGATGGTAACTCTCTGCAACAAAAACATCCGTTTAGAGATAAAAGACAAAATTTATCTCAAAAATTTTGAAACAACTGAATACGGGGCTTTAAGCTTTTGATACTACAAAAATACAACCAGACAATCGGAGAGGGTGTTATAGATGTAGGGGGCTCTTGTTTAAATAATGGGCCTTTTGACCTATTTTTTACACCAAAAAAAAAAAACACAAATGCCAAGCATGAACGTTTTCTTTCAAATCAACTGGTGTCAAGAAGAACACACAGCATAAATATGGACTACCAAAATACGAAATTCAAATGGTAAAATACAAGTCCAAGTTTGAAAATACTCAATTACTTCGAAACTTTCCCGATTGGTGTCTTCAGTCCCGATAAGTCTATGCACTCTAATGCCTTGTTTCCACTACAAAATTATTCGTAATTCGCTCTAAATTACCATACAACAATTTGAGAGCGAATTACCTTATTTGTAGGTAATTCAATTTGAATTACCTTGCGAATTACGAACAAATCATTGCCTTCTCCAATTTTTATCGAAAGTTTATCGAAACAGCTGTCAAAAACAAACAAAAGCAAAGAAACAACCATTTAACAATATACATCGGATGTAAAATACTAAATTATTAATAAAAAATTGTGATGTCCAGAAGACTATTGGCCACTGCGAAGTTAATGGAGGAGACGGAATTAAATATGGAAAGGTTGTTGGATAACCACAAACATTTTTTTAAATATGTACTCACTTTTTGTTGTTTCCATTCTCAAAATTATTGAAAACAAATAAAAAAAGCAAACAACTGTCAGATCGAATTATGTGTGTGTAGTGGAAACAGGTGTAGCAGTATGTTAGTTGGTATTGCTTGTCTAAAGACACACTGATCCATGCTCCGTATCCACTAAACATCACATACTTATGTTAATGACGCCAATGGTCCAATATGTACATATGTATGCAGAAAACTTCTTGTCCGTATGTAATAAACTTCTAGAATAAAACAATAAATGGTTTGAGAATCTTTTTTTTTAGTATGCATTTTTTCGGCTCATGTGTTTGAGGTAATCAGTTATTGTAAAACACTCCAAGTTAAACATTGTCTACAGGCAAATTAATAAAAAGTTCATTAATAATGCTATCAGTTTCCAAACCCGTAAGTAAATAATATAACCTTAAAGAAATTTCATGTGAATCTATTATGTTTATGTGGTGATGTTTTAGTTGTTTGATGTCTGTTAAGTTGTGATTTATTTAAATTAAAAATAATACGAAATAACACAAAAAATGTTTAATGCAGCCTTTTCCAGCCTCGTTAGTGCCATATAGCGATAGTGGGAGTGACGATTCATGCACATTTTAAAATGAAAACTGTGTCGGAAACCGTGGCTACAAAAAACCTGTGGCTGTTAAATCAAAGGAAGACATTGAAAAAAGTTGTACCTAATCCGTGTCTAAATAAGATGTGCCACAACGAATGTTGTCGTCTCTCTGAGACATCTCGTGAACATTTAAATGCCCATTATTGGGGAAACATAAACCAATTCAACGAAGGAGAACTGCTGTCAAAGGAGGATGTTGTAGACGAAATAATTCTTTTGAATATAATTTTACTCACAAAGGGATCGTTTTTAAAGATTGTCAAAAAATCATGTTGGCGACTTTAAATATTTCTCAAATGATGTTTAGATATCTTTTAAGCATACTAATTATTCTCTGCCAAAATGTAAGGTTAGACCTCATAATAAAACAGATGAGCAGAACATAAAGCTTTTAAACCTATATCTTGAGATACTTGCAGCTGTGCCATCACATTATTGTAGAGCCAAAAGCACAAAAGTTTATTTGCCACAAGAATTTCGAAACAAACAATATATGTATGAATGATAAGACCCTCAGCAACTGTATTGTGTCGAATTGGAAATTCAGACAAGTTTTTCAAAAAGATTTTAATTAGTTTTTCATTTGCCAAAAAACGACAAGGAAAAAAATCGTTTGGAGAATTCCGATGATTATAGGATGCACATAAGAGACAAAGATGAGGCCAAGGCTCATTTTTTAAGAGATCAAAATGAAAGCAAAAACGTTTCTAATTTTGTTTGCGCCAGTTTCGATTTCCAATAAGTTTTGAATATTCCGTTCGGAAATAATATAACCCTTTTTTACTCACGCAAGTACGCCTACTACATTTTTAGCGTTTATGAAAACGGCACTAGAAATGGTTATTTATTTTTTGTGGGGTGAGCGTGATGGTAAACGAGGCTGCAGTGAAATTTGCACAGCCCTGTAAAAATGTTTAATAATTAGACAATTAAAGACATAGGCCTATATTGCGACAGTTGCACTGGTCAAACCCGCAACAAAGCTGTTTTAGCTATGCTGACATATTTTTTAAAATTTTCAAGCTTTGTTGGAAAAATTAAAATTACATATTTACTTCCCGGTCTACAATGATGCCTGTTAGGGCCTGCTCTGATCGTGGGCCTGGAGGCCTAATTTTTTTCAAGGTAGTTTTTAATCAAAAAAAAACTCCTAACGAATTCAACTTGAATTCAATCACAAGGCGAACCTTCTTTATTGAATTTATAAACTGAACTTAAACCTATGAGAACAAAAAGGGCCGAAGTAGCGGGAGCAGAAATAAATGAACATAACACTCAAACTTAAATAGAAGATATTAAGGCGAATTCAATTATTAGGAAACTAACAATGTTCAAACAAAAGCAAAGAGAATGAGAGATATGTCATAGATTTAGCATAATAAAGACAGTGGAACCTGCTTGAACGCTACGTTCAACAATGCCAATTGATTCTGTGCATACCACAATTGAATCATTTGTACGAAGGCGAGCCATTTGGGCGCCGAGTGAATGGCCCACAATTAGTCGGAATGCACGAACTAATCCATCTGGGTACAACTGCATTGAAATAGGCCACTCTGAGTTTGAAAACTGGAAGTTCTTTGCAGATCTGTTTCTATCAAACAGCGTTAAACTAAACATAAATAAAGTTCGCATAGATTTATTAGACAAAAAATCAAAATCAATTGAACTCATTCATGGTTATTCCGAAAATTCGACTGAACAACGATTAATAAGTTAAATTTTTCCTTTAAGATAGAAAAGTTGTACAATTCACCTTTGGGTATCTCTTTGCAAAAATTCAATGATTTGAAAAATAATAAAATAGTATAACGCCGAAATACCATAATGAGTATTTAAATTTAAAATATTCTGTGCGCCAAAAGGACGTGTTACATAAAAGCGACGAAGAAGATTAAATCACTTATTTTTGTTATTGTTTTTTTTTTTTAGTTTTTTTTTAATGAAATCATGCTTCTGTTAAATATTGATTACATTTGATAATACTTTGTACTATTATAAGTTAAAAAATAAAAACAAATAGTTAAAACCACAAATATATCTTTGTTTTAATTTATTTCTAACACAGACAAATGATATCTTAAGTGCCATTTTCTACAGACGCATCTACGAAATGCTGTGAGCGAAATTATCGTATATGCCAAATAATACGTTTTTCTCAGAAAACTGGAACTTTTTCACTAGAATACTTATAGGTGTAGTTATATTAGTTAATTATCTAAGTACATGTAAAGTTGTATTTTGATATTGCAAGCGAAAACAGAGGAAAGTAGAAAAAAATCTCTCCTGTAAAATTTGTATTTTGGCACATACGATAATTCCACGCACAGTGGTCGATATCATGTAACTGTGTAAATATGTTTTACAAATTAAAACAAAAGAAAACAATAGTGTGTCGGGGTTATTACAAAAGCAAGAAAAAATTCAATTTACCGATAGAAAAAACGGTCAGTGTAAATATGTATACTCCTGGGCAGCTGCGAAAGTGGCTGCAAAGCCTGGGCTTGCCGACATCAGGTTCAACCTCGACACTTGTATTGCGGCTAAATGCAATTCCCTACGGAGACAGAGGAGAGTGGCCAGCAATTGATAATGTCATAACTGACACCAACCACAACTGACATCCAAAACAATTGGGAATGACGAAATAGAATCACACGAGAGCGGAACGCTAGAAGTTGATACAAGTGTAACGAATAATGAGAGTGCGCAAATGATCGAAAACATTGAAAACGACAGTAATGACGTATATAGGATCGGTAATGATGAAAACACACTCATCAACATCGAAGAGACATATATGGCTAAAGGTAGAATGAGTGAGGAAACAATGCAAATAATTGTAAAGTATTTGAAAGTGACTGAAAGCGAGAATTACAGTAAAGACAAAATGATTGTGAAGGAGAAAAGTGGAGACGAGCATACACAAATGGAAGAAAACCAACCGAGTGACAACAAAATGAGTGGAAAAAGATTGACAATAAGAGAGGAGAAACAAGTGAACGATAACGTCTTATATAAATTAGAGACAATTCAAATAAATGGTAGCAAAGAAAGATAAGAACTAATAGCGAAAGAGTGCGGTCGGTATATGAAGAAATAAGAGAATATACGGTCGAGCAGCAAAACAATCCAAAACGAATGCATAATGGAATGGAATATAATTACACTAAGGGTGCAAATGAATATGAATTGATGAGAAGAGAAATGGAAATATTAAGAAAAGAAAAAGAGCTTTTAGGCAAAGAAAATGTACTATATAAAATGAAAAGAAACTGAAGAAAATATAGAGCGCGCAATGACGAACAATATGTACGAGATGAATAACAGTGGGGCTGGCAATACATCAATTGCCATGGTAAAATACATGTTGCCTGAATATGATGGTACAGCGTCTCCCGAAATTTGCATCACACAAGTGAAAAACGGTTTACTCTTGTTCTGTAAATAATGCTGCGCTCAAAGCTGTTCTTATGATGAAAATGAAAGGGAAAGCACAAGTTTGCTTGCAATCAAAGTCGGACTATGTAAATGTTAGCACTGACAGTTTGTTTCGAGAAATAACCGAAGTTTCTGGCAACAAAGAAAATAAGTTAATCGTTCGCCGAAAATTTGAGTCAAGGAAATGGTCGCTTGGTGAAGGTTTCATCAATTATTATGATAACCTCTCATTTTCGTCAAATCTAAATATAGAAGAAGATGAACTGATTGACTACATCCTAGACGGTATTTCAGATAAAAGTCTTCGCGTTCAAGCAATTCTTCAGTGTTATAAGAGCAAGAGCCATATTCTAGCCGCATTAGCCGAGTTATCTCTACAAAAGCCAACGTGAAGCAAAACCCAGACAGCCTTGGACACTTTGCCGTTGATTGCCAGAAGCCGAAGACAGCCTGTTATGCTTGTGGAAGTATATATGTATGTAGCAAACCTGGTAGACCTGGTTCCAGGTAGAACCTGGAAAGGTAATTTTGAATAAATTTTTAAGAGTATTTAAACTTAGTACGGATTGTAAATTTGGAAATTTTTGGATGTAGAACGTTTTATGGGTACTGGAAGCTCTGCCAGTTTTATGACGAAGTCAAAGCTGGCGCTAACATCTGATGGAGATAATATTTTGAAATTTAACAATTTTTTTATGGAATTAATATGGTCAAATTGAATACTTGTGGAAGGCAATTACTTTATATTTTTTGTAATAAAATGAAAATTGAATTGGAAATTAATGTTGTTGATGGGGATTTATTGGGGTGCGAATGTATTTTGGGTCGCGATTTTTTAGAAAGTCGAAGTTAGATTTAACTTGGTGCGAAACTACAACTGATGTGCTACCGGTTGTGGAAAATGTGGATGAGATTTTTTTGGGGGCGATAATGGCTATTGATTGTAATATTGGTGATACTGATGAATTGATGGTAAGTGAAAACGTAGGCTTCTTGGGTACAGAAAAGCGGATAGGGATGATTCCGAGTGAGATGGAGCGACACGTACTATTTAAATACCTCGATGAGGTGGGACATGTTGGTATAGACAAAATGACCGAACTTATTTCGAGAATTTAAGATTTTCCGCAAATTAGACAAAAGGCAAATGACCACGTGAAGAATTTCTTGAAGTGCATTGCGTATTCGTCCAAGCACGGCAAAGGGGAGGGATTCTTGCATAATATTCCGAAACTTGAGGTCCCTTTTGAGGTAGTGTACATAGACCATTATAGCCCTATTGTTGGTGGCAGATCATTGAAGCACATATTAGTTGTAATAGATTCGAGCACTAAATTTGTATCCTACTAAAACTACGAACTCTAGGGAGGTGATTCGACATTTAGATGACTATTTTAGAGCTTACAGCAGACCTAAATATATTATAAGTGATAGGGGTACGGCTTTTACGTCCACCGAATTTCTGGATTTTTTTGAAAGAACGGCCGATCGAACATGTGAAAATTGCGACGGGCTCTCTGCAGGCCAACGGGCAGGTTGAAAGGGTTAATAGAAGTATTGGTCCTATGCTGGCCAAGCTTGCGTGTCCGGAGAAGAATGTATATTGGGACAACGTGTTGGACAGGGTCGAGTACGCGTTGAATAATACTGAACATAGGGCGGTTGGAGAACATTCCAGTGTTCTACTTTTTGGAATTACAAAAGGGGGTCGTTGAAGATATTTTGCGGGATGCCTTGGCCGATGGCGCACGGCAAGTTACTCGATGTGAACTTGGGAATATTAGACATAAAGCCGCTGTAAAGCAGGAAAAATTACAGGAGTACAATAAAAATTATGCTGATGAACATAGGCGGCCGGCGGCGGAATATTCAGTAGGAGATTATATTATGGTAAGGAACTTTGATTCGCCTGGCGGCGTTTCGAGCAAGTTGATCACCAAGTTTAAAGGTCCATAAAGAATATCGAAAATTTTGAGGACCGATAGATATTTAGTGGAGGATGTAGAAAGGTTCCAACAACCTCGCAATCCACATAAAGGGGTTTGGGCTGTTAGTAATATGGTATAATGGTCGTTCAGAGTCTCGCCCTAGCTTAGCTCAGGAGATCTAGTATTTAGGATGGCCGAATTGTAACAGTATCTTAGTTGGTATTGGTTGTCTAAAGTCGCACTGATCCATTCACCGTATCCACTAAACATCACATACTTATGTTAATGACGCCAATGGTCCAAAACATATATATGTAGCAAACTTCTTGTACGTATGTAATAAACTTCTAGAATAGTCACATATAGTTGAACGTATGTAAACTTGTTTCTTACTCTCCTTTTTATAGTTATCTTCTTTGAAATATATGTATTATATCATATAACTGTCTCCTTTATGTAAATATGTTTTATCGCCATTGTCAAAGTAGTACGTTTATACCGCTGTCTTTTTCTAATTTATATTCATAATTGTTTCTCTAGCTCTAAGAATTAATCAATAAAGAGAAAGTTTAAGGTTGAATGCTGACATCGAGTTGAAAGGACGTGTTTCATTTTAAATATGCATTGTATACTACACAGGGTAATTCAAAAAGCGAATTAAGCAATTGGCGCTGTAGTGAGAACATGGCGTAACAAGCGACAATATGAGTTATGGAATCAAAAAAAAATTATTTATAATTTACCAGCACTGATAACAACGGCCAGTGTTACCGTTATGCCACTAAAGTGGGAATTGTGCCACTTTTTTCCGGCATTGACTAGTTTATGCCACTTTTTTAATATGACACTAATAGCTAGTTTTAGGACATGGGACTGTCCTTGGAGGTGGAAAGTTTCTGAGACCCATTCACTTGGTAGTGGCCAGAAATGATTCCTTGATTGGGCTGTCCAAACAGCTCACTACTTCCACGCAGTATGGCTTGGGCAATGACTTATCGGAAACTTCCGTTAGCTAACTAACGTGAGAAGGCGATACGAAGGAGCAACCTGAGTGGTAATGCGATCACTGATACGTCTCAGCATTATTAGGTGACCCTGTCACTGAAGCTCTTCGAAGGAGTGGACATAGTCGTCTGCTCTTGGAAGGTGGATGAGCCAACACCCCTGGCCAACGGCGTATCAAAATTGAAGAAACCAAAATCCAGATTCGACACACTGCAGAATATAAAGCTGACATCACAGCGATAAAGGAAATGCTATGGACAGGATATGGTTGCACCATAAAGAAAAACTGCGATATTTACTACAGCTGCCATGAGCGAAAGCACGAATTTGGGTGCGGATTTATAGTTACCAAGAGACTGCGACACCAAGTTTCAAGGTTCCACCCAGTGAGTGACCGAATAGTTAACTACTCTCTTAAAAACTAGCCACAACTGTGATACTTTTTAAATCGACACGTTGATGATACATCACACAGAAAGGTAGGAAAAATAGTTATACGTTGTGCTTGGGAATTAGTTGCTTTAAGTGGCTCGCGCATATATCAAATCGATCATTACATTGTTTCTTCTTTGGGCAAGTTGTTTAAATTGGAAGGCGTCCGGCGTAAATCAAAAAAGAAATACTGCCACATATGGATACGTAACCACTTTTCCCTTGGGATAATTTGTAAATTAATGTGTTCCCGTTTATAACTTACAGGTCTATAGTGAGAAGAAGAAATATCTGTGAACATGTGTCGCCTAATACCACAAAAGATATGGTGTTTGAAAAAGGTCTTGTCTCGCTTTTGGAAACCAGTAGTTTGGAATCGGCAGACCATCTTGATTCAGAACCTGAACTGCAAGCAAATGAACTTATCCAAAAGGCTCGGATTTACTGTAGAGTGGGAGATATATTACAAATGGATGAAACAAGATGAATAAATAAAACAATCTATTTGTAGTGAATGCATTAATAAACCAAAAAACCCACCTCTCTCGACATGCAATTACAAAATAATCACATGAGGTGTCATGGGACACCCGGTTGGAACGAAGTTCCTTTCGCTATATATTATGTACTACTTAGTTCCAACACGTCTACAGCGCCCGTTGAAAAATACGATAATTTAAATGGATCTTTAAGAAAAGGTACGTTTTGTAAAATAAAAAACTTTTTTTTAGGAATAATTTTTTTTCTACACTGTATTTTTGTTTAAAAAAAAGGATTTTGTAGGCCCTTTTTGTGAGAATATATAATATATTTTCCGAAAAGGCCGTTTTTAAAAAGATGTACTTCGTTTATTAAAAGATAATGTTTTTTAGGAAAAGGCACTACTTTTAAAAGGAAGTACTTTCTATAAGAAAAAGCCAAAAGAGCATGACTTTTTTTTACAAAGAAGTACTTTTGTAAGAACAGGTACTTTTTTAAGAAGTGGCACTCTTTTTAGGAAAAGGCTATTCTTTAAGAAAATTTACTTGATTTCAGAAAGCCTACTTATTTCAAGAAAAAATGTAATATTTAATTTTTAAGAAAATGTAGTTTTGAGAAAAGGAATGTTGTAGAAAAATGTGTTGTTTATAAGAGAAGATATTTTTTTTAAGAACATGGTTTTTTAAGAAATGGGATTTTTTTTCTGAATTGGTAGTCCCTTTTTAAAGAATAGGCAAATTTTACGCCTAGGTAGGTAGTACATTTTGTCCTATTAAATGAGACAAAACTAAACCATAGAAACAGTGTGATATTGGAAAATTATAAGAAAATATCGAATTACTGCAAGAAGGGGTTCCCCCACCCCTTAATCAACAATAGCATACAATACTACTTCACTAGATGCTTTAGAGACATGCGCCATAAAGATACTCGTTGACTGCAACAACATTTTAGTTATTATCTGTGCGTACTATTAGTAACTTTTCTAACTGTGCGCCCAATGATATCTATATCATCAGCACACACGAGCAGCATGTGACTTTTGCTGCTGATGGTTTTATTCATGTTGACTGCAGCTTTTCTCAAAAGATATCACACGATCGGGTGTCGCCTTGTCTAAGGCCTCGCTTAGTTTCGAAAGGTTCGGTAAGATCCATACCAACTTTCACTGCGGATTTGGTGATTATCAAGGTAATTCTGCAAAGGCGTATCAATTTTGCAGGAATACCAAGCTCAGACATTGCTTCTTAGAGTTTCTCCCGTATCGGGCTATAGAAGGCCGCCTTATAATCGACAAAGATTTGTTTTTCGTTGGTCTTCTCCAGGATTTGGCGTAGCTGTAAAATCTGGTCGCTTGCCGATTTTCCAGGCCTAAAGCCACACTGGTCTGGTCCAATTAGGTCAGCAATATTTGGGTTTAGTCTATCGCATATTATACTTGGTTGAACCTTATATGCTATAGATAAAAGGCTTATTCCACGGTAGTTGGCACAGAGACTCGGGTCACCTTTTTTAAATATGGGACAGAGTACACTCAGACTCCAATCGCCGGTCATGCATTCATCTAACCAAAGTTTGCTAATGAGCTGATGCATGTACCTTATCTGCTCATCGCCACCAGCCTCAAACAGCTCCGCCGGTAAATAATCGGCACCTACGGCTTTGTTGTTTTAAGCCGGGCAATAGCTGTTCTGACATCGTCTTGGTTAGGAGGGCTGCAAACGACCAAATTGTCGTCCAAATTGTGATCGATTGTCTGGTTATTTCATATCTGAGGTACCAATAGAAATTATCTCTCTATATTCCCAACTTACTCTGCACATCTGCGATGAGATTTTCGTACTTGTCTTTACGGATGGGGGGCCTGAACCATGTCCATTCGTCCAGTTTTAAACTTTTTGGTAGAATTTTCGGGCTTTGTTCTTCCTTCTGTATGTCTCAATTTTCTCACTTTCGCGCTTTCTCCACTGCCGTTTCTTACACCTAAAGGGACTGCTTATCTGCTTTCTTTTCTCCCTATACCGCTCAGTCGCAGCTCGTGTTGAAATTTGCACGACACACCGACAACCAAATTGTCGGATATACGAGACTTTTCATTGCAGCAACGTAAAAACATTAACGAAATGTTTCATCATTTGTATGAAATGAAATAAAATTTCATATTGTTTGGCTATATTCAGGTGAATTCCTACTATAATCGTTCAATAAGGCGATCTTATTGATAATACCGGATGTCATTTTTCTCTGTGTACTAGTCCACCATGAATTATCCTTAAACCTTTAAAGAAAAGATCAACCTTGTTCCCCTTAGGTGAAGAAATAACTTTATTATGATGACAGAATAGTCAGTAGTTTAACACATTTTGAGCTTTCCTCGGTGGGTAGCTTGACGGAAGCCTTCTCTTTGGATCTGACAGGTGTTCCGCATGCCCGGGTAAACCAACATTTATGAAAAGATTTATTAAAATTTTTTTTGAAGGAATGCATTATTTAATTCCCGTCAAGATAAATCTGTCAACCATTTCGGCCGCAGCAGCTGTATTGTCATCGAGACAATATATTTTTCAATTGAACTTCACAATGTATGTTGGTGAATTTACTACTTGAAGAAGATGGTGGTGTGCTGAAACTAGCTCGGCATACCCTCCTTCCAACATTGTGCGGCTCGAATAGGAAACCAAGGACTGATTGTGAGCATTAAAGAGCCTGCGATTACAATTTCGCTTCTCGTACTATCTTGTAAAACTTTAGTAATTGAATTGGGAAGTGGGTCGAACCCTTTTAAGGAAGACTTCCCTCCATAGATTGCACATCGCACTATAAAGCAACAAAAATGCAAGTCGTGTGATTTGATCCTAAATTGTATCCACAGGCAGTTGAAGTCAGGATTCGCCTTGTCCAGTTGTTGCAGTAGCTGTAATAATACACTTTAGAAGTACAAATTGGAGATCTGTCGATAACTCGATGTGAAAATTATGACACCATTTTGTTCTGGAGAAAGTGGCTCAAAATAAAAGTAATTGTTTTCAAGGTCGTCTCATATGCTTATTTTGGAACCGACGCAAGAATTTTCCTGCACTGGCTGAAATTATATTCATCAACTTTTAGTGGAATCGTTGCAAATCGTATCTCAATACATGTCAACGACTACAGAAGTGTTTGCTGGAAACACCCTAAATATAATCCAGCCGATATAGTGTCTCGTGTTTGCAGTACCTATGAATTGCCATACACCATAACAATACTCGTTCGTAGAAATGCAGCTATCTTTAATTACACAGTGCAACACGAAAAAAAAATAACCATATACGGACACCACTACGTGATAAAAGACTAAAAAAAAAGACCCGTGTCTCCCAATTTTTCCCAAAGTCATGCACCTTTTTTTATGGGCCGCCAAAGATTTGGGGCCTCGGTATCATTTTCGTAAAAATGTGATCATTTTCTCAGGCTCATATCTTGCAAACCGTTCAGAATTTCGATTTACTCTCTGAGGCAAAGTTGTAGCTCATAAAGAACAAAAATTGCGAACATATAAAATCAAAAAAACTTCACCTTCCAGATCAAAATCGCAAAAAACTTAAAAAAATTCGTTTTTTTTACCTTTTTTCCCGTGTTCAGGCCCATAGGTAGCAAACCGTTCAAAATTCAAGGAAACAATCAACTACAAAAATTTACCTAAGATCTCAATAAACAAATTTCTAGAACATATAAACTTCCTAGAGATGATTCTTAACACTGTTTGGGTAGCACGCAAAAGTGAAAAATTTGCCGAAAATTTTTAAATTTCATTTTTTTGTACCTTTTTCTCCTGTTCAGGTCCATAGGTAGCAAAAAATGAAATATGCCTGGCCAGAACCATGTGTTTGTCCAAGGGTTAACACCGTTTAGGTAGCGCTTAGGTATCACGCGATCATGCACCGACAGCAGCAGCACAGGCAATGCAGTAAGCTCAGCACACGCAACAAGGGACGCAGCACACATCGAGGCATTACACAGCGCGACGTCAACGAGAGCTGAGCGGTGAAAGTTATAAAGTGAAAGTGAAAGTAAAAAAAGTGAAAGTGCTACAGTATAATTCGCACACAACATTGACAACTGACAATTTCAATATGCAGTGTGAAAATATTGATTTATTTTGCTACGTTTGCGGTCATCAAACCAGAAAAAAAACATCTACAAGATTTCAGAAGGAAAAGAATCTTGTAACTAGTACAAAGGCAAAAACCTCGACGCATTGCTTGCAGAGGTATGTTGGTGGAGTTACAAGATCACCCTGTATGATGTTAATGAAGTATTTGAAGAAGAAAGAGCTGATGATGGAGGGCAGTGTGGAAGCAACGTGCCTGTGGACACCATAATTGCTGAATCAGAGTCAGATTCGGACGACGATTTGGATCCATATTTGCAAGTTCATCAACATTATAAACATAATACGAATACTTTTTTTTAATATTTTTGTAATAGATAGCATAGTATCTCAATATTGAAGTAAATAAAAAACAAATGAAATTAAAAAACTGTGTTAAGAATAATTTCCAGGAAGTTTATATGTTCTAGAAACTTGTTTATTGAGATCTTAGGTAAATTTTTGTAGTTGATTGTTTCCTTGAATTTTGAACGGTTTGCTACCTATGGACCTGAACACGGGAAAAAAGGTAAAAAAAATCGAATTTTTTTAAGTTTTTTGCGATTTCGATCTGGAAGGTGAAGTTTTTTTGATTTTATATGTTCGCAATTTTTGTTCTTTATGACAAGACAACTTTGCCTCAGAGAGTAAATCGAAATTCTGAACGGTTTGCAAGATATGAGCCTGAGAAAATGATCACATTTTTACGAAAATGATACCGAGGCCCCAAATCTTTGGCGGCCCATAAAAAAAAAATGCATGACTTTGGGAAAAATTGGGAAACACGGGTCTTTTTTTTTTAGTCTTTTATCACGTAGTGGTGTCCGTATGTGGTTATTTTGCCATGACTTAAAAAATTACACACAGTGTTATGCTCTATTCACTCACAAGTCGTTGCCCATGATGGCTTCACCCCACCGCAGCCCTTGGCTGGAGCTGCAAATATATTGTCGACCCTGGACTATTCCGTTTTGCATTGCTGAAATCACAATGTGACTCTTTCGTCGTCCAATACCTATACCAGCTCCCTCACCCTCCTGAATTGTTTTTCAAAGTGTGGCCTTTCAACGGGGGGGACCATGTTGGGTGAGATAGCCCTACTTCGATCATAAAACTATTTTGTATTTTGTTAAATTTTATAAAATATAGAAATTGCGGGCCACCCTAATAAATTTGTCGCAACAACAACATACATACTGGTTTTGGTCATTATGTTTTGTACCGTATGTGTGTATGTTGTTTCTTGTAGTTTACATTATCGATGCAAACGAATATAACAACAACAACAGCGCTGACGAAGTCATTTACTCACTTTGGTCATTCAGCTGTTCTACTGTTGTTGTTATTTCTTTTGGATTCTCTATCTGGATTAACTGTCGTTCTATGTTTATGGATTTGGTGGCCCGCGACAATAAGAAAAAATTGTAAATTAGTTGTAATGAAAGTGAACAATAAAGTTATATTTTATTTGTACACCGTTTCCAGTGAAACCTAAATTGTGTTTTGAATTTCGAAGCTAAAAAGGTTCTGTGCAACACACAGTGTAATCGAATTTACGGAAATCATAATAGTGATATACTTTCTTTTTAGTGATGTTTTTAAATTTATATGATAAAAAAATTAAATCAAGTTTGGAAAAACAAGGCGCTGATAGTTGATGATAGAGTAGTACTTTATTTTTGTCCGCGACTACATAAAGATCAAGCAAAGTACTGTTCGAAGAAGTAAAATGAGTTGAGGTGGTGGTATTAACATTATAGAAACCAATAGAGAAGAATGCATCAATAAGCGCAGATTCTTTAAGAAGATTGGAGTTTAAATCACCAGCAATAACAATATCTGTGTACTGCGCTGCAAAGTTGTCAATTATATCCATCAAGTTATCAAAGGGAACTTGTCGATTTGGTCTATAGATACTTCCCAATAGCATCTTATGATCATTAAGTCCTATCTCAACAAAAATAAACTGAATTTTACTTGCATTATCAGACTTACAAATCATCTTATAGGGAATGCTTTTCGTTATGTATATTGCGACCCCACCGCCGTGTGTAAGTCGGTCAGACCTTAATAGATTGTAACCGTTTAAGTCTACCAATCCATCCTGTATTGATTCATTAAACCAAGTCTCTGATATGCAGATAACATCAATCAAAGAGCTTTCAAAAATATATCTGAACTCATCCATCTCTTTAAGCAAGCTTTGAGAATTAATATGACAAATGTTGAGGCCATCACGCCGTTTGCCCAGGACATGTATCCAGGGCGGGCAAACTAACGAAGAGAAACGTTTCTGATTTGTTTCGTTTTGTTATTTGCAGAGAGCGAAATACTAACGAAACCCGAAAAAAATTTAACAAAGAAAACAATGAGTTCCCGCTAAGTTCGAGTTCGTAAAACGAAAACTGCTCATACTCACAAGCAGACAAATGGAATCAGAACGATATATAAGCAGAGGAATGGTTCGGAAACGTTTGCTGCTCAATTTGTATACACTCTGTCTTTTTCTTGTGTTTACTTCTTTGTTTCTCTCGGCGTTGTTGTTGTCGTTTGCTGTTGGCAGCTTTTATTTTTTTTTAAGTAAAAAAGAAAATGAATGAATGAATACAATGAAAACTAAAATACAAATACCTACATACTGCTATAAAATATAATACAGTACAACTTCGATAATCCGGCTATGGTCTAATCCGGAATCCTTCTGTAATCCGGACAGAGTTGGAAATTAAAAATATCTATTATATATATACCTTGTAATCCGGACCAACCGCGGTTTCGATAATCCGGATCGCGTGTTGCGTAATGCAGTGTTCGATAATTCAATAAAATACAACACATTCATGCTATTTTCACTAAAACACATTATTTGATATTCTTTTATTCACATTATTTCGCCTTTTACGGTGCGTTTACACGGGACAGTTTGTGACAAGATAGTTGAGAATATGTATTAGTTGTCACAAAGAGAAAAATTGTTCGTGTGACGTACGCGTCCAGCCAGTTATAAAGACAGTACAGTTTTAGGCAACCGCCGACAGTGTCGTTTCGTTAAATTTCGTGCTCTGATTTTTTGTTTCTTCGCTCTTTTTTCATTGTGTTTTGTGTTACTTCTCCAAATTACAATGGAACTGATGTACTCTGCAAAATTAGGCATGTATTCATGTTTATATGTTTGTATGGTCAAACAATATTTCAACTAAAATTAGCAAAATTTTCAAATACAAATATATTCCCAATTTGTACAGTCGATTGCGATGTTTTGCTTTTTTCTCAAATTACTACGAAACGTCACCGATATGGCTGATGGCTGAACTAGTAGAGGTTGACGCAGTAGGATTTGTTGTAATTGTGTGAACCAACAACAGGCATTTAGTTTTTGTTTCATGAATCTAACCGTCAAATTCAACACAGATCCATATGAACAAACACAGTAAACGAAAAAGTACAACATCAAAATATACTGAATTTAACAGATAGAGTCGTAAGAAAGCAAAATCAGTTGTTCTATTGCGCCAACCTTTACTAGTTCAGCCATGATCTGGCCGCTTATGTCAAATCATTTGCCGAAGTTACTGTAATTGAAAACTCAGAGACAGTGGCGAGGCAAGTGAGAGAAGTGTAAGTGGGATAGTAAAAATGTGTGAATATAAACCGTGTAAACGCCAGGTTACGTACACATTATTCCATGGTATAATGATCTACGTGGTAGTAGCTGTAGAACAGCTGATTTTTTTTTTCATTTCACAGCAGGCGAGAATTGTCAATTTGCATACATTTTGTTGCTACATATTCTTTGTTTTCATTTTCTGAGAGAGTTTGACATTCCACGCCTGCACAACTGCCTCTTATTGTTGCCTAAACCAGCAACAACGTCTAATGCTATTACCACGAAGATCATTATACATACCATGCATTATTACATACAAACTTGCAACAATATTGAACAATGACACACATTTTACAGCGCATCACTATGTAGCCCGGGGATTCACTGAATATAACTAAGAAAGGCACCGAAAGACTATTCTTAGAACGCTTCGGCAGCGTGCAATGGAAGCTAAACAAAAGCGTATTCGGCAAACAATGGTATCCGAATTTTAATTAAATAAATTTTAAGTTAATATACCATTACTATGTACTTTTAACGTTTAGATTGAAGTGATTGTTATAGTTTTTTTTTATCATAATAAATGAATAAATTTAATTATGAGTGTTTTTTTCTCAATAATTTTAATGCCTTTGGTAATCTGGATTCCTGCGTAGTCCGGATTGAGTTGGTTTTAATTGATCCGGATTAACGAAGTTCTACGTATAGTAATAAATAGTTAAAAAAAGGAGCTAGTCCTCGTAAGCAAAATCATCATTTGCCTTAACTAGTAAATTGTGCTCCAAATTGTTGGAGTTGAAGCTGTTTCGTTGATCTGCTAAGATGTATTTAAGAGCGGAAAATAGTCTCTCAACACTCACTTGAGTGCTTGGAATAGCCAACACCACAAATGCTACTTCGACCAGGGAATTTTTTTGACTCGACCAAAATTCTATAACATTTTCATTGATTCTTAGTCTGCTCTGTTGTTCATAAAAAAAGGAGATCTCTTTCAATTATATTACGCTCACAACATACATCAGTGGTTGTTTGTTTGTCGAAACCTTGCAAAACGCTTCAAGCGGATCCACGAAATCGTTAACTGAAGTTAACAATGTAGGCGGCGTTGCAGGGTTACTTGAACCTGTGGCTGATGGCATAACAGTGCTTGATTCGATTTCTATTAGATAAATAATTTGTGTTTAAGATTATGTACGAAAAAATCAAATATGTTTTATACCTTTCAAAATAGACAGCCGTATATGTAATGAAATAAAACAGCTCTTGGCTCTTGCAATTTGTTCAGCTGTTAAAGTTGACTTAATGCGCGGATCCAAAAACACAGCAGTAATAAACAAGTCATTATCGAACAGCTTATATTTCCGCGTTTTTATAGCACTAATTAAACTCGACGTGATTTCACTTTTTGGGAGACTTTCCAGTTGCAGCGAAACGTTCATTATTTGTATGAAGAAATCACTGTATATTAAATCATGTGGCTGCAGCTTTATTGAAGCCGTATAAATTATTTTAAAGGTTTTTAGAAATTCAGCAACAAAACTCCAATCGCATATATTAAAAACAGCATTATCTCTGCCCACTGAATCTTTTAACTCCATCAGCCTCTCTAACAAAAGATAGGTAGAGTTCCACCTAGTTGGGCAGTCTATGATGGGCTTTTTGTAGCTCCCATTTTCAAAAGGTTCAAATATGTTTGTGTTCTTAGTTTTTTGGCGACCATTCTTAAGTTTTCTGGTTTGCTCTTACTGTCTCTTGATTTTATAACATCCATCACGCAAAGTTGAAGCGTATGAGCCCCACATCGCACGTTTGTGATGTTATCAATAGTGAAATCAATACTAAGGTGTAATTCATTGAGTTCAGTAGATTGTAATTCATCATCCATTTCACTTTCACAATTCGTTTCTTCATTCAAATCCTGAAAACCTTTCAACCATATTTTTATTTAAATCCCTGACAGCTTTCATCATATTTGCGCCGTTGTCTGTCGTGACTGTTAATATTTGATTTAAGTTAATATGATATTCACTTAAAACTTTTAATATCATACTTTTTAAGTAATCGCTTGTGTGTCGGTCTTTCAATTCTCTTATAGCGAGCGTTTTTATATTTATGCAATTATTGTCGATGTATTGAACATTAATGCCAAGCACGCTCAAATGCAGTCGAGTAGCTACATCTACTTTTAAAGACAGCAATCTTCCTTTCAATGAATCACTTATTTCTTGTTTTAAATTACAAGAATGCTGAACGATTTTTTGTATTAAATTATGTTTATTTAATTTCACATTCAGGGCATCGAATATTGGATCTTTTTGTGTTATTCAATGTAAGACAGACCTTTTTTTCATGTAGTCGTTGTAACTATCAGAGTGCACACATTTTAAGTGCCGTTCTAAATTGCCTGCATGGCTACTTAAAATTTTTCCATCGCAGTTCCGTTTTTGCAGATAGTTTTATCATTGCTCGATACACAAAAAAAGGAACGCAACAATTCATTTTTGGAACGCGGCATTTTGCTTCTCATTGTTTGAAAGTTTAAGTCGAACTGAATGCTGATCATTCCACAGACGATTCTTTTGTATGTGTTTTGTTCCCAAACGTTTCAAATCTGTAAAGCTGTCGGGAGTGCGATATTGCAATCGTTTTGTTTGTGCTCCTCGGCAATATAAAGTTAGTGGTTCCGTTTTCTCCTTCGATAATAACCGATACAAAACATTTGAATAGTTTCTTAGCTATCGCGAATGTTTCGTTAAACGTTTCACTTGTTTGCCCACTCTGCATGTATCACAGTTTTCATGCTTGCCTTTGAACCCAGCATTATACATATTATTATTGTTGAAGGAATCGATTAATGAAATAATCCACTGTTGGAATGAAAATCCAATAAAAGTCTGATAAGGCTACACCATTATCTGCATAGATATATGTTGTAGTGTAAACTTTGGCGACAATATTTTTAGACGTAATTTTGTGTTGTGTACGATTACAGATGTATTTATTTAAGTTACAGAGAAAAAGTTGCAAAGGCATGTTAGTTAATAGTTGTGTTTTTTTCGTAACAATTTTTTTTTTGATAAAATAGACGAAAATATCAGCACTGTAATACTAACAGTGTATTTATCTACAATTGACAATAAATAATTCCAAACACACTTCAAACCATTAATTTCAGCAGTAAAAACAATTATTTCCAACAATAAAACAAAATCATTGCAGTAATGAAACTAGTTTATTGCAGCAATGACTTAAATTTGTTGTATCAAAGAAACAAACTCATAGAAGCAATGAACATAATTCATAGAAGCAACGAAAAAAGTGCTTCAAATTCGTTGCTGTAATGAAACAATTACATTGTATCAATGAAACTAATTCATTGCACCAATGAAACAAATTCATTACAGCGGCGAAATAAATTTGTTGCAACAACGAAACAAATTCATTGCAGCAACAACCATGCTTTTATCACAGTGACGAAAAATTTTCAGCAATCGAAAACATTTTCGTAGCGGGGATGAAAGTGTACGTTCGCTCACTTTCGACGACAAAAGTTGTTGGGGTGATGAACATTTTAATCCGTGTGACGAAGCTATTGAAACGTTTTAATAGGTACCCTTACAGTTCTATGGAAAAAACACATTTTTGTAAAAACAACATGGCAATCTCCTTAATATTCTAAAATAATGTGGTGCCCACATTTTTCACACATTGTTTTAATAACATATGCTATGAATATAAGATAAGAAAAAGTTTAAAATATTAATGCCAACTCAATTTGTTTTTAGGTGGCTTTTATATACATTTTAAGAGATTAACTTACACCAGTGTGGTTTGTTCTTCAATTATCTGGATAGCTTTTTGTTGTTAGGAAATAATATGATTTTCCCTTAAAATAAAAGTAATTTCATATTTTTTTCTGTTGGATTTCCACATTGATTCATAGAGATTCATTTTAAAAGTAAGAAAAGTTCTTATTAATCTGTGGTTCCTCATTAAAAAACAAAGAGATTGTCTCTATGGTTTTAAAGTGGCAAACTTCTTGGATGGCTTTCATTTTAACCTGTCGTTTTTTCTCTGTGTAATAACATGGAACTGTCCTTGGAGGTGGAAAGTTTCTGACAGCCATTCACTTGGAAGTGGCCAGAAATGATTCCTTCATTGGACAGTCCAAGCAGCTCACTACTTTCACATAGTATGTCCTGGGCAATAGTTTTATCGAAAACCTCCGTTAGGTAGCTAAAGTGAGAAGGCGATACGAATGAGCAGCCTGATTGGTTATGCGATCATTGATGCTTCTCAGGATTATTAGGTGACCCTGTCACTGAAGCTCTTGCAACTGGTGGACATATTCTTCTGTCCTTTGAAGGCGGATGAGCCAACACCCCTGGCCAACGGCGGACAAAAACTGAAGAAACCAAAATCCAGTTTCGACTCACTGCACCTGGTCAACGTCTGATCCATAATGGGAGTCTCATCCTGGCAGTAGGTAAAATGCAAACCACGGTGGGCTGGGTGAAAAGTAAACGAACGAACCCCTTAACTGTTGACGACCCTCGCAAGCGTTATAAGGACCACGATTTAAGGATATGTACCTGGAATGTGAGAACACTGTACAAGACGGGAGCAACTTTCCAACTGGCAGATGTTCTCGAAAAATTTAAAGTTGACATTACAGCTATCCAGGAAATGCGATGGACAGGATATGGTTGCACCAGAAAGAAAAACTGCGATATTCACTACAGCTGCCATTAGAGAAAGAATTATTTATAGCTGGCAAGAGACTGCAACACCTAGATTCGAGATTCAACCCAGTGGAAGAAAGGAAAACGTCTTTCGACCAACCATCGGTAATCACGGTCTACATGATACCACCTCCCATAATGGCATTGACTGATCGACTTCGCCGCTGGAGAGGACATTGTACTTAGTTCATTGTACTTACTTCAATATAAACTTAGAAAATTATTTAAAAAACCTAAAAAAATATCACGGACAAATGACTAGGTACGACTGATAAAGTAATATAAATAACTTCAACAATATTTATGAAATTTAAACTTAGTATTTTGTCGGCCCACCAAGGGCATCTATAACTGCCTGTAATCGTAGGCGTTATATTATTCCATTCTTCTTGCAGCTTCTCTTTTAGTATTGGAGCGCTAGTAATCTCGTGTTTTCTGATTTTACGTTCTAATATCTCCCAAACGTGCTCAATGACATTTAAATCCGGGCTCTGAGGGGGGCATAAAAAAGCAGCCAATCTTTAATAACATGAGGGGTATGCTTCGGATCGTTATCTTGCTGGAAAATCCAACTGGCACCAAGATTCAAGATATCCACCGAAGGCTTCAAATGTTGTTCTAATATAGATTTATATTGATAGCGATCCGGGTTGCCCTCTATAAAAGCCAGCTTTCCTACTCCAGATGCAGCGACGGCACCCCAAACCATTACGCAGCCACCACCGTGCTTAACAGTAGGAATTAAGTGTTAGGGATGCATTGCTGTATTAGCTTTTCTCCACACTTTGGCTCTCCCATCACTTCCAAATATATTATATTTAGATTCATCTGTAAACAAAACTCGTTTCCAGAAATCATTTCTTTTCGTAATATGCTCTTGGACAAATTCCAAGCGAAGCTTACGGTTGTCTTCGCTTATTACAGGCTTTTTGCGTGGAGTTCTGCTGTAGCAACCGTTGTTGTTTAAACATCTTTGAATAGTTCTTGCATTCACATTTACATTTGATCTAATTTCTAGATTTTTTTGGCATTATATTAATATAATAAGATTTCAAACATAACTGCATCATTACTTTTCTTCATAAAGTTTTCAGACTCGTCAGGTACCAAATATGGTGGTCGTACGTAGACTTATGTCGGGCACAGTATATGTTATTGGTCGCACATGTCTTGTATTGGTGGAAAATTGAAAATGTTTTCTAGCAAAAGTCGACACAATCAAGAACTGAATCAAGTACTGCTTTAAATTTGTATCACCTTATCTCGTCACACCGCATAACATTGGACCGCCTTTGTACCACTCCATACACACCTAGCGATGTTCATTTGGTATTGTAGGCTTTTCTCGTGAAAGCGAAACATTTACTTCTTCTTGGAAAAATTCAGAAAAATTTCAGTTTATTGTGCAAAGTCCTCGAAAATTTTACGCAAATGAACTGGAACATATAGAAGCTTATGCTCTGGGTATTAATTTTTGATTGTTAAATTGACACACTGAACCAACGAAATGATTTTAATAACAGAAATTGTTAAACACGCTCGTAGGTCTATTAGTCTACTAATATTAGAACAATGTCAAATGTGCGCAATAAACCATAAATGTAGTAAATGTATGTGATGTTGTGGAGAACATGTACAATAGTTCACGGATAAATGCTTCTCGCTTAAGTAAGTTTCTAAAGTAAGTAATTCTAAAATAAAATATTTTCCTTGATCCATTTACTATGTATACATATTTTTCTCTTAAATGCATTCCGCTTCAATGCATTACCCTCTTACATTGTTCATACATCTGATAAAAAGAAAAAATATATCAAACTAAATTCCACGCTTAAGTGCACTAGCGATTTTTTGAAAACGTTACAATACTTAAGTTTTTTTTTTAACCATAGAGTCTACATAATAAAAACTCAGCAACAATTCTGGGATTCCCAGAATCTGGAATATTCTTTGCTTGTCAGTGGTGAGTTTCTGTGTATGTTTGGACTTAGAATTTTTTCGAAATTTAACCATGCGTTTCGAACATAATGCTGCTCTGGCTTATGGTACCGAGAAGCAGAGTAGGTCGCGACGTAGAACAGAATACGAGCGTTTGATGCGATAAAGTAATAATGTAAACGCTCATGACTTTCAAAGGGTGTTCAAAAGAGACTGAAATCTTGGTTGAAAGTCATAGTCTAAATTGGCTCTTACAAAATTTCGCGGAAGAAATGTCAAACCGCCAACATGTAAATCTATACACATTTGCGTACATAAACTTATGCTACACGACAAACAGCTGATATTCGTTTCACCTAACAGTCATCAGAGCGACAATGCGAAAGAAAATCAATGCGAATGAATACGTAAACCGTTTAGTACGATTTTTGATTTATCTATCTCTTATCGCTGTCATCTATGCGAACCTACATGTCAAAACAGTCACTTGTCTGTTTGTTATCGCGTAAACAACTACAAGTAATTGTTGTGGCAAATAACAAAGAAAAAATGGAAAGTACAATATCGGAGAGTAAATGGTAAGTAAATAATAATATAATTATAGTAAGTGGTCAGTAAATAATAGTATATTATTATTATCTTAGCAATAGAAAGTCTACACAGCAGCAGCTACATGCGTTGGTTGAGCACATGGAACTGAATCCAGAGTTTGCTAGGGGATAATTTTGTTCACAAAAAACACAACACGAATAAAAAAAATATTATTTGCTTTTTTGTTTGTATTTACCTTCTCATTTCTATCCAGCTGATTACTCTCAGACAGAGTTGTATTTTTTTATGATAAATCCCTTAAAATATCCCACTTTTTTAAGGGAATTTTTGGGGAATTTATGAAATTGTTGATCTGGCCACATTGTAATATGACAACTTATAAATTGCTTACGTTACAGACGTAAAGCTGTGCGAAAGAACAAAAGAACCTTAGCTGAATCCAATTACGAACGAAAGTGAGTGACTGATTTTCTTTCGCATACATTTTCGTTTGAGTTACATGAATTGGCTGTTAGTTTTCGTCATAATGGCTACGAAGACAGAACAGCTATCGCTCAAGCAAAACTTACTAATTTGTGCAGAAATTAAAAATTGTTCTAACGACGATATTTGCAAAAAGTACTGTTGCTCCCGCTCAACCTTAAACAGAATTATCCAAAGTGAAAATAGTCTTGTAGATAAAAGTAAGACAAATAAAATGCGCTCTAAGCGCGATGGTAAAAGCCATTTCTCAGATATAGACAAGGCAGTGACACTTTGGTTTAACCAAACGCGTCAGTCGGACGCTGTTATGTCAGGTGTCATGGTAATGGAAAAGGCAAATCAGTTCGCCGTTCAAATGACACAAATGCCGCTGGCAGAAACGAATTGGCATAACATTGAAAAAAATATATGGGGAAGGCTCATTTTCTGACGACGTTGGTGCTAGTGCTTTTCAAGAACTTCTTCCAAATTTAATCAAAAATTATGAACCTGAGAATGTGATTCATTCTGACGAGTGCGGTTTGTTTTTTAAAGCCTTGCCTACTTCAACTTTCACTAGAAAGTGGCAGTAAATAAAAGGATTTAAAAGCTCAAAGGAACGTATTACTCTTGCATTTATTTGCGAGTACAAGAAAGTGTTTGGGATAGGAAAGCCGAAAAATCCCCGTTGCTTCAAAAATCAAATGAATATTTTTCGCAACTTAAGGCCTGGATGACACAAGAAATCTGGGGGAATATCCTTTCTTCATTCAATGAAGAAACGGCTCGTAAAAATCGCAAAGTTTTTTTATTTATTGACAACGCTGCACCCCACACGCAAACCGATTTGTCATATGTTCGAATAGAATATTTACCTCCTAATACCACCCCGAAAGCTCAACCTATTGATCAAGGAATAATCAGATCCTTTAAAGCATATTATCGTCAAAATATAATTCGAAGACAATTAGCAGCAGTCGAAGGGCAAAAATGTTGAGGAATTTAAGAACACTATTACACTTTTGACAGCCTTGCATTTAATAAAGCGGGCTTGGTGGCTGGTAAAACCAAGTTGTGTTCAGAATGGTTTCAAAAACGTAAGTACGTTACGCCGCTATCATCGGTTTCTTCTTCACTGGCAGTTATTTTTATAATTTGGTTGTGAAAGTTTGATAAGGGGTATGAAAATCTAAGCGAGTCACAAGAAGAAATAGTTGAAGGAGTGGAGGAATTGGAGAGCTATGAAAGAAAGACGATTTACCCTGCTTTGGACAGCTGTCCGATGCAAAAATAATCGTTGTTGTTATTCAAGACGAAGGGCAATCGTCTTCCGATGAAGAGGAAAGTGATGATCCCAATGAAGTTTAATCTATACTTGACGTTTTGAAGCCATTGAATGTTCCTCGCAAAATATTTATGCCAGACAATAAATTTATGCATGAACTGGATGAAATAGAGGAATACTTTTTGAAAAAGAAATCAGGAAACTTCATGCAGATGAAAGTAATTGATTTTTTTTAAAAGCAAGTAGATAATATGACTTTTTATTGTTCTTTGTTGCTGTGAATTTTAATTATATTTTATTTTAATTAAATTTTTTGTTTTTGTTTATCTTGTTTTTTCTGTATGTTTTGGTATAATATTTTTTGAAATAATTTTGTTATTTTTTGGCATATTATTTTAATAATAATTTTAATTTGAATAAAACTATAAATAAACCTGAAATGTTTATTGTTTTTCTTTTTAACAAATAAGTGTGTAGTGTACCTATTTTAACTGTATTTTCCATAACAGCATTCTAGACGCAGTTAAGAGACAATTCTATTAAATGCGTCTGTAACGCATTTAACTAATATTTTCTTAAATGCCTCAGTAACGCATTTAACCAAGATTTTTTAAATGCCCTTCTCTCTTAAAACGTTTAGGTTTTCTCATTTTCCATGAGCGCATTTATCCGTGATGTACTGTATACTTCTAAATATCAGTAGAAAGAGAGACAGGTTTGACGTGGCGGGTTGTTAATACACAAACTTATGGCTAATTGTAGAACCCAGTTATAATTACGATGAAATTTAAATCCTTCTAAAGTATCTTTAAGTCAAGCTGAAGATCTGAATTATTCCGATTACAACATCTGTACTTTATTATATCGATATTTCGCATTTCACCGAAAGGCATCCTCATATTCTCTAAAAATTTTACGAAATATTCATACAAACATTCAAGTATTAACAAGATATCGACCGTTTCCGCCCGTTTCAAATATCACACTGATTATCCCAATTCTCTCCTTCCACTTTTCCCCAATTCGAAGTCGATATCGCTGAGAGAGGTCATCGATCCACACGTTTCCCAATTGTAGTCGGTCTCGCCACGCAACACATATTCTTTCTCAAGGTCGGCTGTATGGAGATCCGTCGCATAGTGGGAGGTTAGTGCAGATTCCCGGGTCGCACTATAATTTCCTGATTTGCAAGTTATCAATTCTACCTTCGCCATTCACACATAATACTTTCCACAAGTTGTTCCATTTCCATTACATTCTATACGGTATATGAGATTTGATCTACCATACTATTCATTTTCGACTCTAATCTTGTAAATAATTTCCGTAGATTGTTGTTCTTTTCGTGGTCTATTTTACAGTTAACGTTGTCAATACAATTTGCTCTTGCAAGTCGTTCCGAAAGGTTGACAATATAAATAACTGGCTTGAACATGGACGGTTTCGCGTCAATTTTCAATCTTGTCCTTGACTTCATCGTCAATGTTTAGGTCTAGGTTCTTTTTATCAAATTCCTGGTCGGTAACGTTTATTACCCCGTTCATAAAGTTTTGAACCGTATTCAATATCACTCTTCTCGGGTGTTGAGAATTTAAAAGTCTTCGAGAAGCTGTTGGCCTTTTATACCAATCTAGTAGGACGTTATTGATCTTTCTGATGTCCAGATACGGGAGTTTGTCATTATCCTCTCTCCCCATTGTAAATGTAATATTCCGACCATTGGTATTGGGCCTCAGCAGGATGTTATCCATTACACTTGTCCTACATATCCCAAACAGGTCATCCACGTATCACGTCAAAATCCTAGGCCCACTATCGCAGTTCCCAATACATCCTTCCAACAGTTCGACTAAAATTGGAGACCCCGAAGATCCCATGTGTAAGCCTCTCTACCTGGATTCTGAGGATGCCTTGGATGCAAAGCGAAATATCCATATAGTAATCAATCAACCTGGTCTTGAGCTTGAATTAAAAATAGTTTAGAAGGACTAAAAAGGAATGGAGGATAGAAATCAGCAACAGTAAATTAAAATTGGAACACGGTCCTCAAAAATGTTATACCACGGAAAAATACAACTCTGTGATATAGATTAAAAACTAACCTCAAAGCACTGCAACAATGCGAGAACGAATGAGGAAAAATAAGTGGAAAATTGCTGTCTGTTCTTGTTGTTGGAATTATAGGCCTTTCAGTATTGGTGATACTTGGGGATCTTCGATCGATACTAATTCGAACATGTGAATTGCATAATTGAGTTTGTATATATTCGGTTGATGATCAACCGATGGTATCAATTCAGGCACGTGTGAATTGCATAATTCGAACGTGTGAATTGCATAATTGAGTTTGTATATATTCGATTGATGATGAACCGATGGTATCAATTCAGGCACAGTAGTTAGGCATCTGATGATGAACTTGTCACGGAGTTCGAAACTAGTCATGCCAGTGAGTGTGTGTTGAACTGAATTGTCTATTATTTCCAACAAAAACTAACAATGTTTCAATTAGAAAAATGTTCAAGACTTGCAAGCTTGTGGTACGAATTTCTCATACGTTAACCAAAAATTGGAAATATTTATATTATTTTTGGGTGGAGAACAATCAAATATGCACAAGCATTGAAATATTCTCTGGCAAAGATTGGTATAATAATAATGTAATAGGAACAATATACACAACGTGCATATAGTAGATTGGAATGATTTTCTAATTAGGTGTAAATATATTCAAAAATTAATTTTTAGGGTCAAGATGTTTAAATAGGAACAACTGTCGAAATTTGTTTGCTCCAGCTTTTGTCAAGGTAAATTCAGAATCGGATTCTGAGTTGGAATTAGTATCGAGCATTGATGTGTTGTTTAAATATAATCCGACACGGGACTGTAACGGCATTTGCTGTACCCAGGGCGCAGAAAAGCAACATAGGCAGTTGCATAGGGCCGCATTTCTATGAAAAAATATATTGTATTATATTTCGTATGTTCGATCGAACAACTCATAGGTGACACTAAAGAGTCGAAGCAATCGTAGGCACATAGCACAAATCACAGAGCAGATGTGATTAACGATGCCAACAGTTGTAAAGCAACAAGCGTTAATTCTAAAAGAAACATCTTTTAAGCACTAGTTCTGTTCACATAAATAAATACTTATATAAGTACAAATAAAATAAATTTTGTGACCGCCAGTGGTGCAAATCGTTAACGAGTGCAACGCTTGTACGCATAAATGTGGGATTCACATAATCAGCCCACCGACATAACTATTCGCTATACCAAGGACAAATTTGAAACCCAAATTTTATTACTGGATAACACACAACCAAATAGACTTCAGCCAGCAAGCGTGGAAGAAACTATACTGGCGGTAGCTGTAAGTGTACTCGATGGCCGTGATTAATGTTTTCGGCGCCGTTCTCAGCCGCTTGGTTTATCTTATGCAACAACTTGGCGTATTTGCCGTAGGACCTTCCGGATTAGCACCGTTTCAGTCTTAAAAAAACACTGTTTTCGACAAGAATTTTGGTCAGCGAGACTTTATGGCTACGTCAATGAGCTAAATTAGTCTATTTGGGTTAAAGAGCAAGCCAAAGAAGTTCAAAAGCTTTCACACATCCGGGTTTTTTTATTTGGGGTGTGTTTTATTCTTATCCTTTGCCTCACTTTAAATAGGCCTTATAAAAAGCTGAATATAAACAAATGATGCAAATCGGAACGCCAGATGTGAAGAGGTATAAAGATATCAATTGAAGAATAGGATGATTTCTTGAAAGTTGTAAGCAATAGGAACAATTATTATCAATTATTGAATTGCTTGCGGCTGTGGCTGTGCCCATATTTTGGTGCGAACCCCGCTTCACAAAATACTGCTGTTTCCGCTGCGAGAAAGTTCTACTCCCGGTCAGGAATATGTCGCTCACGATATTTTGGGTGCGAAGTAAAATATACTCGGATTGATTGAAAAGCGTGTGAAAGCAATATACGAGACACCGTGAGTAAAAACCTTGTCGCGATTTTACTCCGGGTGTAGCTGAGTCTAGTTGTAGGTCTATCTGTCGGTCAGGCCTACTTAAATAACAAATGTCAAAGAAGCTTCCCGACATGGCGATTTTGGCGCCATTATAATATCCAACGTTGAACGCAAAAACACTTTTAAAATCAAGGTGGTTGGAAGCAGTGCCGAGGACCTGGATGGTCAGGTAGTGTTTAAATAAACTGGTCCCTAACAGCTCCCTCCAACGTCATGGCACGGGAGGGAGCTGTTAGGGACCAGTTTATTTAAACGTGTTGCCCGGTCTAGCTCACGCCGCCACTATGTTCGTGGGACTGAAAATGAACACAAATTATAAAACCGAAACTAATACAAATACACTTAATAGTAGGCGGTACAGCCGATCTCATGGGTAACTGTGGACCAATCAGCGATGAAGGTACGGTATCTCCTGTCTCTAGCGGGAATGGGGATACTACCATCGCTGCTGCACAGCATGAAAATTATTCGGAGTCAGTGTCTGTTCGTACTCTTGTGAGACAAGATGCGGTGGTTGACAAAACCCAAACTCCACATCCCGTAACATCGGATATGGGGTGGCTGGTACGGGTTCCACCTCGTCAAAGCTGGCAAGGCTAGGAACAGATCCAGAGTAGTATACCTATGAGAGTTCTGGCTCAAAATCCCATATATATTTACTATGGAGGTCTAAATTCACAAAAAGTGAGTCAAACCCAACTTTTCCAACCTCCCTCGTCATTATGAAAAACCAAGGTTACCAACCTTCAAACTGTATGGGTTCGTGTCTAGACTGCAATTTTCAGTGTTGCCAGATTGTAAAAGATTTATTAGTTCGTGTCTAGACTTAAATATCTCAAGGTAGAGATCTTAAAAACCAGGGTTGCCAACCTTATACGATCTAAGCTTAATATTTGGCCCACGTAAGGTTTGCAATTTTCCTTGCTAAATGGTGAAGTAGTGAACTAGATGGCGCCCTAAGTTTAATATTTGGACCACGTAAGGTTTGTGTCTTTCCTAAGTACTGAAGTAGCGAAAAAATTTATTATTACTTTTTGAGCTTGACTCGACTAAATATGGAAAGGCGATCTAGACGGAGCACCGAACACTGTGTCTACATTATGTTGAACCGCGGATTCGGGATTCGGATTCGGATTCGGGTTTTGCCATTCACAATCTTTCCACTCACACCCCAACAATAAAAAAAACTTTTTTTAATTTCGCAGTTTTAATTTTCATTTATTCATCCAAACAACATTATTTTGGCAAACCTGATTATGCGATCATTAACTGCATTAGAATTAATATAAGTCACAACGTACGACTTTTATCGCTGAGAAACCTTTAACCGCATAACAAATAAAATAAAATATTCCATCTGTCAACATACAAATTTTAAAAAAAGCTTATCAGTTAAAGTCGAAGGTACAGTGGGTCAAATCGAAAAAATGATAAATATACAATAGGTATTAGAATTCATAAACCTTAAAGTGTAAAAGAAGTGAGTTAAAGATGTTTGAAGCGAAAATATTTTAAAGCAGAACAATAATAACTGCAATAACTATAATGTTAATTTTATGGATCTGAAGATAATTCTATGTTTTTTGTTTGAAAATAAATGCAATAATCTTCATAATGAATATAATGTTTTTTAAGTTAAGTAATTCAATACAAATGCAAACCTACATGTAATCAAATAAATAAGAACAAAATAAATTTATTTAATAATAATACAATGTCTTTTATTATTTCTTATCGCTGTGGTACAATAATAGTGCATTTTGGAGAGCACACCACCCCCCCTTATGCTGATTACAATGTTTAATATTAGGATACATTTTTTTTAGTTCTTTAAATGAAGGTGAAGATTTCGATGTTTCTGTGTTGTGTATGCGAAATATTTCTTCACAATTATCAAAAATCCATAAAAGTTTTGTTTTGCCTCTCACACATACACTTTTTCCAGAAGTATATTCAGTCATCATCCCTTTCAGGATTGATAATGTGATATCACCCTGTTGGCAGCGTAGTCCATGATGATTGTTTGACAACCAGACAACACTCATTTGTTGTTTTTGATTTAATCCTTTTATGAGGTATGGTGGTTTAAATATAATTATTTTAAAATTCGTCTCATCAAAAACAATTGCGACTTCCTTCGGAACAAAATCGTCATCCTCTTCAATAAATCCTTGTATATCAATAAAAGCATCGATCTCCATCTCAAACAATTTTTCGAACTACTCCCGTTAATGGTGAATATTCTACTAATCGATCATGAATGAGAACACAATAAGCTGAAGTGTCGTTTTGAATAGGTTTTATAGTCTCAAATTCGATCTTAACATCGATAGGTCCACCTGTATGAGTTTCATTTTGATGACTAACATCAACAACGATGATAGGAGCACGTTTGATAAAATCTGCTTCTGAGAGTAAGGGTTGAGGTTCTTTCATATAATACATTTGCTGAAATTTGATATACATCTCATAGAGAATTGCGTATCGTCCCTTATCAATATCGACTTTTAAATCATCATATGGATATGATTCCGAATTTAAGTGCACCTTAATATTACTTATATCACAAGCTGTGAAAAGTTCATCATTATAGAAGGCTAGCAATATATAGCGAGGACGTTCTCTATTTGAAGATAGTTTAACATTCCAAACATGATTATGTGTGTTAGCAGGTAGTGTTGGATAAAAATGTGTATCCCAACTTCGGAATGCTAATGATAATATCATATCACTCTTAATAATTTTCATCATAGTTAATTTGCTTGAATCTGAGAGATGTACATGCGGAATTCTCCATGAAATATTTGTGACAGTTAGCTTAGATTTCACATTAGCTGTTGTCGATGATATAAAACCTTTATCACTTTTAGTACGTAATAAAATTAATTCATGCTTGCAATTCAACATTACTTTCTTAAAGTCTTCAGCGAACCCCAGTAATGATTTCAATGGGATACAAAAATTAAAAGTTGATGTGTCTAATACTATCGGTTTGCCATTATTCCAACTAGCATTACCCATCATAACGCTTTCACTTGGAGTCAATGATACATAGTTTTTTATGCTACTAGTTATTCCAAGATGTCGAGTGCGATCAATTTCAATACCATTTACTTCATATCGAATTTCATCAAAGAGATATGGGATAATATTGTTTCTCATTTTCATAGTACTTGCTGTAAAGGTACCATCTTCCTTGGTTACAGTCCCTTCAACATATATATAGCTTTCGCTTGGTAAAAGATATAAATCTTGATTTTGTATTGAAAATCGTATCTCATCATTGCTGTTAAAAGATTGTATGAATGGATGATATGTGTGATAATCTTTTTTTATAACGGATTCATCCGACTCAGGCTTTTCCAACACGTTTATAATTGAAGTCATTTTAATTGTAGATTTAAAGATTGTAGAAAAATTATATTTTCAGGGGTTAACGATTTAGCTGACTTATATAGTGTTAAATGTTTGATTGTTGTCGATGGACTGACTGTGGGTATAGTTTTTAAAGTCCTTTTATTATAGATAATTATTATACGATTGGCTTTAAATGTATCCGAAGTGTAATTTCTTCTCCACGAAAATTTATTAAATCTATATATAGCTATTTAATTATGTTTGCTTCTCTCAATTCCTCAATAATTGATTTAATTTTGTTATTATGATTAGTATGACCGGCTGCTTGTGATGATATCAACAGTCTAAGACGATCTACTAATTCATTTGGATCGTCCCAATATATATATATAATTTGGTTTACTATTATTTAATTTCATCATACCGCTTCCCTTATGATTAGGTGTAGATATATTTAATGATGTGCTGGGAATTTTATCTTTAATCAACTTTTTACTTATATTTTTACCGTACTTTTTACTTATATTTCTACCGTATACTCACGTCTGTATGCATTAGTTTGTTCTAAAATTCTGTTATAAATATTTAATTCAGTTTTATCAAAATTTTGTGGTTTACTGTTGAACATTAAGTCAAATAGACCTGCCGTGCGTGCCCAATTATTGTTTCCAACGCTTATTTTCTCTTCACTTAACTTTAAAGGGGCATCACCAAACATCCATTCACCACTTTCCTTATCTTTATGTGGTCCATAGAGAGTATCCAATTCGTTTTTAATTGAGAGGGCTGATATATCATTTAGACTAACATCATTGGTCTCAGAGAAATGATTTTGAGAAAAAAATTGATTATTATCAGAATCTTCCTTTTCCATTCCAGACTTTTCATAAACATTCTCATCATTCTCAATTTTTTTGGGAGTGCTTGATTCTATTTTCATCTGCGACAATTTATTGAATATATAGCTATCATCATTATCAAATGTTTTCTCCTTTTTTCCTTTTTTATATGCAAATTTTTCTTCTCCAACCTCATTAATAAAACGTTTTAATGGTGTTGTGATGGGTTTAAATGTGTCTTCCAGTAGATTAGCTGAATCCGTTTCTCCCATTTTTATGCTGCAAAACTTTTTTCTTAATTCTTTTCTAACCTTCGTCAACTCTGTTAATACTTTTTCAGTCATTGTGATATCATCAGTTATCAGATCAGGTATCAGGTATCAGATCAGGTATCAGATGAGGTATCAGATCAGCTGTCGATCAGGTATCAGATCAGGTATCAGGTATCAGATCAGGTATCAGATGAGCTATCAGATCAGTTATCGATCAGGTATCAGATGAGGTATCAGATCAGCTGTCGATCAGGTATCAGATCAGGTATCAGATCAGGTATCAGATGAGGTATCAGATCAGTTATCGATCAGGTATCAGATGAGGTATCAGGTATCAGATTAGTTATCAGATCAGGTATCAGATTAGTTATCAGATGAGGTATCGTTTCTAATATACATTACATCTATTAGTTTAAAAGGTGAAGTCTTTACTAATATTTGAATATTAATCGAGAGCTTCTATATGCTTATGAATGTATCAAATTGTTTCCTATATCGACCTTTATTTATTTCATCATCTTTATTAATCATCAGAAATCCATATTTGTCGCTCCAACTTTCTCGACATATTTTATAAAAGTTTTTAAAACTCATATCTGCTCCAACATGATCGCTATACACATGTTTCGTATTCATTTCTTCTTGTTTAAACATGATAATTACATTAGCATTGTCTCGAATCAAATGTTTTGGAATGCGTGTATACGTTTGACATAAATAAAATGAATCTACATTTTTATGTCTCCCCATACAAAAAAAATTACGAATATAATTTTGCTTCTCACAGGCAACATCATCGAATATGAATATCGAATTATTAGGTTGTATTATCGCTTCATTCTCAGAAAATGTGTAGTAAGCCATTCCTTTTATTGGTGTAATTAACTTCTTTAAATACTTGTACTTGGGTTGAAATAATGATTTTGAGTAGATATATAGATTTTCAAATTTAATGCCATTAGGACTTTCAATCAAACCAATCATAAGATTTGTCTTTCCGCAATTGGATGGACCCACTATCAAAGCTCGAATTGAATTTGGGAGTAAAGAACTATGCTGTATTCTACTCTCATTGATGGTTGAGAAATCTAGATTTCTCAGGTTGTATTATCGCTTCATTCTCAGAAAATGTGTAGTAAGCCATTCCTTTTATTGGTGTAATTAACTTCTTTAAATACTTGTACTTGGGTTGAAATAATGATTTTGAGTAGATATATAGATTTTCAAATTTAATGCCATTAGGACTTTCAATCAAACCAATCATAAGATTTGTCTTTCCGCAATTGGATGGACCCACTATCAAAGCTCGAATTGAATTTGGGAGTAAAGAACTATGCTGTATTCTACTCTCATTGATGGTTGAGAAATCTAGATTTCTCACCTCTATTTTTTTATCTTGTTTAATTAAACGCATTATTACAAGTGATAGTAAAGTAATGATGATATTTGTATATATGTAGATATGCAGAGAATATAAATGCATAACGTTGATTAATTTCAAATAAAATGGTTGAACATTATCATAAAAGAGTTATTCGTAACAATAAAGTCATAGGAGACGGATTGGTAGATCGAATTATAAATAATCTACCATTTGAACTTCATCTACCGGGCTACCAATTTTGCGGACCTGGAACAAAACTTCAAACTCGATTAAAAAGAGGTGAAAAGGGAATAAATCCATTAGATGCAGCTTGTAGAGAACATATTCAAAATAAAATAGCATATTCAAAAATAAGCATATAAACTTGAGACATCAAGCTGCTAAAATACTTGAAAATAGAGCGTGGGAACGAGATTTAGAAAAAAGATAGCAGCATTGCTGAAAAAACTAACGCATATTTGGTTACTAACGCAATGAAATCTAAAGTAAAATTTGGTATGGGTGTTAAAAAGCATGTGAAAAAAAGTTGTATTAATAATGTGTTTAGCACAGCAGTGAAAACAGCTACTAAAGCTTTAAAGAAGGAGTAGCCTAAAGACATTGCGAGTGGTATTAAGATTGCACGCAAATCAATTCAAAATTCTTTTAAAGGTAAAAAGTCACGTGCTGTGATACCACGCATTGTAAGTGTACCTAAAATTGGTGGCTTTTTATCTCTTATGCCAATAATAAGCGCTATAGCTGCTCTGGGTAGTCTAGGAGCTGGAGGCGCTGTAATTGTGAAAGCTGTAAATTCGGCAAAAAACGCTAAACTTCAACTCGATGAATCTAAGAGACTAACAGCACTATGGAGTCGATTGCAATGGGAAAGGGTCTTTATCTCAAACCATGTAAGAATGGATATGGCCTCGTATACGATAAATCATCAAAAAACAGACCCTTAACTGATGTCGATTTAAAGAAATTTTCTTCAACTATTCCATATTTTAGCAGTGTTTTCATGAGAGATTCACTTCCAAAACGTGTACGTCTAAGAGAAATGGTATAAATGATACTCATTTTATAGGTTTGTTTATAATTATCCATGATGATAATTTCAATATCAGAATGAGTATTAATATCACTCATTACTACCATTTCCACATCTCCATTGCTCAGGAATCGTTCACTTTCATATTCCAAATATTCGAAGCAGGCGATATTAAGAGTACGCTCTTTATAATTACTATCGTAGGTACATCGTATGGTTAATGAATTGGTTTCATATTCCAGCTTAAAATGTCTATAGAATGGATATTCACTTTCGATTATTCCAGCAATATCAGCTTCTTTCTTAATAAGGTCTTGCCTGAAATCTTCAATCGCCTCTTCAACTTAAAAGAATACTCGAGGTGTAAAAAATTGATTTTCTGCTTCCAATGTTGTTGCTTCAGGTGATGTTGTAGTTGATGTTGTATCATGTTTTGGGGAAAACCATGGCTCCTCATCCAACGGTATACTTGCTTTCAGTAGATTAAAGCTTAAATCGATTTTTATTACATCATTATTCGGTAACGTCACTTAGAATTCTACGCTATCATTATTATGGATATCGAATAATGATAATGGTATTGGTGTTGCTATACTCAAAGTATAGCAATAACCAGCGAATATGATATATTTTAATATTGACATTTTCTATTATTCTTGATTCTGAGGATGACTTCTTTACTTGCTGTCTTCAAAATAACTGTTCATTCATTGCGTCTATATATTGGATATTGGATATTCATATGCTTTCATCTATTATCTTATTATCTTTATTTTTATTCCTGAATCGACAAGCTTGTCTTATATTCGTTCCTCCATTATATGACTGTCTGAGTAAAGTGATGGATCCGCCACATGTGTATCCGCTGCATACTTCAATTTTTACATGTTCTCTAGACTCAAATTCAAAATTTATTACTTGCAAAAAATAATGGATGCAACGAAACTGTTTAATGTCCACAAGATTCTTTGTTAGTCCACCGATACTTGTAATATCAATCTTTATTTTAGGATAAATAAGATCCATATCAACAATTTTAAACGATTTCCATGAATCTTCACAAATGCAGTAATGCTGTCCAGATTTAACGTGTTGTATGGCAAACATTTTTTTATTGTAAACTATCTTTCTAAACATTCTTTATGTACTAAAAATTGTGAAACTATTTCTTCAAGCTTTATCGAAATCTGAAAATGGACAATTTAAGAGAAAATTATCAATTATTTTAGTTGGAGTGCAGCCAACATGAGAAACGCCAATTAAAGTGATTTTCCCTCCATAAACATCAATTTTAACGCGCTCCTTGCCAGAAAGCTCAAAGTTTGTATTATGTAAATATTCAGGCATGTGACATGATTTAGTTATTTCCAACAATTCTCTTTTCATTCCTCCATAACTTTGTATTGTGATTTTTATATGAGATCTTTCTATTTCCATATCCACAATTTTAAAATATCGCCATGCATCTTGACATACACAATATTTTATTTCATGCGTTATGTTTTTTATAACAAACATTCTTGCGTTCGTTTGCTATCTTAAATCATTAACGATCTATAAAATTCATTCTACATATCTTATTTTAATAGATTGCATACAAATTTAATTTCTTGTCAAATTCCATAACAAAGTTCAAGGTTAACTAAAAAATGTATGGTTAGGGATTCTAGAATAATTCATGCGGTTTGTCAAAAATATAATTCTCTCTAGGCTTATCAACATTTTAGTTGTTTCTCATTCTTTTAACGGTTGAAGTACTTCATAGCATAGATAAAGGAATTGAGTAGATATCGCACAGGCGTTTTCAAGTACTACCACTAGGTGCTGTGTTGTCGTTTTGTAACTCTCACTGAAGTTTCTCATAACTTTCATTGACGTTTATTCAACACTCTGGGAAATTTGAAACATACAAAAAAGTATCATTCTCCAGGTTGTGTTATTCGAACAACTAACTTAATTTTTTTATATCATTTTGTTCCCCACTTTCAAGTTAAAATTTTGTTATTTTGATTGTGTATTTTTGTTTACTGTTATTGTTGGTGTTCGTTTGTGTTGAATTTCAGAGCAACGGACAACAAAACAAAAACAAAATCCTTGTTGAAGTTGCCTATCACACCTATTGTTAGCACCTGTTCTAAATACATCTAGCAAGGTATATTTTGTTTGGGATCAAACGTTGTAATTTTTTCATTCAGCTCCATCTAGAAAATATCCCAGTGAACAAGAAATTTCCCAAGGCATGTGCGATATCTAGTTAATTCCTTTATCTATGCTTCATAGTCCTAATAAAATTTGACATCTCGTATGTTCTGTGGTTTATGGAAAAGATAATGGTAATTGAATAAAAAGAAATTATTTATATTATGATAAAGAATTTGCTAATTACAATGTGGTTAATTTGTTTTGTCAGCACATTTTCTAATATTTTATTTTATTTGGTTTGCGGTTAAAGGTTACTCACCGATAAAATTCGTACTCTTTGATTATCTTAGAAACCGCATTCTTTATAACAATCATCTAAAATAGAGTATAAATAAGCGAGCACATGAATAACCATGCTTAGTAAGTTTGTTATAAACGATAATTCCGGGGGTGTCTCCAAGTTTTCAAGTGATTCAAAGTTGATGAAGGTATAAATTTAATACGAAGATATACTTCGGAAAAAACCCGAAGATGTGCTTCGGCTGAAGATATACTTTGGAAAAAACCCGAAGATGTACTTCGGCTGAAGATATACTTTGGAAAAAACCCGAAGATGTACTTCGGCTAAAGATATTCTTTGGAAAAACCTGAAGATATCCGTCGGGAAAACCTGAAGAAATACTTCGGAAAAACCCGAAGATGTGATTATGTAAGGCCTGAAGATTAGCTATTATGAATATAACTGCTTCAGGCTTATACGTTAGTTGAATTAGAATCTTCTTACTATCAACACGAATAAAAAGCGATTCATAAACAAATTAAATATTATATTTCAGAATAATATGGCGCGGATTACTGAAAATGTAAAATTAGCATTTGAAAATGCTCAACAAAATCACGAGTTAGTTGATGAAGCTCTCGCTGTATGTTCTAATGCATCACGCTCACTAGGGAATAATCATTTGCGTAGAGCGAAAACTAGTAGCGCTAAGCAGGGTATCCCGAACCAAATAGCCCTTGTGAAAGGCTATAAAGAGCAGTTGAAGGACCTCCATAGCCCCGCTGGAGCAGGACTTTCCCAAGCTAGGGGTAGGGAAAGCTGGATATCAACCCGAATTAAATGGGTTGATGCAGAATCGGCGTTTGGTGGGCGGTAAGTTTTTAATTTTAAACATTTATTTTAAATATTGTGATTATGATTACAATAACGAATATTTATAGCTTAAGAACGGGACTCATCATGAACTTGAAGCACAAAGACCCGAAGAATTTCCTAGAAGACTGCGGTGAAGTCGTCCAGAGAAAAATAAAAAAAGCCTTGTGTGATGAGCTAGCTCTCAAAGTGAATGCGGTGTTTTGTGGGGAGTTCCACGTAATCAAGGGTGGAGATGAGCTTCATGAGGAGAAGTTCATGAACACAAAAAACGTGCCCATTTACCGTGAAACGGAACTCGATGCTTGGTTTAAAGAGCACGTTCAAGATGAAATCTTAAAGAAGCTCGAGGAGTTTCAAGAGCGTGACAGTGGTTGGGCGTTGGCTACCATTATAAACTTGGCTATCAATATTAATAAATTTACACCACAGCTCGGCTCCTCATACGTGCCGCTGCCTAAGCAGATTGAATCAAAAAAGGCTTGTGTTAATGTCAAGAATGATGACAATGCCTGCTTTGCTTGGGCAATGATATCCGCCCTCCACCCAGCTGAATCCAACTCAGACCGCACATTGTCATATCCAGACTACAGAGGAAAATTGAATTTAAAAAATATTCAATTTCCCCTCATGATATGCCAGATCCCCCGCTGTGAGAAACAGAATGACACATCTATAAACGTGTATGTTCTACAAAAAAACATAAACAGTTATACGGGATTGCCCACTTATACTGTGCTACCCACCTATCTGACAAAAGATAAGAAGGAGCAGCATGTAAACCTCCTCATGATACAGGATGTATATCCGGCGGAGGATAAAGAAGAAGAAAGTGACGATTTGGATGATGTTGAACCTATCAAATATCACTACGTGTGGATCAAAAATCTATCCAGACTGCTCTTATCACAAGTCTCACACCATAATGGTTTCAAATATTTCTGCGACCGCTGCCTGCACTACTACCATTCAGCAGCAAAGTTGGAGATACATGCAGAAGATTGTGGTAAGATCAACAACTGCAAGATCCGTATGCCCACAGATGCAGAAAAGGTGCTTAGTTTTAAGAATTTTAAAAATAAGGTATCGGCCCCATTTGTGATATATGCTGATTTGGAATGTCTTTTGGTTGAACCAACTTCTCAAAAGAAGCCAAGGTCTGAAAAGGTGAAGTCTACCACAACTACATATCAAAAGCATATACCACATAGTGTGGGCTATTATGTTAAGTGTGCATATGACCCCACGTTATCGTTCTATAAAAGCTATCGCGGTGCGGATTGTATTGAATGGTTCGTTTCAGAATTGGAACAATTTGCTGAAGATGTTGAAACGGTATTTCTTTGTCCTCTACCTATGGATCAATTAACAACTGATCAGAATCGCGATTTTGGTTTAGCTTCCACATGTCATATATGTGAAAAGTCTTTTAGTGGTGATGCCATCAAAGTTCGCGATCATTGCCATTTAACTGGTAAATATCGCGGACCTGCACATGAGGGGTGCAATATTAATTTTAAAGACACCTTAGCGGTTATGACTCTCATTTTATTATTAAAAATATTGATAGAGATTTAAAAGGCCGGGTAGATCTGCTACCTATAAATAAAGAGCGTTATATATCATTCACTAAACGCTTGGATGAATATCTAATAAAGTTTCGCTTTATAGACTCATTCAAATTTATGAGTAGCAGTTTGGATGCTTTAGTTTCCACTCTCTCCACATTTCCTCTTTTAAAGACTGAATTTTCAGATTTAAATGAGCTGCAATTTAATTTCGCAAGGGCGTATTCCCTTATGATTATTGTGATGATATTAGCAAATTTAGCGAGACTTCTCTGCCCGATATCACATATTTTTACAACAAATTAAACGATTGTATGATTAGTGAAGGGGATTATGAGCACGCTAAAAAAGTCTGGCATGATTTTAATTTAGTAAATTTGGGCGAATATTCAGACCTTTACTTAAAAAGTGACGTGCTTTTATTAGCAGATGTCTTTGAGCAATTTCGTTCAAGTTGCTATAAAACATATGGTTTAGATCCAGCTCACTACTTTACGCTGCCAGGTTATACGTGGGATGCTATGCTTAAACATACAGATATCACCCTCGAGCTATTAACAGATGTTGATATGCTTATGTTTGTAGAACGCGGTATTCGTGGAGGGCTTAGTCAGTGCAGTAAACGGTATTCTAAAGCGAATAATAAATACATGCCTGATTTTAATTCCACCCAACCATCAAAATATTTAATGTATTATGATGTTAATAATCAATATGGTTGGGCAATGTCCCAATATCTACCTCAAAGCGATTTTAATTGGGTTGCGGATGTAAGTAACTTCAACGTTGAGGATATATCTTTTGATTCAGACATTGGGTATATTTTAGAGGTTGACTTAGAATACCCCAATGATCTTCATGATCAGCATAAGGACCTTCCGTTTTGTCCGGAGCATCTCACACCTCCTAACTCAAAACAGCGAAAACTAATGGGAACTTTGTATAATAAAACAAACTATATCATTCATTATCGAAGCCTCATACAGGCTATAAAATATGGTCTTAAATTAAATAAAATTCATAGAATTTTACAATTTAAACAGTCTCCATGGCTAAAGACGTATATCGATCTAAATACACGTCTCCGAACGGCTGCTACGAGTAAGTTTGAGCAAGATTTGTTTAAACTTATGAATAATGCCGTGTTCGGTAAAACCATGGAAAACATTCGTAAACATATCATCGTCAAGCTGGTTACGAAGTGGTTGGGCCGTTATGGTGCAGAAGCTTATATTTCAAAGCCCGAATTAAAAGCTTCGTCAATTTTCGAGGAGGATCTAGTTGCAATCGAATTAAATAAAACTGAAATCTTTTTTAATAAACCAATATATGTTGGTATGTGCATCCTCGACTTGGCTAAAACAACCCTATACGATTTTCATTATGGCTATATGGCTCCTCAGTTTAAGGATGATTGTACAGTCTGCTACACTGATACTGATTCACTTATATATGAGGTATGTTTCTCTGACTTGTATGAAAGTATTAGGCTAGATGCCCCCAAATACTTTCATACAAGCAATTATTCAATCATAAACCCATACAACATTCCCAATACTTTCAATAAAAAGTATTGGGAATGATGAAGGATGAAAATAGTGGAAGCATTATGACTGAATTTGTGGGCCTAATATCTAAAATGTATGCCGTTCGTGTAGAGGGTGAAGACGCCATGAAAAAGTCTAAGGGGGTTAAAAAAGGCGTGATAACAAATAAAATATGCTTTAATGATTATGTTTTCTGCCTTAACAGCGGTGAAAACATGAAAGTCGATCAAAATTTGATCCAATCATGTAAACATATTGTTAATAGCATCACCCAAACAAAAATTGCTTTGAATCCTCATGACGATAAACGATTTTTGCTTGGTACTATTTATAAAACGCTTCCATGGGGTCATTATAGCATTATGGATTACTCTACTAATTAAAAATTTAATTCAAGCATATAATTAGCCTTAGTATAGTAATCGCAATTTATTTTTACTATATCTAATATTTTAGTTTGTTATTAAAAAAAATTGATATTAAGAATTAGAAGAATTAAGACATAAAATATTGTTGAATAAAATAAATTGCTATATAAGAAAAGTTGTGTTTTCATTATGGACAGCTCTATAGAATTCTTCCTACATATCCTATTATAGGATATTGCATGACATGGCTTATCAGCATTTTAGTTGTTGGATCCTAATGTGAAATATTTCCTTCTAAAATACTTGGCAAATAAATTATTTGTATGCTAACAAAGCCTTTAAATATAGTAAATAACAAATTGATTTTTTTCTTTTTTAATTTTATTTTATTCAGGTTGTATATAAATATGCATAAAATTATCGAATTATACATTTCTAAAACCGGGTATATCATCATTCTCCTCAATATAATGAAAATTACAGTCATCATCCATCTCATATTTTTTAGAGTTAATCTGAGTAGTTTGCCGTTTTGCTCCTTGATCCTGGGGTTGCAGATTTTTACAATAGACCTTCATATATTGCATGTTCAATACAATCACATCGTTTTCTTTCTCAAACGCAATCATTTTTTGAATAATCGGTTGGACAATATTATTGCTAATACTTTTATCATTTAGTGTGGTATTATGCTCTATGGCACCAATCATATGTTTATTATTTCGTCCAATATATTTAAAGTCTATGATTATTAGTGCTGCCTCGTCACCAACATTCTTTGGCGCCTTTTTAGCATATTGTATAAACGTGTCAGAATGCCGCTTTTCCAATAAAAATTTTTGAGCCTCTATACCAAAATTATGTTGTTGGAATAATGCTAGATACATCCCATCCATCACAAGGTTGAACTGTAGCATGAATGTGGGCTTATCAGAAACAATTTTTATATTATCTGTAGACGGCTGTATATTCGAAATTTGTTGTTGCTCTGACTGCAGTGGTTGAGTAGTTTTAGTTGGATCCACAGATTTACAATCATTATTGCTGGTCCTCTTACAACTATTCACTGCATGACGCCTCATGTTACGTGCACATACAAATGATTTTTCACAATTTTCGCAAATAAAACTCTTCATAATGTGGAGCTCAATTTATGCTTGTTGCCTGGGTGACTGTTGATGTACAACTAAATATATATTCACGGAACAGATGATATATTATCTATTTAATATCTTATGGCATGCTCGTGCATGTTGTGAATTATAATATAAGGAAAATTAAACTTGATGTTTTGATTTTAAGTAGTTTAACCTAATGGGGATACCACTACAAAGCTCGCCTATATCCCTGCCCCTTGGGTGGTGCGGAAAAGAACATTGATTAGTATTTAAAATGAGTTTGTATTCAAGGTTATGTAAAATTTAGAATATTTTCTAAGTATTTATTTTTTAATCTTATTGCGTAGCATTGAAATTCAACTTCCCGGATAGTTGTGGTTTCGCATCTCATCATGAGCTTAAAAACTGAGTGACTAAACTAGTGTGGAATGCTTGCTTATCACTTCCTGTAGTTCTGCTTTAAAATATTTTCGCTTCAAACATCTTTATCTCACTTCTTTTACACTTTAAGGTTTATGAATTCTAATTCCTATTGTATATTTATTAATCAGGGTTGCCAAAATAATGTTGTTTGGATGAATAAATGAAAATTAAAACTGCGAAATTAAAAAAAGTTGTTTTTTATTGTGGGTTGATGGGGGTGTGAGTGGAAAGGTTGTGAATGGCGTTGGTTGGGGGTGATGGGGATGAGAGTGGAATGGTTGAGGGTGGGGGCGGCCAGGGTGATGGGGATGACAGTGGAATGGTGGGGTCTAAATATAAAAAGAACTTGAATTTGAAAAATTCAAACATAAAACCCGAATCCGAATCCCGAACCCGAATCCGCGGTTCAACATAATGTAGACACAGTGTTCGGTGCTCCGTCTAGATCCCCTTTCCATATTTAGTCGAGTCAAGCTCAAAAAGTAATAATAAATTTTTTCGCTACTTCAGTACTTAGGAAAGACACAAACCTTACGTGGTCCAAATATTAAACTTAGGGCGCCATCTAGGTCACTACTTCACCATTTAGCAAAGAAAATTGCAAACCTTACGTGGGCCAAATATTAAGCTTAGATCGTATAAGGTTGGCAACCCTGGTTTTTAAGATCTCTACCTTGAGATATTTAAGTCTAGACACGAACTAATAAATCTTTTACAATCTGGCAACACTGAAAATTGCAGTCTAGACACGAACCCCTACAGTTTGAAGGTTGGTAACCTTGGTTTTTCATAATGACGAGGGAGGTTGGAAAAGTTGGGTTTGACTCACTTTTTGTGAATTTAGACCTCCATAGTAAATATATGAGGTGTGAAATATTTAACCGAATCCGGACCCGATCCGATCATAACAATCATCACTAACATCGATATTCATTTCTGAGAAAGTCTTTGGTTTATTAAATTGTTTTATTTATTCTGCTTTCGTAAACAACGGGAAAATTATTTATTCCGCTTTTCACTCTCATTCGTAAACAATGCGAGAGAGAGAGAGAGAAAGAGAGAGGGCAAATTCCAAACCTTACGTGGTCCAAATATTAAATTTGTATTTATTAAATTTCAATTTATTAAATTTAACGGTCTTTTTAGAATCTCTACCTTGAGATATTTAAGTCTAGACACGAACTAATACATATTTTACAATCTGGCAACACTGAAAATTGCAGTCTAGACACGAACCCCTACAGTTTGAAGGTTGGTAACCTTGGTTTTTCATAATGACGAGGGAGGTTGGAAAAGTTGGGTTTGACTCACTTTTTGTGAATTTAGACCTCCATAGTAAATATATATGGGATTTTGAGCCAGAACTCTCATAGGTATACTACTATCCAGTACTCATAAAGAGAGATGCGTCTATCGCAGAGCATGCGCCGTCGTAAGTAGGCTCATGAGCTGCGATGCCGAATCTCTCTCTCACAAGGACAAGGCTCAAAGAATCAATGAAAACATACGGTTTTCATGGACATCGAAAACGACAACCCTGGTCCTGTGCCAATCTGAAAAGACGCGGGATGGTTCCAGAGAACTATTAAACTTATCGGCTGATCTGATGAACGAGCACCTCGATTGTATAAGCCCGCCATGAGTCGGGTAGGTGAGGTTTGGCCGGGGGCCAAACTCAAAGCCGTGGATAGGAATGATATACCTTCTAGACCAAGGGCTAGGGTTTGTTTCCCGTCAAACTCACCTACTGACCCACAGGAGATCCTAAATATCATCAGCCACTGCAATCCCTCCATTTCTGCAAAGGATTGGAAGGTGGTCAAGGTTGAGGGTCCTGTAGGAACCTCCCGGCAGGTAGTTTTGGTCCTGAACCAAGATTCCTTAAACCCCCTAGAGGAGCCCAAAGGCCAAATTCGATTTTGGTTCAATGAGTGTACCCCTCAGGGTGTACAAAGTGGATACGCTGAGTGGCAAACTGGCCGAGTCGAAGTCGGAAGTCACAGATGTAAATGCTGGAAAGCATTCTGAAACGGCGGTAGATGCTGAAGAAGCACTTCTGGATGACGACAGTGGCAGCATCAGGGACCTGTCCATCACTAGCGAGGGTGATCACGAGACAACCGTGATCGAGGTACCCGGAGTTGAAGATCCTGTAGATGATGGATGTCCTTCAGAAAAATCTTCATCGCAGTAAGGCAGCATCTGCCAACCTCATTCTCCATCTTGCAAAGGGTGGTGCCGATGTGGCCCTGCTACAAGAACCATGGACGGTCAATGATCGTTTATGTGGTATCAGGTGCAATGGATACAAGGCCTTCGTCTTATCAACCCCAGCTAGGCAAAGATCTTGCATACTCATTAAAAACAAATTGAATGCTCTTTTATTGCAGAATTTTAGTGATAGCGATACAACCGCCATCAGCATCTCGCTGGAAAACAGCCAGCGGGACATCTGGCTAGTTTCATCGTTCATGGCGAACGACCATACTTAATCAGCCCCTCCGAAGTGCGTCAGGGATATTGTATCGGAGGCAAAAAGACGGAATTGCAGCGTCATTATAGGTGCTGATGCCAACGCGCACCACACAATATGGGCGATTCCGGCACCAATGACCGAGGTGAGTTTATTTTTAATTTCGTTGTAAGCGAAACCTTGACTATATGCAATAGAGGCGAGGAACCGACCTTCATAACTTCGGTTAGGAGGGAAGTACTAGACCTAACATTACTACTTGGCTACGACTATGTAACTGTATCCGATTGCAGCGTACTTTCTGATCACTCATTTTCTGATCGTAGCTATCTTCAGTTCCACATAAATATCGAACCTCTGAAAAAGGAAGTTTTTAAAAATTATAGGAAAACGGACTGGAACGCCAATCGTGGGCGCCTAAGGAAACTCTTAGGTAACCATCCGAATATTCCGACTAATGTGCCAGAGCTGGAAGAACTAGTTTGCAAATTTACTGATGCGGGCAGGAACGCGCTCAAGGAGTCCTGTAAGACCAGTGGTTATAATGCTGCAAAGGATCTACCAATCCTCATTGGTGGAACGCTGAGCTTCAGGATCTAAGATAGTCCATTAGGCGGCTTTTCAACAAGGCCAAAAAGAACGGCGACCAAAGGGATTGGGACGTTTACAAGATTAGTTTTAATCTATATAAAGGTGAAATCAAAAAGGCCAAACGGAAATCCTGGCGAAACTTCTGTGAATCCATTGAGGGAACCAACCAGACTGCACGCTTAAGATGCGTGCTCGGTAAAACCCACCGTGTGCGTGGTTCTTAATGAAAGGCGATGGAACGTGGACGTATTCGTCTGAAGAATCTCTTGGGATTCTCCTGGGTACCCACTTTCCCAACGATGACCGGTATGCTGGTCATCAGCTACAGGAGCTAGGCGGAAATTCACCTAGGTTCGAAAAATTTCGCTCAATAGTGAGCAGACAACATCTGATATGGGCCATTAGATGTTTTAAGCCCTATAAATCAGCCGGACCCGACGGTATAATTCCCGCGCAACTACTGGAGGCACTCTACCTATCTTGTAGTTGGTTGGAGGCAATCTCCAAGGGTTGCCTTATGCAGGGAGTCATTCCCAGCAGTAGAAAGCAAACCAAAGTGGTTTTTGTCCCGAAAGCAGGCAAATACTCTCATGTCAAACCAAAGGACTTTAGACCAATCAGTCTATCATCCTTTGTTCTTAAGAAATTTGATTGGTTACTGGACATTCACGTTCGAAGTAATCTTCCACAGGATCTAGTATCGAGTTCTCAGCATGCCTATATCAATGGTAGGTCAAATGAGACGGCTCTCCACTCTATACTCAGCATAATAGAGAACTCTCTTGAGAATAAGGTCCTCGCTCTAGGGACCTTCCTGGACATCGAGGGAGCCTTCAATAACATTCAACCTTCGGCGATTCATAGGTCGTTACAGAATCTAGGAGTCGACAGCTTAGTGACACGTCAAATTGGGAAGTCCAAGCTGAATGGGGTGGTGTTGCAATCGCTAGGAACGTTAACAGCGGGACACCGCAGGAGGGAGTTCTGTCTCCAGTATTATGGTTAACTTCTGTCAATGAACTGCTTCTTGAATTGGACAGGGCCCAATGCCAGGTCTTTGAATAAGCCGATGATATTGCTAAATTGTACGGGTAGAAACCTCAATTTACTTAGCATTCGTACAACCAGCCTACTTAGTCTGATTTCGAACTGGGCCTCTAACAAAGGACTATGACTTAACCCATTTAAAACCGAGCTTATCTTGTTCTCTCGGAAATATAAAATACCCGCATTTGAACTGCCGTCAGTTAATGGGGTGCAATTACAGTTGACGGAAAAGGTCAAGTATCTGGGGATAATTCTCAACAGAAAACTGTCTTGGAAACCGAATGTGGAGGAGAGGTGAAAAAGGCGTCTGTTGCTATTTACTGTTGTAAAGGGGCGATAGGAAAGCGCTGGGGACTGTCTCCTAAGATCACCATGTGGATTTATACTGCAATAGTCAGACAAATTCTTCTCTAAGGTATCGTAGTTTGGTAGGGATCCCTCCAAAAGAAATATATTCTGAATTCCTTAATGAAAATTCAAAGATCAGCACTGATTAGCGTTAGTGGGGCAATGGGCACGACGTCAGGTACTGCACTTAGTGCTATCCTGAACATTTGTACTCCTGATGTCATGGCCGAATCGGCAGCGGCTACATCCCTGCTGAGAATCAGAGATTGTGGCGTTTTGATTTCGGGGCATTCCGGACACGCTGATTTACTACACGGGATCAACTCTATTCCCGTAAAAACGGACTACTGTATCCCCTACCTTACAGCAGCGACAAATCTAAGGACTTCTATTCCGGACAGGAATACCTGGGAAAAGCCACTGGAAGGGAATACCAGTAGTATCAGATTTTTCACGGATGGATCAAAGTTGGACGAGCAAGTAGGCTATGGGGTCCATTCACAGGACCTAAATATAAATATCTCCTTCAAGCTGCCTGATCACTGTAGTGTATTACAGACGGAAATTACCGCCATACTGGAGGTTGCTGCACTACTGAAAAGTAGTGTCACAACCCTCCGGATAATATGTATATACACAGACAGCCAGGCTGCCATAAAATCCCTGGAAGCTACGTCCCTGACGGTGACAGAATGCCTCTCATCACTTAGGGTGATGGCAGAGTATTTTGTCATGAGGCTCATCTGGGTACCGGGACACAGCGACATTCCAGGTAATTGCGTAGCGGATGCGTTAGCTTGACAGGGCACTACGGCACAGGTCCTTCCGGGCCGATAATATGTTCAAGGACAGGTGGAGACTTAATTCAACTTGCAAACAAGCCAGGGTCCTCTGGCCACAGGTGGACAGGAAGAGGACTAGGCAACTACTTATCTTGCCGAGAGGCAGGTTATCCACAATGATAGGAACACTTACGGGACATTGTCTTGTAGAAAAACACGCCCTAAGATTGGGACATTGAAACTCCACTCTCTGTAGATGCTGCATGGAAGAGGACGAGGAAGCTACGAAACAAGTTCTCTTGGATTGCCCTGCTCTGGCAGAACTGAGAAGTAGGATATTCGGAACACATCTAGTTAGCACCGTAGCCCTACAGGATATTCCTGTAGGTCTTATAGACAAATTTATTGAAAGGGCAAATTGGCTGGACGACTATTCAATAGTTGCTATGGAGGAAACTGCAGGTATCACAATGGGCTTATTTAGCCTAAGTGTGCTAGACAACGTGCTGTTTGCAGCCTCTTTAACCAACCAAGAGTAGGAGACTGGCTGAAGGGATTCAAAATCGTCGATTGCGTTAATAAGAAGTCTGTGGACTTCCTTAGGAGTCTAATCGTCGGTATTGACGAAGCTTGGCGAGGTTCGAGACTAGAGGTTATCTCTCAGTCTTTACTCCCTCTCCGAACAATGGCATACATCTGGATACCGCCGCCATTTTTGTCAGCGGATAAAGTGATTAAATTACTTGGCAAGCAGAACCGGGGACTGAATATCCATGTCTGGGAGGTATTGTCCATTGGTTCTGCTACCGGAAGGGATACCTCAGGCGCCGATGTTAAAATCGCCCTGGATTCGGTGTCACTTAAGAAGATAAAAGCTCGTGTGGGAAAGATGCTTTTTGGTCTTGAAACCGTCAGGTTCCACCACTCCAGCTTCTATGTACGGAGATAGTCGTAGGCGGCTTCGAGTGTTGCAACTCAATCTGCACCACTGCGAGGATGCCTCCGCTAATTTTCTACTTTCCCTTATGTACTATGAGATTGATATTGCCCTAGTACAAGAGCCCTCGATAGACCGTGAGAACAATGTGAAAGGTCTGGGCAGTGTCAGTGTGAACATCTTTGCGGCCAGAACACCTTGCAAGGTAAGAGCTTGTATAGTAGCTAGAAAAGATTTTAAATGTATCCTCTCTTCCTGGATCAAATTTGATACTTACGTCTGTGTACTTATCGTATGAAGAGTGTGATCCGCATGGTATCACTATTATGCGGATCACACTCTTCATACGGTAACTACACCGACTTGTCGCTAAGAACTTGACACTAGGTTGTCTGGGTTTGACTCCAATCCCTGCACCACAAGTGATGATGTTAATAGGAAGTTTACAAAGTTGTAGATCTTCTATATAAATGCTTTATTGATACACGCCCTCTTACCTTTCCGGGTAAGAGGAGACAGACAGTTTGGTGGACACGGGAGATGTGTGCTATTCGTAAGCCCCCTAGGAGACTCTTCAATATGCCCAAGAAATCGAAATGTGAATCGGACGGGACCGTGTACTAAAACAGTTTTAATCAGTTCAAGAAGGATATTAAAAAGACAAAATGGACGACCTGGGTCAGCTTCTGTGAGTCCATAATTGAAGTAAACGATGGTGCGCGATTTCGTCGCGTGTTGTCCAAGGACCCTAGAGTCCTTGGAGGCATTAGGAAATCCGATGGGTCATGGACCAACTCCGGAGCTGATACAATTGAGCTTCTTATGGAGACTCACTTTCCAAATTGTGTGGATATAGACTCCACAGAGAGGAATCACCTAGCGACTTCCACTCCAGATATCTCACAACTGGGAGTGATTGATGACATAGTTGACGAATCGAGGTTGCTTTGGGCTATTCGTAGCTTCAAGCCCTTTAAATCTCTTGGTCCTGACAGGAACCTGCCGGTTATGCTACAGAAATGTGACGCTTTTGTCACCCCTCATCTTCAGAGTATCTATAAGGCTTGTCTTAGACTTTCTCTGATATCAGACAAATGGAAGGAGGTACTACTCGTTTTTATTCCCAAATCGGGAAAGGCTAGTCATGTCTCTCCTAAGGACTACATACCAATCAGCCTCTCATCCTTTATACTGAAAGTTTTGGAGAGAATGGTTGACGCGTACATTAGAAAATGAATTGTCCCATGCATCTTGAGTGGTAGATAACATGCGATGTTGTGGGTTATCTTGAGCGCAACTTGAAGTTTGGGGAGTTGACTTTGGCTGCCTTCTTGGATATAAAAGGTGCTTTTAACAATGTGTCATCCAGCGCTATTCTCATCGAACGGATTGCGAACAAGCTTAGAGATCGCATTGTATATTCGAACCTAGGGGTGAAATCAGTTCGGAAGCTAGCTATAAGGGGCACGCTGCAGGATGGAGTGTTACCCCCCCGTTATGGCTTTTAGCGGTTGACGGCATTCTTAGGGACTTTGTGTTGAGTGGACGTAGAATAGTAGCCTATGACTTCATGCAGTCTGGGTGTTAACTCGGCAAAGACGGAGCTGGTTCTTTTTATGCGCAGGCGAAAGATTGGATTTTTTAGGAAACCAAGGTTGGAGGGCGTGGAGCTATCTCTATCTTCTCAGGCGAAATATCTCGATATCGTTCTTGATCAAAAACTGAACTGAAAGTGAAATACTGAGGAGCGAATGAAGAAGGGATTTTTTTTTTATTTGATTTATTTAGCCCTTAGGCTATTTAGAGACATTTGAAATATTACAATCATGGCTTTTTTACATTAATACATTAGTTTAACATATTATTGTTTTTCGTTTAAAGTTAAAAAAATTATTTTCAGATTTAATTTCATTTGGCATTTGATTAAATAATTTAAGACTATTGTAGAGCAGAACATTCTGGTGGAAATTCGTTGAACTAAATGTTATCCTAAAATCGCCGGAGTTTCTTAAGGTATACCGTTGAACATCAGAAACATATCAGAAACATGTCGTGCAGATATTTTGGTAATAACCCGTTCTTCATTTTAAAAACAAACATCAATACATTCATCGTCAATATCTGGTTTACAGAGAGCCATTGTAGATTGTTCAGGATATGATTTATCGGTGTTAACCGTTGACAGCGAAAGATACATCGCATTCCTTTATTTTGCAACTTTTGTAGTCTCTCCTTCATTTGTCGGCTACCAAGGAATAAAAGGGTTGAGCAATATTCAAAGTATGGCTTTACTATGGTGTTATAGATTCTTATAGCTGTAATTGTTGAGATTTTACTTCGGATTCTTCTCAGAAACGCAATCTTTTTCGAAATCTTTTTACATATATAGTTATAATGTGTATCAAATTTTAAGTCTTTGTCAATAACGATTCCAAGATATTTCATTTCATTGACGATTTCAATTTATACGCCTTCTAGCCATATATGTTGGTCCGTATTACCATTCCAAATCATAGCCTTCGTTTTATTCGTGTTGAGTTTTAGTTTATTCATTTTAAAATATTTTTCAACTTCTTTCAGTTCTTCATTTAGGTTTCGTACACACTCCTCTGGGTCCTTACCGGTTATATAAATCAAAGTATCATCCGCAAGCATGCACACTTTTGAGTGTTTTGGTACTTTTCCTAAGTCGTTGATATAAATAATGAACAATAAAGTTCCCAAAATCGCCCCTTGAGGGACACCTATATTGACATTTAAAACGGTTAACAAATGATCTCCACATCTTGTTCTCTGAGTTCTGTTTTCAAAGTAACTTTTAAACCATTGTAACTCCTTGCTTTTTACTCCATACCTCTGCAATTTATCCACTAAAATATCTTGGTTTATGGTTTCAAACGCTCGTTTTAAGTCTAAAAACACCGCTACAATACAATTTTTGTTGGCTACTTCTGCTTTCCATTGTGTTACTACAAGATTAAGTTGTGATTGTGATGTTGCCTAAACCCGGATTGCTTCCCGTACAACAAGTTGTTTTCATCCAAATATTTATTCACCTGATGATGTACTACTTTTTCTAGGACTTTGCTGAGAGTCATCAACATATTGACGGGACGAATCTCATTCGGATCATTTGTATTTTTAATCTTTTTTATTGGTACTATGCATGATTCTTTGAGATCTTCCGGGAAAACGCCCGTGTATAAGGATGATGTGATTAGATGGTGCAAATGTGTTCCAAGTATATCAAAATTTTCCAATAGCATATTGACTGTAACATAATGGTGATCTTTTTTACTGTTCATTGATTTCATTATAGTTTTTAAAGTTATTATGTCGATAAAAGTAAATTTAAATTGTAGTTTTGGGTTCTCTCCGATTAGATTTTCATATTGAACATATGGTATTGTATTCACAATATGCTGTACACTGGTAACAAAAAACGAGTTAAGAACGTTTCATATTTTACTTTCGTCTGAAATCTTTATTCCATTTATTATTGTTTCATTAATTTTGTTATAGTCTTTTTTTAAGACAACTTCTTTGATAGCTTTCCACATAGATTTTTGGTCCAAACAATTGTCAATTTTTTTAATCACAAACGCCTCTTTTGCCCGTGCGATTTCTGAGACATATTCGTTTCTATATAGTTTATAATTGCTGCAATGCCAATCGTCATTAAACCAAATATATATATATATGGTTTCCCATTACATCCCATGAAGGGACCGGGGAGAACTTCTCACAATCACTGAGCTGTGCGCTTTCCAGATTTCACTCACTGATTGGGACCTACAGTTTTACACCGATTCCGAACGGTATTTTGAGAAGCTTTTTCATGGCTATATACTCGATAGTGTCGCCGTCACTAAGCGAGGTGACCGTCGTCGAAAGAAATTTTAAGGTGGTTGGAGCAGGGATCGAATCCAGGATTTCCTGTACAAGAGGCGCGCACACTACCCATTGCACCACCGAAGGTCCAAACCACCGACGGTTAAACCAAATAGCCGCTTGATATAGTGCAGTTTTGTTTCCTTTCCTTTCTTTTAGGTTCACATTAAACCACTTGTTATTTTTACAATTATTTAAAGTTATATTTTTTATCATTGGACTTAGTGAACCATCCACACTTGTAATTAACAGATTATTTATTTCATTTGTAGAACAGTTTGGCGAGATTTCATTTAAAACACTACACAGCAAATTATTTCGAAAAATTGAATTGTTATACTTCAAATATTTTATACTCTTCCTTTTAACAACGTCAGTTTCTTCTTTTATATATATATTTATTTCGAAAGATTCGTGGTCACTAATTTTCATTACAGGACTTGTTCGAACTGTAATGTATTCTATATTTGAAACTGCGTAATCAATTAGTGTAGATGTTGTAGCTGTTATTCGAGTGGGTTCAGTTATTATTTATTTAAAACAATTATCCTTTATAATTTCCGATAATTTGACTTTACTTATGTCGTTATTAAGCCAGTCTATGTTAAAGTCACCAAGTATTAATTGATTCTCATTACTTTTAAGGCTTTCCATCTTGTTCTCGAAAAACTCTATAGATATTGATTCAGGCGAATTCTGTTTATGTGGAGATCGATACACTCTTATTACATTGTACATTTTATTATTGTTTTGCATTTTTATATGTAACCACCAAATCATTTTGCCAATTGAAATACTTTCTATTATTTTAGCCTTCCAATTATTTTTTACATAAAAACAAACACCGCCTGTATGCCGCGATTCACTATCACATCTTAATAGTTTGTAGTTTTCCAAACCAAATTCTTCGTCTCCAATATCATCTGTTAAGTGAGTCTCAGTTACACATGTAAAATCGAGATCTTCTTCGAGGTATATTGCTTCAAGTTCGGTAAATTTGACACAAATACTTCCGATGTTTAGATATAATCCTTTCAGAGAATTTGATTGCTAATATTCTACACTCACTCTATTAGCTTCAATTTTATTTTTTCTTTGCAAAATACGACAATCCGCATTCCTACAGTCATGCTTAGAGTCAATATCGCTCAAATTTAGTCTTTCCTTAGCTTTCTCACAGTTTACACACTTTGTAGTATCATTTTTGCAGTCTTTATACGTATGCCCACTTGCACTGCACTTTGCACATATTTGACTCTCGTTCTTGCATGTGTTTGATGTATGGCTAAAACCCCAGCATTTAAAACATCTTACTACGTGGCAACTCTCATGAACGGGACATCTATCCCACTCAACGTTTATTTTTCCTTCTCTCATAATTTGTTTAAATCCTTCTCCGTCGGTTTCAATTAAAGCATTACATATTCTTGGATTTTTGAATGATTTATATACTTTGATACATTCTAAGTAGGCGCACTGAATATTATTTTGTTTTTTAATTGCGTCGATAATTACATCCTTCTCAAGTTCTTCGTTTAACCCGGTTATTACAATTTTCGGTTTTCGCATCTTTGGGATTTGTACTTCATAATCGCTTCCCATGGTGTCTTTTATTTCTTTCGATAAAACACTTCGAGCGATGTCGGTTTGACACCTAATAGCGACAGCTCCATCACTTCTCTTTGAAATTCCTCCAACCTTCAAGTTAAGAGATGATGGCTTAATCTTCTCTTTAATTGCCTTCTCTGTTACTTCACACTCTTGCTTGTTTTTTTGGCTTTAGAATAACGGGAGCACTATTGGATGGAATTTTCAATTTACTTGCATATGTATGTTTCGCTTCCAATGTTTTTTGTTTTCTTTGTAATTTCGTTGACAATCTCTCTCTTTGCTTCATCCACTCTCACTTCAACCATTTGACTTGTTTTCGAAATTTCTTTACTTACTTTTTCTTCAGTTTCTTTAACAATATTGCACAACTGTTCATAGTTTTCGTTTGTAAGAGTGATAAAGTCCAAGCACCCATCACATATAAACTTCATATTTGGACATTTGAAAATTGCGTCGCATTCATATTTAGATAGACCGACACATTTCATATGAAAGATCTTCTGACAATAACCGCCACACTGCACTTCGGAGTCCCGACAGCTATTATTACACTTCGATCCGTGCCTACCATGGATCTTTTACTTGGTCGGACAACGTTTAAAAGTTAGTTTCAACAAAAAAAATATTTATAAAAAATTGTAGTATCTTCCAGTCGGAAATCGTGGGGTTATAAGAGATGCAACTGAGATAATGAACTCATGCTTGTACCCAGCGGATGAATTCGTCATCTGCGTTGATAGTAATCTAGGTCTCAGTGCGATCGGGTCACACATATGTAAATCCATATTGGTTAGGGATTGTAAACGGATCTTGAATAGTATAGTGCCCGGCAAGCTAAGACATTGCTGGGTAACGGGACATAGTGATGTCACATGGAATGTTGAAGCAGACTGTCTTGCTAAAGCAGGATGCACTTCTGCTGATTTGAGATTGACTGCCTCTGCAAATCCAGCGATCTGTTACTTGTATAGCTTGATCCTTCGCTGGACGAGATCAACGCTGCCTGACAGGCCAGAGTAGATTGCAGAATTTCGAGAGACATTTGGTCAGCAGTGTACTCAGGGAGAACTAAGTCCCTTCTCCGACTGGACAAGGCTGACTTGCGACTCCGCACTATGGTAATCACGGGTCACTGTGATGCCGGAGGCTTCACGCGCAACAGAATTGTGAACGGAGTTGATTACTGCCATGCTTGTCGTGATGAAGAAGAGGTGGAAACCATTGAGCACCTTCGATGTCAGTGTCATCGTAGGCGTCAGCGATGCTTTGGTTGGTTTCATGCAGAGGGCCTGGCCTCTTTGCGGGATGTGGCCATTGTTGAGTTGATGGATGATGATGATTTGTCTCTTGGTTCTTTCCACCCCACATGTAATCTGGAATGGAAACTCTTGATCTGCACATATAGACCCTCATCTTGGATGGTATTGTATGTATTTATCAGGGCTTATCAAGTGATGTGTGTATATATACACTGAGAACATTGCGTGATTCTTCTGTCTGTCCTACGTCTATCTATCTTTCGAAATTTTATCTGTCAGTACGGCTCGTCCCCTTTCTTTTCTCCCTTCTCTATCTGCTCTTCATATATATGGGCAATCACAATGGGTCAACCGACCTCCGAGTGTAGTGACAATAAGTTGTATACTTTCTCTTCCTGTCACATGTCCTATAACTAAATTAACCTAATAGACGAGACTTTTGAACACTAAAATATTTCGGCTTAGTGATGCTAAAAGTAGGGAAGAAGTATTAGTAGGTCCCCAGATTAGATAACTTTCCCAAGAACCGACGTTTATTACACTCCTGAATCAAGCTGAAGTTGCATGTTAGCAGAGTACTGCTGGTTCTCTCTACAAGTAATTCAATTCAAAATACAAAATGAAAGCAAGTTCCAAATGAATGAACTAATAAGTGTACTAAATTTTCTTTTAATTCGGTAAAAAAATAATTGTATTTGTTTTTCAATTTGCATTAACTAGTGTAATAATAAACTCGAAACTGGAGAAAACAATCTTAACGAAAAGCGATAAAAAACAATCTCCCAGGTACCCACCGCTTTCGGTGGTATATTGGGATACAGGAAGTCATTTTATATTAGAATCAGCAAGAATGGTGTCAGGGCTAGAACACCTTTTATTTTTAAAGGGCACTGTAATTAGAAATGTAAAACATCCAAATTTGAAAATTATGTATATCAATTCAAGTTTAAACTATTGATGAACTTTTACATAGTGTTGGTGGAAAATGTACGAAAAAATGTAAATGTAAAAAAAAATATTTTTCAATATAACATCCTTTTAGCTCAATAACTTAGTCCAACGTTTCTCCAATTTTTGTATCCCTTCCAAATATAGGATTTTTAGAGGTCCAGAAAATAGGTATTTGTTTGATCAATAATTTCATCGTTGGAGCTAAATCTCTTTCCACCAAGACAATTCTTTAGGTTTGGAAATAGGAATGGATGAGGTACCAATTCGTAGCCCAATTCATTTAACTGTGCCATCAAGACTACAGAAGTGTGCATCCGTGCATTATCTTGATGAAAAATAAATTTTTTCTTGGCCACATGTGGCCGTTTTTTTTAATCCTCGTTAAATCGGTCAAATAAGTTTGAAGGTAATCGATGTGGATTATCCCGCGTTATCCTCATTGGCCGACAAACTTACCCTGGCTTCTTCGGAGCCGGTTCACCCGGAGGAACCCATTGTTTAGAATGCTGCTTGGTCTCCGAAGTATTGTAATGGATCTATGTTTCAACTCCTTCGAATTGAGGTTAAAAAACTCCAAACAATCCTTTGAAGTTGTCACACGATTACGTTTGTTGTCAATTGAGAGCAAACGCGGCACCCATATTGCAGACAGCGTTCTTAAGCCCAACTGATCAGTTAAAATCGAAACCACACTGCGATATGAAATGCCTATGGCATCAACAATCTCACGCACTTTTACTGTTCGATCCGTGTATTGACCTCAAGTGGCCGTTCAGAATTAAGATCATTGGTGCAGAGTCCCCAAAGTATTTATCAAGCTTTTCCTTGATTTAATTGACGTTTTTTTTCGCAAAACATAATGTTTAATGAGCACTCGAAATTCACTTTTTCCATTTTTAAAAAAATGTTTTGAACAGCTATTAAACGCAAAGTAAATGACGGAACTTGCTCAAAATTTTACAGTAGTCTATTAAGAGCTGTTACTTGATTGGAGCAGCGTTGCATTTCATATAACTACGAGGGAAGTTCAAAAAGTCACGGACTTATTGCTCCGCCCTCTAGATACAGAATTTCAATAATTAATTCATGCTAAAGATAGGGTAAGGAAATGCAATTATTTATTGTTATAAAAATAATTTGAGCAACTAGCTTTCGCATCAAACAGTACATGAGGTATTCAGGAAGTTGTATGATATTAGGAGCTTCTCGTGTTGCTGAAATTGTTTTGTCAGCTCATTTTCTTGGTCAGCAGTGAGGACGGAATGTTGCGTTGGTGTATTAACCACTACATTACCTGACCCACTAACAATTTTATTATCATATACATATGTTTATTATTCGTATTTCTTGCATTAGAGTCTCACAAATTTAAACATTTCCCTAAATATAAACATCCCAAACAAATAAAAATGCATTAAATAAACAAAGATTAATGGTATGATTCTCAATATTTCATTTTTACTTACATGTGTTCAAATTCGGGTGCATTAGTATCAATACCTATATAGCCCGATTCTGCACATAGGTCTTGCGCAGACACTAGGAAGAATATTTGAGTAGGTGTTAAGTTTAGTCCAGGCAATCTGGCAACTCCCTTTAATGAACCTGTTAATGAAAGCATCGAGTGATATGATATTTGCATTCCACCGGAATGAATGAGCATATCCATGCGACTGTGATTGGAGAAAATGTTGACAGACTTGGGAACACAACGCATCACTTTTTCATCAAATGTTTTCGTAATAGAGCGCAAAATCTCCTTTGCTATAGCTACTCCAACAGATCCGTATTGTATGTAATGGGGCAGCCGTCCATCGAAATACGGAACAAGAATTACAGACAGCGGCACAACTAAAAAAAGATGGAAGTATAGAGTTTTTATTTACATTGTGTTGTAACTATTCAACATTCTCATAAGAATTAACCTCAGAGTAGAGTATAATATGAAGTAATACGTTTTACTTGGAGTGTTTACTCTTAGTTCAGCAAAATTTAGATTTTCCTTATATTACAGCCTGAAGCTAGCATTTGTTAACGCCGCTCAGAAACATCCCCAATTAATTGCAGCGGGACTATGTCCAATTCAGATAGATTTGTATTAGAATTACTAACTGACCTTCGATCATCTCATTGGATTTCCTTAAATTGTTTGACGTTTACCAAAGTATTATAAAAACGCTAACATTTACATACATAAAGTACTTTTAAGATCGGTCTAAGGACATTATAGCGGTATCGTTAAATGTTTTACTTTCTACCGTAATATTTTTTAAAATAACTCCAAAACGTTATGCCACCGAAGGTTGATAATCTTATAAAATAGATTTTAACGAAAGCAATGGCAAAATATAAGTAGATAATATAAATAGATTTATAGTTGGCAAGTGACTGCGACACCTAGATTCAACCCAGTGAGTGAGCGCATAGCCACAATTCGCATCCAAGCGAAATATTTCAACATCTCGTAAATTTGTGTGCACGCACCGGCAGCGGATAAAGACGATGGGGTAAATGGAACATTTTGTGAGCGTCTGGAGGAAGTACCTCTGTCAAATATTTATAAAGAGTTTTTCAACAGAGACGCTACAAAAGTAAATCGATAGGGACAGCAAACGACGCCATATTTTTCCCACTCTTTTGACATTTCTCTGCAGCAAGGTTTGCCATTTCATCATGGAAAGATATACGAGCCAACAACGAGTCGAAATTATTAAAATTTACTACCGAAATTTGGAGTCAGTGGCCTCAATTTTAAGAGCGCTACGTCCAATTTATGGTCGTCATAATCGTCCTACCAGATCAACAATTGAGCGCCTAGTGGAAAAATTTGAATCCACAGGCACAGTACAAAATGTTCCCGCGCCAATAAGCCAGCGACGATTGATGAACTTCGTACGAATATCGAACGTGAAATTGCAGCAGTATCGGCCGATTTATGCTTGAAAACCGTCGAAAATTGGGTTCAGCCTCTGGACTTCTGCAAGCGTGCCCGTGGTGGCCATGCAACAGGAATCGAGTTCCATACATAATGGCATCGAACGTACTTTCACAGGAATAAAGAACTTCAGTGGTATCTAAAATCGGTTTTGTTTTATTTAAAAAAACTTTTGTAGCGCTCTTATTGAAAAACCCGTCATGTGCAAACTAATTTTTTTTCTTTTCCTCTGAAACTAACTGTAATTTAATGTCGACCATATAAAATATTTTCGATAATATCCTATCATATACTTTTTTCTCTTTTGGGCTTTATTTGTAGTCCCGTTATCTATGATTATCGCTGTAAGTTTACAACTCAATAGAAAATAATTATATGTGTAGTCGCGATCCTGACACTCGGGTATAAAAATCTTTCTGTACGTTAGTAAAGTTATGACTATATTCTAAGAAAGATTTTATTCACAGTTTTGTTTCTAGTTGAATATGCCAGGTGGAAGTGAACTTACGATTGCAACTGCGGTAAATCGGCATCGCAATATAGTTTCGAATTTCATCAAAGACCCCGAAAACTATGGTTGTATTAAGCGCAGTGGACGCATCCCAACTGTAGACCAGCGGACTAAGCGGCATATTCGGCATTTAGCAGCTAATATGAATTCTAGGGAATAAAGGTGAAATTGGGTCTAAATGTAACTATACAGCGTGTCCAGCAACTGCTAAAGGACGATATAGGTCTTCGGTAGCAAAGCAAAATGGCCAAACCACGCTTAACCCAGCGTCATAAAAATGCGCGTATTGCTTTTGCAGAAAAGTACAAGATTTGGGAGAACGAATTTGAAACCCTTATATTTAGTGATAAGAAAAAGTTTAATTTGCACGGACCTGATGGTCACCATAAATATTGGAGACATTTATGACATCCTCGGCAAACGTGCTACAAGCGAAACCACGGTGGTGGATCCTTTATGATATGGGCTGCATTTGGAGCACGAGGGAAGTTAGAAATATGCTTTGTCCCAACTAAATTGAATGCGGAAGCATATGTTGTTCTATTGTACAGCAATCTAATTGACTTTGCTGGCGAATTATATGGAGATAACTGGACTTTTCAAAAAGACAACCGCCCGATCCTCATTGCCCGGCTCACAAGGGATTTTTTTATTCCCGAAATATCCCATTACTGGAGTGGCAAGCCATAACTCCTGACCACAACCCAATTGAAGACCTCTGGGGAATACTTTCCGACAAGGTGTTGTCAAAGTCGTAGCAGTATACGACGCTGAAAGAACTAAAACTAGCAATATTGGCTGAATGAGAGAAAATTGGCATGTCCAATTTTAGCAACTTAGTGAGGTCTATGCCACGCAGGCTACAACAAGTTCTTATACACAAGGGCTCAATATCATATTAATTACATATTTTAATTGGATAAGAATAAGAATTAAATTTAAGATTCATTTTTGCATATATAAATATTTTCTTTGAAGAATATATCAAATACTTTTTTTTGTTCTAACAAAGAAATGAAAAAATATGTTTTCTTATAATTTTAAAGAACAAATAAATATATACTAATGTACAAAATAAAAATCAAAAAAAATTTTAGTTTTCAAAGCTCAAACTCAACATGATACATTGGCATATAAATATTTGGCAGGGGTATACGAACGCCAGGCAGAAGGTTTACTGAATCTTGCGCAATGTTAATAATATAAGTAAAAATAAATAAATAAATGGTTTCCCATTACATCCCATGAAGGGACTGGGGAGAACTTCTCACAATCACTGAGCTGTGCGCTTACCTGTTTTCACTCGCTGATTGGGACCTACAGTTTTACACCGATTCCGAACGGTAATTTGAGAAGCTTTTTCATGGCTAGATACTCGATAGTGTCGCCGTCACTATGCGAGGTGACCGCCGCCGAAAGAAAATTTGAAGGTGGTCAGAGCCGGGTTCGAACCCAGGATCTCATGTACAAGAGCCGCGCACACTAACCATTGAACCACCGACGGTGGTTGATATATAAGTGCATATAATAAACACATAAATCAATGATTACCATGTTATTATACTTATAGAATATGATTATGCAAGCACTATACTTATATATGTTAAACCCTGACCCTGAATTATTCTATGCGACATTAATATCAAATTGGTCTACATGATACCACTTCCGATAGTGGAATAAGACTGATAGACCTCGTCGCTGCAGAGAACATGGTAGTTAGTAGCAAACGATTCTAGCATGAGGACATACATAAGGCGACCTGGTTATCTCTTGATCAGAGAACGAAGAACCAGATTGATCACTTGGTGGCAGGCACTTTTCTAGTGTAATGGATGTACGTGTGGTTTGAGGTGCCAATATCGACTCGTATAACCACCTGGTGGCTGCGAAGTTTGCAAAGGACTGAGCAGAGCGAAAAACGTACGAAGCCGAACACGGGAAAAGTTGCAAATGCCGGAGATATCAATGTCCTTTCAAGAAACACTCACGCTCCTACTAGAGCAGAATACACCCTCTCTTGAGAACCCAGAACCGCATTGAAAGCACATCTCCCATGCTTTGGAAGCCGATGCAAGGACTAAACTTGGCTACCAAAAACCTTAGAAGGATAAGCCATGATACGACGAGGATAGTCGCATTGGAACGGATGAAAAGGACGTTACACTTATGGCAACGAAACAGTCAGTTACAACGCGTGCTTCGAATGAAAAAAAATTTTAGTGGGAGCATAGAGAGAGTGAAATTACCGAAATGTGCAGGATAAATAATGAATCCCGAAAATTTTTCCAGAGAGTAAGGATATCAAATAACGGTCCGAAGAGGGAAATAAAGCACGAGAACGGAAATCTTTCTACAGATAAGCAGTGTGTGCTTAAAATGTGGAGCTTGTGTGAAAATGTGTGCTTTTCATATTGTTCAAGGAATCTATGCGTGACGATTGGAGGCTTAGTGTATTTTGTTCTGTATTTTTTTATCACACCAACACTGAGGGTTTTCCCCCTATTAATGCAGTGCATTGTGTTGGCGAAGGAAAACTGAAGCAATGGAGGGTGGAAAGAGAGAGTAGTGGTAGCTGGCATTTGCATTGAATCTTTGTATGTCACAATTGGTAATCCGAGTGTATGTTCCAATTATCACGGCATCAGTCTTTTATCTATCGCGTATAAGATCTTGTCTCTCGTATTATGTGAAATACTAAAGCCTATTATTGAAACCCTGATTGGACCTTATCAGTGTGGGTTTAGGTCAGGGAAGTCCACGACTGACCAAATATTCACGCTACGCCAAATCCTGGAAAAGACCCACGAAAAGCAAATCGATAAATACTACCTTTTTGTCTATTACAAAGCTGCTTTTGATAATCCCATACAGGGAAATGGAATTGCGCCAAAATACCTCAGCGAAGCATTCTGTATCAAGCGAAGACTGATACAAGGCGACACACTTTCGTGCTATCTCTTCTACATCTTATTGGAAATAGTAATGAGAAAAGCTGCAGTAATTATGAAGAAGATCATCAACACGAGTATGCTGACGACATAGACATCATTGGGCGAAATTTGCGCGAGGTTACTGCAGTATTTTCAAGAATCGAAAAAGAATCACCGAAGGTTGGTCTTGCTGTTAATGAAGGCAAGACAAATTGTATGGTGTCAGGACTTGGTCTGCACTTGAACGTCGGCAACTGATTCTAGTTTGAAGTGGTAGATGAATTTGTAAATATGAGAATAGTGGTTGCAAATAGATGCTATTATGGGCTTAGCAAGCAGTTTAAGAGCAAACCCCTTTCTCTATTGACAAAACTCCAGCTATACCAGAGTTTCATTTTATCGGCCCTGCCATATGGATCCGAAACTTGGGTCATATCGCAAGCGGATGAAAATGCGGATGAGTTGTCGAGAAAAAAATCGTCCGAAAAATATATGGTCCCGTGAAGTGCACACAGCTAGGTGAATCAAATTAGGCCAACTACGTTAGCTAGGCCATATTATCAGAATGAATAACGATGAGGCAGCGCGATAATGTGCCCGCTGGAAGCAGGAAAGAGAACGGCCAAGCTGACCGAGGAATCCCTCCGTACCCTTGGTGTTACAAACTGATGGGAAAGGGCGAAGGATTGAACCAGTTGGAGAAATATGTTGAAATTAGTTTAGTTTTTTTATTTGTTTGTTTAATTAAGGCATCTGTCCTCATGAGGTTGTAAAATAACCATTAAAATTAGGGCTGTAAGTGGTCATAGTATATTGAAAACTTTGTGAGAGAAATTTAGAAAAAAAAAGGAAAGATAAACATATAGAGTCGTGTGGAGCTGAAATCAATTCTGTATCTTATAGACTAGGAATTAAGTAAATAAATAAAAAAATATAGAAAACTATCAAGAAAATCATATCCAAATTAATGAAATCTGTTACTGATGAATTATGGGTTCAACAAACAAAAGTTGTTGGACTTTTATGTAGGGATATAATTTTATGTACCGATACTATTATCTTACAGTGGAGATCGCCGCCAATAATTCCCAAAATCATGTGGCATAGGATGTGACCTTATCATTTGTCCCAACGACAATTGGTAGAACTTGATATTTAACTGGAGCATGTTCATTGTCATGTAACGCATCAATCGTAACTGAGTCTTATACCCAACAGTTGTCGGTTTGACTGATTATCTCGAAGACACCACCATACCGAATACTCTTCACACATTTGGAGCGGTGGTGGAGAGATTGTAAGGTAACATTTTACATTATTGCCATTATTTTGGTTAACAAATTTAATAATATATATAATATATGAATTTTACCAACGGACTTTATTGTTTGCGCTTAAACGAAATAATTCGCTGCAATTAATTCGAATGATTGCTATGCATTTTTTGTGCTTGTAACTAATTACTAAACACAGTTTATCATCTACATTGCAGTGAGTTCTTTCTTGACATTGAAGGCAATAGTTTTATGATTTTTAATTTTATTTGGTTAAATAAACAGAAAATTAAAAAGAATTCATTACAAAAAACGCATTAACAAAAATGACTTCAAAAATACAGTACAAAAATGAAGAAAAAATTAAAATAATTAGTTCAGGTAATTTACGGACGGAATATTGTTATATGTCAGTGCCGACATGTAGGTAAACACTAACAAATATGTCAATAGTATAAATGAATTGTAAATATTAATGGCATTATGAAATGCTTTTCAAATCTATGTTATTATTTAAAAACATAATCTGGTTCACGTGGTTAGGATTTTTCCCAAGAACTGACCTTCGCTCCGACAATAAATGGCGTGCCCTTGAAAACAGTCTTTCGGACGCTGCGGAACTGGCTGGTGTCGAAAAGACAAACTTACTTAATTTATAGAGGTATGGATATTCTCATTTATGCATCTCCCACCAGTCCAGCAAGTTAAAACCTGTATAGTACAAGACTGATAGTGCCTCGTATCTTGTTACTTCGTAGCCTATGTCATCCTCCGGTCTTGACGACGAAGAAGTTTGTACAAAAGCGCTGAATGCATCTTCTGCCGTATAAGCGAATTCCGCTGAAGCATTTAAGTTGGCAGAATTTTCATATAATGCTGCCATTTCTTTGCATTTCTGATGTATTGCTTTCTTCTGGCTTTCTTCAAAATTTAAAAGTTTATTGGCCGGTGGAAACAAAAACAGCGCTACTTTATGCAGATCAAAGATATTTGGCAATGTAATGGTGTCAATGTAAAATGTCATTTTTTCTCTTAATTTGCGAATTATTGCGGAATTGTTTGTCTGCATACATGTAGCTCTTAATTTGTGAATTTGAGGAATCACACAATGCAGAGTCGGATAATTCTCAGCCTCTAATATTTTGGATGACTCCTCAAAGGGTTTTAACACATAAATTATATCATTGATGGTGCCCAAGTTCAGGTGACAAATTCTTCCCGTCTCGCCCTTCTCTTCTAAAATCCGCGTTATGTCGGCACAATTTTGTTTGATTGACTCTAACAGATAGTAAACCGTGTTCCAACGGGTTACAGTCAAACTTTTTAAAGTTGTTTTCAGGCTGCTATTTGCCCCTGTTATTTTAAAATATTTGACAATTTTAGCGCACGCATTTGTAATAGAATTCACCTCCTGTACATCAGTAATTGCTTTTTCAACTACATTATTAATTAAATGATTGATGCAGAAAATATTCTGGTCACTCTTAAATGCTACCTTCATGCTTGATCCTCTGTCGGTTACGATGTGAACAAATTGGTTCAATTCCGAACCAAAGTCATTTAATGTACTTTCTATTTTAAGTCTAATGTTAAAGCCTACAATATAAAATATTTGAAATACATATACATATTTCTAATATAAAAAAATTTAAGAATAAAGTACCTGTATTTTTTTCACCATCCATTCCTTTCATAGCTAAAACTTTAGGGAGGAGGGATCCGTCCTTAATAAAGTGGACTGTGACTCCAATATAAGTTGTTCTTAAAAAATTGTCCGTCCACAAGTCGCAAGTAATGGCGAAACCAATATTTTTTACACATGATAATTCAGCTTTTAGTAAAGCGCTCTGCTGGTCATAAATAACTGCCAGATTTCTACTAACTGTACTTGGATGTGGCAGAAGGCTTTTCACGTCGACATTCTGGCCGAAGGCATGCCCTGTTTGCAGTAAAAATTCGGCGAAATTAAATAAGCCTTCGTCGTTTACTATATTAAAAGGCCTACAGTTGCCAACAACCCATTGCACAACTAGTAATAAACACTTGTTTTTTAAGTCATTATTTGGCACTAATTTCACATTGCTTGTTTCTTTGCTCTCCTTGTATTTCTTAAAGCAATGGTGCCGCAATAAATTGGAAGTGCAATTTGCATTGCATTTATAAACGTTTTTACATCTATCACAAATTACTATGGCTTTTAAAATGCTACCAGTGGAGTCTTTTATATCTTTAAACATGTCAAATACTTCGCTTCTGGATACACGTTTTACAACCGAATATTCCCCGCTATTTATTTTTTCTTTTATAATATCTAAGCTCTCCATTTTTGTTTTCCTGTATCTACTGGACGCAAGCACTAATTATACGATAATGAATTCAATTTTGTTGGGACAACATAATGCCATCCATACAGGCTTGAAATAATTGTCGAAAGCACCAATTTGCAACACGAGTAAATCATGCTGGTCGAACAAGTTGTATTGACTTATTTGAATCAAACGCAACCAAGCAGTTGCGAACTCATGTTCTCCAATTGGTGCATCATCGCATGGCATGCCAATGACAGGGTGTCATTTAAATCACAATTCAATCAATTTGTCTTATGCTAGCCTCTAATACATAAATAAGAAATAAGTACTAAAGTTATTGTGAATAAGTTTTTATCAATCAAATTTGGTTCCGAAAATTATGCTCGTTCTCTTCTTGTTCTACACCATCACATCCCCATTTACTTATCAAAATCACTTATTTAAATTGTACAACAATGTTCTGAAAAACTTCGTTGACATAATCTTTAAACAGTATGATCCATTTCCATATTTGTATTCGTGTGGGATACCTACCACCTTGAACAAAACTACTAACATATTCTCTAACTGATTGATGGTGATATGATGATAGACAAAAGCAAAAGCTTCCTCAACTGAAATACACTTTGGGGTTTCTATGGATAATATTGCTTCCTTTATGCAGGTTTCTCTCGAAGGAGAAGCATGTAGAAGTTCGTTAATAATTTCCCTTTATCCTTCACTTCTAAGTAATAATTCAGTTGCCTTCATCAAATGATCTTAATCAATGTCTTGAGTAAGTTCATGCACTTTTCGTACATGTGTTTTATCACCGCTGTTACGGAAGCATTTTTATGATCTGATCCACTTGTTGTTGAATTCAGTTGGTCTTACATCGAGAAGAAATGCCGGAAAAGCTATATTTTGTGTTTTTTAAAAATGTTATTTTACACCAATTTTCATTACCACATTTCGTTTTCAATTTGGAACATTCACCGATATCCCGGTAGGAAAAGAAGCATGCAATAATGCATTACAGAATGCTTACTTTCCGCTCGAGAGTGATGCTATCTTCCCTTACGAATTCCCATTACAGTCTTAAAAGAATTGTCACCTGTCGTAAGCATTATTTTGAAAGGATAAGAAGACATGATACATGCTTCCACTTTTGTTTCCAAAAATAAAGTGAAGGTAATGCATGTTACGAGTATCACTCGAGAAACTTCGTGCTTGGATTCCACAATAACTTCTTTTTGGCAATGAAAGTGTAATTCATTGCAATATTGAGAACGTGCATTCCGAATAAGGTTTCTTTTTGGAAGAATTTGTAAGTTATGCTTTCCAAAAGCATGCATTTTCCCCTTCTCGATACATGGAAACGTAAGCAATAATACTTCTGTTCTCGCTTACAGTGTAATGTATGCGTAAGGTATAAAAACGTATTTGAAATTTTTGTTTTATCAAATAAAATTTGAAAATTTATAAAATGTAGATAATATTTACTTTGTTTTGATATATATATATAAAATATTAGTATATTAAATTAATATATAATAATATTATTTTATTAAATTAATATATAATAAATGTAATTTATTGTAACACGCCGTCTCACGCCAGTAGCAGAAATGAAACAACAACAAAGGCAAGCAAGCATAAATGTTTTTTGGCTTCGGCTTTGAATGCCGTTTCTAGTTTATTTTAGTAAGCGTAGAAATGAAGTATTCAAAATTGGCCGACACTTAGCAAGAGCTTCGGATTTCTTTTTAGGGTTTGCTTTGCATACCCTTTCTAGTTTCTTTTAGTTTACAACAAAATGAAGTACAGTAGAAACTCGATTCTTGCACGTAATGAAAACCCGGCTCGGTGCAAGTTTCGAGGTTGTCACAAGCACCGAGTATTAATTTCCCATACAAAATAAAAGGCACATACATCTGTTTATGACACCGCACCTCTCAATAGTCAGCTTAAAACTGATTAAAATTACAACATTTCATCAGCAGCATAAAACGACGGGGATTTCCCGAAATGTATTCAGTCTAAGAAAACGTAAACAAAGCAGCACGTAAGAGTAATACAAAAATGTTGCAAGTATCGAGTTAAAAATTTTCGGATGTCGCAAGTACTGAGTGCGAAATGAAAAATATTTCTATGTTGCAAGAATCGAGGTGTGCAAGTATCAAGTATGTGCAAGAATCGAGTTACTACTGTATTCAAAACTTATCTTACCATTGGATGTACCATACCAAATTTCCGACTGGGATCATTTCCAATCACTTCTATTACAAACTTTAATAATGATTTCGATTTATCAGTCATTGCTACTTAACCAGTTTTTAAAAAAAAAGGAAATGTGTGATCTTACAAATCATGTGTAGTGTTCATAGTGTATTAACATTACCTTTCAATAACAAAATTATTCAATCTGGACCAATTACTTTAAATCGGGGTGATTTTACATTAACACAATTTTTTTACTGTTCACTTTTATTCACTTGTTAAAATGTTATAGCTTGTAGTAGACTGGTGATTTAAATCAGACAGAACTCAGCGTTTATATCATCCATTTATCTGACATTTATTAGTTAAACAGGTTCGTGTCTATTAAAACACCTTTTATTTACACTTATTGGATAAATTCGTAACTATGATTTATTTAAATTTATTGTCGGACTTATTCCACTTTGTTATTTTCGTCTTGTACTTTACACTCTTTTTATTTACGTTAGTATTTTTAGTATTCTGCTTTCAATCATCATCCAGTTGACGATGGTAATTCTAACTAATTTGATTTTCAGTCTCTAAACTAAAAATGTTATTTATAATTTTTAACATTGTGTAGTGCTTACCGGTAAGTTAATATGTACATATTAGGGTGTCCCTTATTCTTAAATGTTGAATAGGTTGAGACGGTACCCGCTAATTTTTTTCTATTGGACTTGAATATGACTTATGTGCAATTTTACGTCCATACGACCACGCCTTCCCTAAGCGACGGGGCCCTAAAGTCGAAATATGAGTTTTTTCCAAGAAAGTACTGTTTTTGAATTTGAACATATTTGTTTTGTTTATTTTTAAAGTACAAAAATTAAATAAGAATTAAATTTGCACTTTAATGGTTATAAAGATTATAAGGATGTAGCATATTTTCTTTTTAAAGTAAGTTTTGTACAATTTGGATATGTTTTCTCTTGTTTTCAAGAGAATCACTTTTGATTTAGCTTCTAAAAAGGAAACATTGTCTTCCAAAGTTGATGGGTCTTCGTTGAGAAAATCAATGTTAATCAAAACCTCAATGGTGCAATTGTTGGGTAAGTTTCTGCTTTTGAAAAATTCAATAAGAATGAGTCATTGATGTAGAATTGGGTGAGTTATTGATTTAGGAAAGTATAGTGTAATGGTACGTTTTTTCTACTAGAATACCGCTCATCGCCCTAACATCTAAACCCCGAAAATAAACTGGTTTTATGAGCCTTGAGTGAGAGTGTGCAGCATAGGTTTCGTAAATAGCAGGCAACGAGCTATTATTTCTTTTCAAATTTGGCAAACGAGAAAGTGAATAAACTTTGAGTGAATACAAAATTCAGTGAATGTGATATTGCGAAGACTCACTATCAGTGATGCAAGTTTTTTTCTTATTAATTTTAACCAAACATTTTCTGTGCGTCAGTGGAAACTAAAAGTTTGGACCCATACTTCTGAATTCTCGAAAGGTATTTATTATAGTTAAACTCAACAACAGTTTTTTGTTTTTGTTCTAAAGTAAGTGTTCTTCATATGGTGTGGAGAAGTGACTTGCAACGTGACCAACATCTTTATCGCATTTTGTGTCAAATTCCGTGACATTACAAGCCACGTGGACCGTGGACGCCACTTGAATTACGGAATATAGTGGTAAAAGGCTTACAATGCAATACTGCATATCTCTCGCATACTTCCAAAACGAAACAGGGAAATCAATTACGCTACGTAGTTCGGAGGACACATGAGTACTCCGACTATTCTGGAAGGAAGTTGACCAAGAAGTTGAAAGTGCTTACGTGATTGTGTAACATTAGTGATTTTTTTAATGGCACGAATCCTAGACAGGCACAACAATTTTTTATTCGGCCTCACTTTTAACGATATAAACTAAAAATATAAAAGAAAATATTATTCAAATCGTTTGACGAAATTCTAAATATTGAAAAAGAAAAAACAATTAACGAAGAAGATAATTCCAACAATTACATTTATTGCCTTGAAGTCAACCGAAATCAATTTCGTAATATTGCATAACTTAAATAACTATATACCTAATATTACCTTAATTACTACATTCTTCATTAAAAATTCAATTAATTTTATCTCAAATGTTATGGAGAAGAAACCCAAATCATAACCTAAAATCGTGATTTAACATTCTGCTTTAAATTTCAAACTGGATAAAAAAAACTCCATTAAAAAAATTTACGCATTGATTTTTTTTAAGTTCTGAACTACCTACAGTTTTTTTTTTTTGTGTGGAAACGAAACTTGAAAAGAGTGTTTTTGAATTAAACACTATTGGCTGAAATAGTTACTCTTTTGGAAGTTCGAATCCCGAAAAGTAAGTTACCCCTAAAACTAGAAAATTCTAGTTTACGATGCAGAACCACAAGAAATTGTAAGTATTTGATAACAATAATGATAAATTAGTATATAAAAGAAACCAAAGAAGTTTTATTCAGCCCTTGTCTTTTAACTATTGAGAAATTACGAAGAGCGTAAAATATGATCTCTCTGGTTTTTTTTTATTTACATATTTTTATTTATTTACATAGCTATTACATATATATTGTTGTTTTTTTATATACAGACATGGACAAAAGTGATCGCCACTTACCTTCTGAACCATTTGAGATACCACCACGGCCATAAAATAATTGCAACGTAAAATTTAGAAATTTTAACTAATATAACAATTCAGTGGTTACATTTGAAAATGGAAAAAAATTGTTTTCAAAATGTATTCTTTGTAAAACAAATATGGATCTCTATCCCTTTTATGTGGACAAAAGTGTTCGTCACTGCAGTCGTTCATGGGATTTAAAACGTACAAATAACCTAGTCTGATGTGACAACCTATTACTAGTAAAATTATTAAAAAAAATTCACGAATTAGTGCATCGACCTCGAATGACCATTTCTAGCATTATAAATCGGCACGGAAATGATCCGGAGTGTGAGAATCTTCCGAGAAGCGGGCGGCCTTCGGCACTATCAGTCCGTGAAAAACGTGAAATAATAAAAATTATAAAGAAAGAACCAAAAACAACATCTTCGGAAATCGCGGCAGTAGTGAAGGAGGTATCTAGAAACGCTGAACAACTTCATACTATCCGTCAAGTACTGAATTCTGAAGGATATAATGCGCGAGTTTGTCGAAAAAAAACTATTAATAAGCAAGGTGAACCAAATAAAGCGGCTGTCTTTAAAGAAGACAACTGAATTTTGGGACAAAATAATATTCTCGGATGAGAGAAAGTTCTGTATGTATAGGTTGGATGGACGTGCTTCGGCCAGGAGGCGGGAGGATACCACACTACACGATAAACACATTCAGAGACTACGGTAAAGCACGGGGGTGCTGGAGTTATGGTGTGGGGGTGTATGCCGGCAGGTGGTGTCGGAGATCTTGTATTTATGGAAAATATAATAAAATTTAACAAAAAGTGCACGTAAGCTTGAATTCGATTATCACTTTCAGCAGGACGATGACCCCAAACATACAGCAGAAAATGTTCGCTTATAGATCTTATATAATACACCTCATACATTGAAAACACCTCCTCAATCCCCAGATCTTAATCCGATAGAGCATTTGTGGGATCATTTGGATAAACGGATTCGAGAGCATTACATAACGTTCAAAAATAGACTTCTACAAGTACTAATGGAAGAATGGGTAAAAACTGGGTCTGATGTAACAAAACAATTAGTACATTCAATGCAGAACCGGGTGAAAGAAGTAATTAAATTCAAATGAAAGCAAACTAAGTATTAATAATTTTTTTATATGTAAATGTAAGTGACGAACACTTTTGTCCAAATGAAATACGAAATAGTTTTGATTTTAATTATTTATGTATAAGTAAGGAAATCCGATTTAAGTTTTTTTTCATTAAAATTAAATGAATGCAATATAATATCTGTGTGGGACATGGGACTGTCCGTGGAAGTGGAAAGTTTCTGATAGCCATTCACTTGGGAGTGGCCAGAAATGATTCCTTCATCGGGCAGTCCAAGCAGTTCACTACTTCCACGCAGTATGTCCTGGGCAATGGCTTATCGGAAACCTCCGTTAGCTAGCTAAAGTGAGAAGGCGAAACGAATGAGCAACCTGAGTGGTAATGCGATCACTGATACGTCTCAGGATTATTAGGTGACCCTGTCACTGAAGCTCTTCGAAGTAGTGGACATATTCTTCTGTTCTTTGAAGGCGGATGAGCCAACACCCCTGGCCAACGGCGGATCAAAATTGAAGAAACCAAAATCCAGTTTCGACACACTGCATTCTGGTCAGCGTCTGATCCATAATGGGCGGGTGAAACATAATCATCCTGGCAGTATGTAAAATGCAAACCACGGTGGGCTGGGTTTGCCTCCCGCCACCGTTATATCGGCAATAAAAATACGCAGAAAATATGATGAACAAAGAAACCCCCCAACTGTTGACGACCCTCGAAAACGCTATAAGGACCATGATTTAAGGATATATACCTGGAATGTTCGAACGTTATACAGGACTGGTGCCACTTTCCAACTGGCGGATGTCCTCGAAAAATATAAAGCTGACATCACAGCGATCCAGGAAATGCGATGGACAGGATATGGTTGCACCAGAAAGAAAAACCTCGATATTTGCTACAGCTGCCATGAGCGTAAGCACGAATTTGGGTGCGGATTTATAGTAGGCAAGAGACTGCGACACCTAGTTTCAAGGTTCAACCCAGTGAGTGACCGCATAGCCACAAATTCGCATCAAAGCGAAATATTTCAACATCTCGTTAATTTGTGTGCACGCACCGACAGAGGATAAAGATGATGAGGTCAAAGAAACATTTTATGAGCGCCTTGAGGAAGTATATGAACGCTGCCCTGACCACGACATTAAGATTATTCTAGGCGATTTTAATGCCAAATTAGGAAAGGAAAGTGTCTTTCGACCAACCATCGGCAATCACAGTCTACATGATACCACCACCGATAATGGAATAAGACTGAAAGGCTTCGCCGCTGCAAAGAACATGGTAGTTAGTAGCACACGATTCCAGCATAAGGACATTCATAAGGCGACCTGGATATCTCCTGATCAACGGACGAAGACAGTGTAATGGATGTACGTGTGATTCGAGGTGCCAATATCGACTCGGATCATTACCTGGTGGCTGCGAAAGTTCGCACGAGATTGAGGAGGGCGAAAAACGTACGGAACCGAACACAGGAAAAGTTCGATATTGACAAGCTACGAATACCGGAGATATCAATGTCCTATCGACAAAAACTCTCTCTCCTGCTGGAGCAGAATACCCCCCCTCCCGAAGACCCAGATGCGCAGTGGAAGCACATCTCCCATTCTTTGGAAATCGCTGCAATGACTGAACTTGGCTATCAAAAACCGCAGAAGGATAAGCCATGGTACGACGAAGAATGTCGCATTGCAACTGATGAAAAAGACGCTGCATGTATGGCAACGAAACAGTCAGTTACAACGCGTGCTGCGAGTAAGCGGTACAAGAGGCTGAGAAGGGAGGAAAGCCAATTATTTAGGCGAAAAAAATGGCAGTGGGAGCCGAAAGAACCGAAATGTGCAGGATGAATGGTGAATCGCGAAAGTTTTTAAAGAGGGTAAGAAGATCGACCAACGAGCCTAATAATGGGCTGCCCTCCTGCAAGGACGAGAATGGAAATCTGGTGACTGAGAAGCAGTGTGTGCTCAAAATGTGGAGCACTACTTTTCAGCACTACTCCAATCAGGTTCTTCCACTGAAGATCAGGAGGTAATGATAGTGGAAGATGGTATAGATTGTACCCCCCCCCCCCCCAACCAAGACGAGATTAGAACGGCGATCTCCCGCCTGAAGAATGATAAAGCCGCGGGTGCGTATGGCCTACCCGCTGAACTTTTTAAGGCAGGTGGCGAAGGACTGATAGCCCACATGCATCAACTGATATGCGGTATATGGCTGGGAGAATCTATGCCCGACGACTGGAGTCTCAGTGTATTATGCCCTGTATTCAAAAAGGGTGATCCGTGTGTCTGTTTCAACTATCGCGGTATCAGTCTTTTATCCATCGCATATAAGGTCTTGTCGGGCGTATTATGTGAAAGACTAAAGCCAATTATTGAAAACCTGATTGGACCTTATCAGTGTGGTTTTAGACTAGGCGAGTCCACAACTGACCAAATATTCACGCTACGCCAAATCCTGGAAAAGACCCACGAAAAGCAAATCGATACATACCACCTTTTTGTCGATTACTAAGCTGCTTTCGGTAGCCCCATACGGGGAAAACTGTACGAAGCTATGTCTGAACTTGGTACTCCGGCAAAACTGATCCGCCCCTGTAGAATGACGCTGACCAACACCAGGTCAGCAGTGAAAGTGGGGAAAGACCTCACTGAACCATTCTGTACCAAGCGAGGACTTAGACAAGGCGACACACTTTCGTGCAATCTCTTCAACATCTTAATGGAGATAATAATGAAAAAGCTGCAGTAAATACGAACAAGACCATTACCACGAAAAGCCATATGTTGCTGGCGTATGCTGACAACATAGGCATCATTGGCCGAAATTTTGCGAGACGTTACTGCAGTATTTTCAAGAATCGAAAAGGAATCAGAAAAGGTGGGTCTTGCTGTTAATGAGGGCAAGACAAAATTGATGGTGTCAACGACTAGAGAAACCTCTCGACTTGGTCTGCACTTGAACGTTGACAACCGATTTAATTTTGAAGTGGTAGATGAATTTGTCTACCTTGGATCCGCCGTGAACAAGGACAACAACGTCAGCCTGGAGATTGATAGGAGAATTGTGCTTGCAAATATATGTTATTTTGGGCTCAGCAAGCAGTTTAGGAACAAAGCCCTCTCTCGACGGACAAAAGTCCAGCTATATCAGACTCTCATTTTGCCTGTCTTGACATATGGCTCCGAAACTTGGGTCATATCGCAAGCGGATGAAAAACACCTGGGAGTTTTCGAGAGAAAAATTCTCCGTAAAATATATGGGCCTGTTAGGGAAAACGGCGAGTACCGACGTCGCTGGAACGCAGAGCTATATAGTCTCTATTCTGACGTGGACATAGCTAGACGAATCAAAGTGTGCCAATTGCGTTGGCTAGGCCATGTTATCAGAATGGATGAAGATGAGCCAGCGCGAAAGATTTTTGATAACGTACCCGATGGAAGCAGGAAAAGAGGACGACCAAGACTCCGCTGGAAAGACCAGGCAGAAGAATCCCTCCGTATCCTTGGTGTTACCAACTGGCGAGAAAAGGCGAATGATAGAGCCAGTTTGAAGAATATGTTGAAATTGGTTTAATTTGTTTGTTTAATTAATATGTGTAAGACGTCTGACCTCATGAGGTTGTAATATAGTCAATAAAAGTAAACTATAATATCTGTGAAAAATTCTAAACTTTATGTTGAGATTATTTTCTGGGCATGTACGGATAGCGCTGAAGGAACAAGAACCGCGCCCTATTTAATCCCGACGTGGCCTGCAGTTTTCAATAGCGGTAATAAATCAATGGTAATAATCTCCAAGTACATTTCAATAGTTACCTTAAACAATATAGGGAAACTAATGGTGGCGGTGCATCTATCAATATCAGAAAAGGAATAAAGTGCGATGTCAAACTTAAATCTAGTAAAAATAGTCCAATATTTATGGAAATATTTGCGGAACAAATGCCTACAACTCTTGTCGGCAGTATTTATCGTCCTAATAAAAATGTCCCTATTGATGATTTAATATCCCCTATTGAAAACATATCGATGATGTATAATGTTATTATAATAGTCGGAGACTTCAACAGCAACCTTTTAACGGAAAATTGTTTAGCTGATACGTTTCAAGCAATAGTTTATTGGATGTTGACTTTGCCAATCAGATGTCAAAAGTTGTTCTGTATGATCAACTATCTGCCTCAATATTTTCAAGGCACGATCTAGTATTTATGACATAGCTGTGAACACTGAGCCTGAAACTATAACATATAGAGGTTTTAACAGTATAGATTACGATTGTACAAAAGATGGAAACGATATAAAACTCCACTTCTACATGAACAGTTTAACGTCCTTATTCATAAAAATGCATAACTGTTGAAAATTACTTTTCATTCCATTGTGGTGAGCAAAGTGAAGCTCTAAACTGTTTATTAATCATTAAATCTAATGCAGTTGGTATAGATGAACTTTATCCAAGAATTCTTAAAATTCTCTTGCTAAAATTTCCTCCATTCATTACCCATGTTTTTAATAACATACTTAAAAATATGGGTAATGAATGGAAGAAAATACTATCACTCCCGAAACAAATACAACTGCGATTTTCGACCTATTGCGATACTACCATTCCTATCAAAAGCGAAAATTATGTATAGACAGATCATTGATTACTTAGGTAGTTATGACCTTCTGTCAAATAGGCAATCAGGATTTAGAAAAGGCAGGAGTTGTGTCACAGCGTTGACTGATGTCATAGAACACCTTAGAATAAATATGGATGAGAACAAGGTATCATTCCACAGTAAAGCATTTGATACTGTTAACCATGATGTTCCGTTGACTTCAATTTCTCTGGCTCCGTAAGTAGACTCGTTGAGTCATACATCACTAATCGCAGTCAGGTTGTGTTTTTCAACAACAACAATTCAGAAAGAAAGTATTTTAGGGCCCTTAGTATTTTGCATTTACACTAATGATCTTCGTGAGGTTTTAAGCCACTGCAAGGTGTAAATATGCGCCGATGATATTCAACTAAGCATTAAATCTATTGCAGTAGGTATATGAGCTCACAGCTCGAATATGTTCAGAACTGTATCGAGGATATTAATGTTGATTTGTGCAGAATAAGTCTTAGTATAAATCCTATGAAATCCAAATGCCAATGTATATGCAAACGAGGTCGAATGCCGGTGCTATACACTAAACTGGAAATAAACGATTCCATAATAGACTTTGTTCAATAATCACCAAATCTTGGAATTATATTTAATAATATGGGTTAATAATCTTGGACAACCCATATTAAGGTAGCATTAGGTAAAGTATAAGGAATGTTGCGTAATCTGTGGGCTGTTCAAACAACGACATCACTGCAAATCCGTATGCTTCTTGCGAAGTGTTACCTTATTCCAACACTTCTGTATGGATCCGAAATATTTTATAACTTCTACAGTAGGGATATGCAAAAGCTAAAGCTGGCATACAACAATATAGCTAGGTGCGTTTTCAATAGGAAGCGAAGAGATCGAATTTCTGAGTATTCATACCAAATATTTAATATGAGCTTTCAAAACTACACGCTGAAAAATCTGTAGTTTTTTGTTGTTTGGATGCAAATATAACATGTGTTTGGAGCTTGTCGCAAATATAATATACTTGTGCCCCAGCGCATTGTGTTTGCTATTCAATATTACATGTTTGAGACACAATGATTAATATGTTATAACATATGTGTTTGCGACCCAAATATATTTGTGTTTGTGATATAAATACAGCCGTGTTTCTTAAACTGTTTACTCTCTCTCGAGAGCAAGAGAATAAAAGAGGGGCAATGAGTGTGTAAATCTTGTAATGTGTAAGTGTTGAGTTCTCAGAGTGATTCTCAGTGAGTGATTCATAAATATTTATGAATTTGCGTGCAAATTGCAGTTGAAGTCAGTGTTTCTTATTTTGGCTGATGTATTGCGTTTTAATTTCAAGTTATCTGTCGTCAATTGTTCATCGGACAGAGGATATCAGAAGCGCTTGATCAGTTTAAAATGAATAAACAAACGCTCGCACGGTTACATGGTTTGTGACGTTGCTTTGGTTTTTGTGTATGTGATTCGCATATATTTATGTGTGCTACCAAAGTGAGAAACGATTTTGAGGAAAGAAACTGGAAAGGGCAACAACGTGAATCCCTTTTTCCGCCCGAGCCGCTACTGAAAAAATCGGAATGACGGACCATTTGTGAAGTATAATAAAAAAAACACTAGTAATTAATACATGCTTGTCTTGCATGATTTAGAATTGAATATATGTAAGTATATTGTTTGTGTAACAACGCATAGTGCTACCTAGGCATAGTTGAAACCTTCCGAAAACAAAATCGTGAGAGACAACAAAAAAAGGTGTTAAGACCAAGGAATTATAAGGTTTTAAGCCGCGAAATGTTATTGCAGAACTTAAATAGTAGTTGTAACAGCAGCTGAAAATGTGTGAGGCTGTGATAAAGGGAAGAATGGTTAAATAAAGAAATGCAAGAGCGCGAGGGCTAAACAAACAACACGTTCTTTAGTTATGCTTCAACTGTTTTATTATAATTCACATTAGTTCGCTTAGAGTTGGGATTAGAATTATCAAGACAATATAAGAGAGCAAAGTGTTTAGGTACAATGCAATAAAGCAAAGAGAGTTTAGATATTAAGTACGTATGTATGTATACAACGAGATAACCTAATGGTAAACATTACAGAAATTTAGCCAAATGTAGCATGAAATAGATATTTAAATGACAATAGCAAAAACGAAATGCAAGGAGTAATATAATACAAAGATAAATAATTTTTTTTAGTAATACTGGGTGACCGAACATCCCGGCCCACGTAGAAAATGCAATTTTCAAGTCGGCAGCAAAGCAATTTTGTGTATGGGACGTCTAATGGTGCCTTCTTTGCCAGGGATGCAGTTGATCACTCTGCCCATTGTCCATTTAAGAGGGGGTAAATTGTCCTCATGTATTACCACCATTGATCCAACAGAGACATTTGGAGCTTCCTTGGACCATTTTGTGCGACATTGCACCTCGTTCAAATAGTCATGAGACCATTGCTGCCAAAATCTCTGTTTGATGCCAGAAATGGGTGCCCAGTGTTCCATGTAACAAATCTCTTTGGCAATAATCGGCCGTTTTTCTGGTAAGGACTTCAGTGGGCACCCATAGAGAAGGTCAGCTGGAGTGAGGGCACGTAGATCACTAGGATCCGATGAGTATGGTGATATGGGCCTCGAATTTGAAACAGCTTCTATCTCCACTAGTGCCGTGTAAAGCTCTTCAAATGTAAGACGAGTGTTCATCATGGTGCGATTGAGGTGGGCTCTTGCTGCTTTCACCGCGGCTTCCCACAAGCCGCCAAAATGTGGGGCTTTAGGGTGAATAAAATGAAAGTTAATAAATTCATTACAACAATAATTATGTATGTCATTTTGTGTTCCTTTCTTAAATAGAAAAGATTTAAGCTCAGCCAGCTTGTTGTTTGACCCAACAGAGTTTGTGGCATTGTCACAATAAGAGGCCAATAATTGGTAATACTGGTCCCCATGGTCCTCAAGGGCTCTAAATAGTCTCAAGAATGCAAGGAATAGATGTTCGAAAAAGTATAAAAAATCTGGACTGCTAGCAGACTATGCTAGGTATATTGTTGCTAGGAGTAGATACAACTCTAAATCTCGTGAGAGTTACAGATTATATTTGGATAGGTTGAAGGCTAATTTTAAACGGAACCCCAAATCATTCTTTACATTTGTTAACTTGAAGCGTAATTCGTCTTCCACACCTTGTAGGATCAAAATGAACGCTATTGAATATTCAGATGAAGAGTCTATTGCTAATTGTTTCACCGATTTTTTCGCATCTATTTATTCCACCCGAGCCTATGATGTTTCCAAATCATACCTGTACACTGTCCGCTCTACCATTCCGCTTGATGCACCTGTCGTAAATTCTTCGTGGTTGCTAGATAATTTAATCAGCTTGAAAGCCTCGAATAAAGCTGGACCTGGTGGTATCCCGGACTCTATGTTGAAATACTGCTCGAATTCTCTCATCTTACCGTTGACTCTCTTATTTAACGCTTCGTTGAAGTTCGGTCATTTTCCTGCACAGTGGAAGAGCTCTTATATAATCCCTCTCCACAAATCTGGTAGTTTAGTAAATGTTGCAAATTATAGGGGAATTGCAAAATTGAGTGCCATTCCTAAACTTTTTCATCAGGTTTCCTCTATTTTAGATCCATGTCAACATGGCTTTCGGAAGGGTAGTTAATTTGCTTCAGTTTTCCTCTTCTATTATTGACGGCTTTATTAATGGAGATCAAACTGATGTGATTTTTACCGATTTTAGTAAGGCTTTTGATAAAGTTAACCACAATTTGTTATTATATAAACTAGGGGCAATGGGTTTTAATTGTAACATGCTGAATTAGATTAGTTCTTACTTAATGAACAGAGAACAGATGGTATCATTTGGTCGATCATTCTCAAGATCTATTTTTGTGTCATCTGGGGTGCCTCAGGGCAGTCATCTTGGGCCGGTTCTATTTTTGTTATTCATTAACGACTTACCCGCCTCCATAATGCACTCTAAATTGTTAATGTACGCTGATGACGTGGAGATCTATTTTTCTTACAAGGATCCTTGTCAATATACTTTACTTCAGAGGGATTTGTCTACTTTCCAGACGTGTAAGCATATGCTGTTCTCTAGGTCATCATTATTTTCGGCAAAATACATTTTAGGTGGCAATGTTCTTGAATCGGTGGATTCATTTGTTGATCTTGGTGTTCTCTTGGACAGAAAATTGAATTTCAACTCCCACATAATTACGATGGTAAACAAGGCTTATGGCGTTCTGAACTTTATTAAACCAAAGGAATTTTCAGATCCCTACGTTACGAAAAATCTTTTTACTTCACTAGTCCGCCCTATTCTCGAATATGGATCTGTTGTTTGGGACCCCCAGTACAATTTGTATGTTAATATGATTGAATCGGTCCAGAAACAGTTTCTCATATTTTGTCTGAGAAACCTTCAATGGAACCCGTACAATAATCTTCCTTCGTATAGCAGTAGACTAGCATTGATCAGATTGCCGACTCTTAGTAGTAGACGTACCATGATAAACTCTATTACAGTTTTGAAGATAATTGATGGATGTATATGTTCTGAATTTCTGTTATCTAAGATTTTCATAAATGTCCCATTGAGACCCACGAGGTACTATAAACTCATTCACATCGAGTTTCAGCGTTCGAATTATGCGTCCTTTGATCCAGTTAGGATAATGTGTCGTGACTTTAATGTGCTATATCAGTTTACTGATTTCACAGGTAGTTGGGAAACGACAAAGTCTAGCATAATTTGTCATTTGAACCGATTGCATTAGTGCTGTATATTCATTAACATACATATGTATGTACATTTTATTTACTTTATCCTTACTATCTGGTCTGATTTATAATTTGGTTTTCGTTTTGCTCGTAATTGTTATGTATTATGAAGTCTGTTATGTTAATATCTCGTGATGTGCTTTTATACTTACTTATGTTAGTGTAATACCATGCGTCTTTGATCCAGTTAGGAGAATGTGTCGTGACTTTAATGAGCTATATCAGTTTATTGATTTCACAGATAGTTGGGAAACGACAAAGTCTAGCATAATTTGTCATTTGAACCGATTGCATTAGTGCTGTATATTCATTAACATACATATGTATGTACATTTTATTTACTTTATCCTTACTATCTGGTCTAATTTATAATTTGGTTTTCGTTTTGCTCGTAATTATTATGTATTATGAAGTCTGTTATGTTAATATCTCGTGATGTGCTTTTATACTTACTTATGTTAGTGTAATACCAACTGGTGAAGAATTTCTGTAGTTGGATGTAACGTGTGAACTTATGATCCTTGCTCTCCCGTTATAGACCGGTCTATAATGTGTACGCTGTCCTCACGTTATGGGGACGTGGCCCTCTCGGTCGGTAGGGGTGGGTAAGAGTGGCGGCGATGGGTTCGCTCGATTAAAAAAAAAAAAAAAAAAAAAAAATGTCATCTGATGGGCCTCTTCTGGCAATCAGACGTTTCAATGCTGCAAGAAACGCATCAGTGGAGAGGTCTGACACTACCTCAATGTGTACCGCCTTTGTGACCATGCATACACATACTGCCACATATGTTTTGTATGACAATTTTCCTCGTACGCGCAAATAAGTGCTGATATGGCCACAGAAGTCGACAGCACAGCTTTGGAATGGGCGGCACTCATTGACACGGGCAGGAGGCATATGACCCATTATTTGTTGCATCAACTTCGGTTTGTATCGTACACAGTGTACGCAGGATTGAGCAATGCGTCTGCAAGCTTCTCGTGCGTTGATGATCCAGAAATTGTTGCGGATTAAGGCTACCAAAGTCTTCGCTCCAGCATGATAGTTGGACAAGTGGAGATGTCGGACATAGGAATTCAGAAGAATGCACTTGTTTGGCAAAATAGATGGATGTTTTTGTGTCGATGGAATGTTAGCGAATTCTGAACGACCACCAACCTTAAGTATAGGAAACCAAAATGTTTCTTCCAAGAATGGATTGAGGTATTTTAGTGAACCCTCTGGTGACAGATTTTTCTTCAGTCGTCGAATATCTTTTGTGAAGTATTGTTACTGAATGTTGTATACAATACACCACAGAGTCTTCTGGATATCGTATGGAGTCAAATGTGATGATCTTTTCGGAACATGAGCAGGTTGTCTGAAACGAAATAGCCAGGAAACAACTCTCAAGATATTTGTAAAAGAGCTAATATTTTCCAAACAATGCAGGAGATAATTTGGCATGAAATGTTGATTTCCGCTTTTCTTTATTGATCTCTTCAATAGGTGGAAGACCGGTCTATAATGTGTACGCTGTCCTCACGTTATGGGGACGTGGCCCTCTCGGTCGGTAGGGATGGGTAAGAGTGAGTGACTGATGGGCCTCTTCTGGCAATCAGACGTTTCAATGCTGCAAGAAACGCATCAGTGGAGAGGTCTGACACTACCTCAATGTCTACCGCCTTTGTGACCATGCATACACATACTGCCACATATGTTTTGTATGACAATTTTCCTCGTACGCGCAAATAAGTGTTGATATGGCCACAGAAGTCGACAGCACAGCTTTGGAATGGGCGGCACTCATTGACACGGGCAGGAGGCATATGACCCATTATTTGTTGCATCACCTTCAGTTTGTATCATACACAGTGTACGCAGGATTGAGCAATGCGTCTACAAGCTTCTCGTGCGTTGATGATCCAGAAATTGTTGCGGATTAAGGCTACCAAAATCTTCGCTCCAGCATGATAGTTGGACAAGTGGAGATGTCGGACATAGCAATTCAGAAGAATGCACTTGTTTGGCAAAATAGATGGATGTTTTTGTGTCGATGGAATGTTAGCGAATTCTGAACGACCACCAACCTTAAGTATTGGAAACCAAAATGTTTCTTCCAAGAATGGATTGAGGTATTTTAGTGAACCCTCTGGTGACAGATTTTTCTTCAGTCGTCGAATATCTTTTGTGAAGTATTATTACTGAATATTGTATACAATACACCACAGAGCCTTCTGGATATCGTATGGAGTCAAATGTGATGATCTTTTCGGAACATGAGCAGGTTGTCTGAAACGAAATAGCCAGGAAACAACTCTCAAGATTTTGGTAAAAGAGCTAATATTTTCCAAACAATGCAGGAGATAATTTGGCATGAAATGTTGATTTCCGCTTTTCTTTATTGATCTCTTCAATAGGTGGATTGCCAAAGTTGTTTTCGAGCCATTGTTCGAAAGCCAATTTCAAAAATGATGGTCCAGAAAACCAAATGGATGATGAAAGCTCTGCGACCTTGCAACCACGGGATACAATGTCCGCTGGATTACACTTGGTTGGCACATGCCGCCAGCGGCATGTTGCAGTCATCTCCTGAATGTCATCAGATACGAGATGGTCATATGTAGATTTTGTAGAATATATACATAGGCCAGTAACTTGGCACCACAAAGTTCAAGTTTAGGTAGCGACTTCTTCTTAGTTGGTGCTACCTTGGATTTAGCTTTGAGCAATTTCACAGAGATGTTACCCATTGTATCTACAACACGCATATAAAGACAGCATCCATATCCTCGGATTGAGGAATCGCAAAATCCATGCAGCTGTATGTTGTACGCATTTGGAGTCGAACAATATCTTGGCACTGATACTGCTGATAGTGAATTTAAGTCCGCTACAAAGACTTCCCAAGCGGTATGAATGAATTGTGGGACTGACTCATCCCAGCTAGTTTTCAAGAGCCATAACTCCTGCATGATAATCTTGGACCTGATGATTAGAGGTGACAATAGCCCAAGCGCATCAAATAGCGGTGATGCTATGGAAAGAATGATGCGCTTATTGATAGGGCCATCGATTTTTGAAGTAGGTTTGAAAGCAAACAAAAACTCATCGCGTTTTTGATCCCAAGTAATGCCCAACGCACAGGTTATGTGGGGATCATCTACACTGAGATTTTTAACAGTGTTGTCATCGACAAACTTGGGGTGATTGGAGTGCCATTTTGCCAGTTCGAAGCAACCTCTTTGCAGGCTTTCGGTGACTTCTGTTTTGATGCGAGCCAGTTCAGCCAGTGTATCTGCGCCACAAAGAAAATTATCAACGTAAAATTGATTTTTATTACCTGTGCTCCGATTGGCATTTCAGCAGCATAAGTATCAGCTTGAAAATGTAGTGCTCTTACTGCGAGGTAGGTGGCAGAGGCTGTACCATATGCCACAGTGTTAATATGTACGTTGAGATTTCGTCTTGGGCCGTTTGTCGCCAAAGTATGGACTGGAATGGGCGATCATCTTTATGGATAAGCACTTGCCGAAACATCTTGACTATATCTGCTGAGATGGCGAATTGGTAGATATAGCCGGAATTTTAGCAGCAAAATGTATAAGTCCTCTTGGATGGTTGGACCGCCAAGCAGTATATAATTGACGTGGTTTTGCTAGATGCGTCAAATACTACACACAGCTTAGCTAATGTGCTAGTGGGCTTTAAGACGCAATGATGTGGGATGTAGTAGTGAGGCTTGAGACGATTTAGTTTCGTGACAAGACTCATATGTTTCAAGTTTTGAAACCCGTCCATAAAATCCAAATATTGTGCCTTTAAAGCCGGCTGGTGACTTAATCTCTTCTCTTGTGAAAGGAATCTTCTCATCGCAACTACAAAGGATTGAAATGTTCAAAGCGCAACTTCAAAGGGCTGAAATGTTGTCTTTGAACGGCAAACGAACAATAATTCTGCCCTCAGGATTTCTGGAGACAGTCTTCAAAAACTTTGATTCGCAATCAATTTGCTCTGCAGTCCAAGGCTTCTTCTCACGATTCACTTCTTCTAGTAACCATAAACGTTCTTACTTGTCATCAACAACTTGCTCAAATGTCATGAGACATTTTGGGGGTGTGGCAATCTTGGATCCATGGCTATATCTACCGGAAACAACCCATCCGAGCAGAGTCTTCTGAAGAGTGGGCTTATCTGGTCCAAGTTTCATTTGACCAAATGAAAGCAAATCGAAAAAGCCTTCGGTGCCAATAAATAAATCGATATGTTTGGATTTATGGAAATTCTCATCAACCAACGAAATATTTTGAGGCAGATTCCATGATGAAATGTCAATTTCAGGGTCAGGCTGATACGAGATAGGTGCAGTTATACAAAAATCAAGAGGCATCTCAAAATTCGGTGAATCTAGATTTAATAGTGGAGCAAATTGTATGCTTAATGGTTGTAGATGACTCACCAATACCATAAATCCTGACGTTTTGCTTCTTTCTGGTGGATTTAAGATACGGCAAGAATCTCTCCGTGATAAAGTTCAACTG